>CM076572.1:406371721-406782040 GCA_034641835.2 Pinus albicaulis
GATTTTTGGTCTTTGCAAAATGTACTTATTTCTACCTAAAGTCTTTGGTCTCTCTTTCTTTCCCTATATATATTCCATGAAGATAAGTGCATATTTGATATTTTAGGAAGAAATCGAAATATAGATATATAGATTCCTTCCATCACTCCCGACATACTTTGCCACTTTTGTTGCTTACCCACACTCTGTTACACATAGCCATAATAAATGTTTTATTTTTGTTGGGTATGGTCCAAGACCCTTTATGTTTACCCAACAAAATAATGGGTAACTTCTGGTTCCAACTTGGGGACTAGTGGTCCTCTCGAGAAACACTTGGGAACCCCAAAATATTATCCTTGCTTCAACATGTGGTTGCTAAAATGAATTTTGTAATCCAGTGAAGCCACCTCAAGATCTCCAAGGTGTAATGACCTTTCCCTTGTGTTTTATTGCTAAAGAAAACAAAGGCATGCCAAAATGTGATTGCTTGCTTGAAAAACCTTCATTTTACTTCTAATCCAATCCTCCATTAACTCGAGCTATAATCGCTTTTCTCCACAAGCCTTCATTCCTTTTCATTCTCCATAAACTTTTTGTTGCTAAATCTTGTTCAAATAGATGAATATTCCTTAATTCCTCTATACTCTTTACGGTTATGTAATCTTTTTCCTCTTAAAAAATGGTATTCCTTCCCTTTATCTTTTTCTTGTCCACGGGAAGCTAAAGCACATTTGGTATTCCTTCCCCTTATCTCCTTCTTGTCCATAGGAAGCTAAAGCACCTTTTTCTATTTTTTCCCAACATTCCTTTTGGTATCTAAGCTAAAAAATGCCAATAAATAGGCATTCCCTCCAAAACTAATTTGACCAAAGTTAGCTTGCCTTTTTTGGATAATCATCGGTAGCAAGAATTAGTCATCCTCTCTTCAATTTTTTTCACAAAGCCAACTCCAATCCTTGAATATATAGTTAGTAGGCTTAGGAAAATCCTTAGATATTTTAACCTTGCATCAATATTTGAGTCAATTGTCTCTCTACCTTCCTCTCAGCTGTTGAATAACACTAAGGATTTATGTACATTCACATACATCCGTTTTGCATTATTGTACAACTGAAGGATCTCTTTATATTTTTTAACTCCAATCCTTGAATATTTAGTTAGTAGGCTTAGGAAAAACCTTAGATATTTTAACCTTGCATCAATATTTGAGGCAATTGTCTCTCTAGCTTCCTCTCGGCCATTGAATAACATTAAGGATTTATGTACATTCACATACATCCATTTTGCATTATTGTACAACTCAAGGATCTCTTTATATTTTTCTACTTCCACAACTTTCACATGCCAAACAAGTTTCAAACAAATTTTCTTCATTTACAAATAGTAAATAGGACAAGGAGAAATAGTTTCTCATTTTAATACCCTTTATATTAACTTCCCTTTTAGATGCATTCACCATTCTGCTCAAACCTTTTGCAACAAGCACTAATAAATAAGGAGACATAGGGCATCCCACATTAAACCCCTAGGATGTTGAGAAAATGCACCCCACAATTTAATTTACTACTTAAGATCTCATCCCAATCTGAATCAAATTAATTCCATGATCTAACTAGCGCACCTTGTAATAAGCCTTATGTTAATTTTGGGCAACTAGGTCCAAACTCCATGTTGCATTGCTCATGTGATGATGATGATATTTTTGTTGGATTCCTCTTTCGGAGAGGTGCAAGATTGATCTAAAGATCATCTTGTTTGGATGAGCAGAACTTACATTGTCAAGGTCGGTCAGAATTGTAATGTAGGCTTGCAAGCCCAATATATGTGTCACACACCCTCGGTGATGGATATAAATTGGAGAACCTTTTTGCTCATTTGTTCATCAACTCATCATGCATTTCTTCTTCTGATCTGATTGGTTCATTCACCCTTTGGAGGCCTCTCTCTCTCTCACACGTGCGGATCTGAAGCTGAAGGAGTGCAGACTGTTTTTAGGGTTCTTTGCTGGTGCGTCGACCAGTGTTGACCGTGGGTCAAAGCTTGGAGTTTAACCTCTATTCTTGTGCAGAAAATCTGATCTCTTGAGGCCGCATTAGAAGGCGCAAAGATCGAGGAGAAGGGTTGACCTATGATCACAGCCCTAGACCACAACATTGACCATCTTTGACTTTTTTGTGTTGACTAGCGTTGACCTTTTTGGAGCTGTCTTTGAGGGGTGTGTGTGACACTTTTAGGATTGCCTGATCTAATGTTGGAGAAGACTTTGCTGGCTGGTGCATCCTGTTGACTGCCATAACGAACATTATTCTCTAACGAACATTATTCTCTATCTTTGCTGGACAAGAAGAATTGTAAATTCTAATTTATATTATTGGCTTGTCTTCTATTGATCATTTTACTTTCAAGTTTATGTGATTGCTCAATCTGAATTGGGCCCTAAAGGAGATTGAAGTAAATTGCACTTTAAGCATAGAACATACCATAATTTTGCATGGTATCGGAGCTAAGGTGAAGACAAATCCCAAGCTAGTGTGAAAAGCAATCACTGAAGAAGAAGTCTTGTCAAGGACCAATGGCCTCCTCAATCTACAAGGGTTTCAAATCTGATGATAAGTTGACTGACAAGTCTGATTATCATGCATGGAAGATGTCCTTGGGTTTGGCATTAGAAGATCAAGATGTCATGGATTATGTGCAGGGGAATATTCATGAGCTTCCATCAAATGCACCGGCTGCCACAAAGACCAAGTTTAGAAAAGGGGAAATCAAAGCAAAGATGATTATCCGGGATTCTATTCATAAGCACTTGGTTGCTTATATCTCCGAGCTGAGCACATCTAAAGAGATGTATAATAAGTTGGTTAGCATGTTTAGGGCTAGCAATTCTAATCAAGTTCTTTTCTTCAAGAACCAATTGAAGAATATCAAGAAGGGTAAAGAAGAATCCATTCAATCCTATTTTATGAGGCTCACTGAAATCAGGAATAATCTCTTAGCTATTGGAGAAAAAATAGCTGATCGAGAGATGGTTCTCATTGCGCTTGGAGGTCTCCCCTGTGATTGGTATGTATTCAATACTACTATTCTTAATAACAATGTGATTCCTGTTTTTGATGAAATATCGACGAGATGCACTCAAGAGGAGACAAGAATGATGGAGAGATATCATCCTCAAATGGGAATGGAGGTGACCCTACTGTCTTTGCTGCTCATGCAAAAAAGAGGAACAATGGTGGTCTTAGAAATCAAAACCATGGAAGAGCGGGGCCCAAAGGAAGGAAAGGAAGATGTTACACTTGTAACAAGTTTGGTCACTATGCAAGAGAGTGCCCCAATAAAAGGGACTCTCCTAGGGATGATGACAACAACAACTTCAAGGGGAATGGCAATCAAAGGAACAACATGTTCAAAGGAAAGAGGAAGGCTCCCTTTGATCGAAGTGGAAATGGTCAACCCTTCAAAAGGTCAAGGAATTCTAGGTATGATGAATCAAATGTTGTTAACAATAAGAAAAATGATTATATTCTTGTATTTGCCCTCTCTGTTGCATCTCCTCCCGATACCCTAGATGTCTGGTTGATTAATAGTGGTGCTGTTGAGATTTTGTGTATTTGGGGTAGCACCAGTTGTGCTCTAGGTCCCAAATTTTGAGGAAGGACTAGAGTTCACCCAATCTACAAGACCCAGAAATGGATTTGGAAAATTTCATTTGGTTTAGGAGATATTAAATTAATTAATTATTTTAATGTATTTCCTAAGTTAAAACTTAGGAAAATAAAATAATTAAAGTGAATTTAATTAAACATGTGATGAAATTGTTTTAAGTCACACAGATCAAGCTTTCTTTTAATCTTAGCCATTGATTCAACATTTGATCATGGCCGTTGATTTTTCAACGAGAAAAGTATAAAGGAAAGGCTTGGGGTCATTTGTAAAGACACACAGAGGCAGAGCACTGAAGCTAAGTTGAGATTCTAGGGTGAGGTTGCGAAGAATACTCAGAAGTGCTTCAGTTGCAGAGAGGGGAATTTAGACCAAGGGGATGATCTGATCCCAGGGTCTAGAATACACAAAGAGGCAGAGAAGAGATCAACTCAAGGACAACGTAGAGGAAGACAGCAGCAGCAGTAGCAAGGACAATGCAATTTTCAGGAAACCTTTCAGGGGTTACGCAGAGACCCTTCAGGGGCAGCGTAGTGACTGCGTCACCCATTCTGGGGTAACACAATCCTTTCCAGAGGCAGTGCTGAGGGTTTGGAGGCCATCCAAGGTTGACGCAGAGCCTTTCAGGGGCTTCAGAGGTTGACGCAGAGCCTTTCGGGGGCAGCATTGGGGTTTCTAGGCCTAGATCTGGCCGAGTTCTGTAAATCCCGTTTGAGGGTGTGGATCAGTTAGTATTTTTGGTCCTAGATCAGTCAGGAGTTGTAGATCTAGAGTTTTCTCTGTAGGGTTTTCCAAATCTGGAACCTAGAGTTGTGTATTCAGAAATATTCTTAATAATAGAACCCTCCAGCAGCCAGAGACCAGTTTTCCCACATTGGGTTTTTCCAGGGACAGTTTGTCCAGAAATAACTGTGTCACTTTGTCAATGTATGCATGTGCTTATTCTATATCTGAATTGGTAGAGATTTGTTATGTGTTTTGCTTCGAGGTTAACTTGAATTTATTCAGTTGATAACTTATATAAGTAGGAGGAGCTTAACCGGATTAACAGTAGTAATTTCTGCATAAAGTGTAAGATTCAGAAATTTCTACATGGTATCAGAGCAATTGCAGATCTAGAAGGGTCACTAGCAGGAGAATCTGAAGGATCTAGCTGCAGAAAGCAGCTGGAAAAGCAACAGAGAAGTAGATATGAAGGGACAACGCAGTTTTCAGGAGCAGATTCACGCAGAGGGAAGGGTGACGCTGTCCAGCGCTTTGTCCTAGCAAGCCCACGCAATTACTGTGCAGAGGCAGCTCAGAAACAGTGCTAGTTGGGTCTGAAGCCAGCCAGTGTGATTCAGATCTGAATCTGTCAAATCGAGAAAAGACTACAGAAATTTATAAGAGCTAGTGGGGTTAAATTTCTAAGTTTTTAGATTTTTAGCCTTAGCACAAGTGACAAAGATTGGGAAGAGATCAGCGTCTCAGAGAGTTTCTTGCCAAAGGAAACTTGCAGTTTGATCAGAGGATCAAAGAAGAAGCTGAATCATAGTTGATTTGGTAGATTTCCAAGGAGGGAAATCAAGTGTCAAAGGGAACAGAGGGTGCCCAATTAGTAAAGGACCTAGATCCAGATCTCTAGTATAGAGAGGAGCTACGACACATTCGGAGCAGATGGCTTCTCATGGATTGCGTGATCAGGATAGGCTAGAGGGCCTCTCAAACTTTTCGGTGTGGAAAGCAAGGATCTTGATTGTCCTTGAGGCATACGGTCTAAGAGACCATGCAGAGAAAACTCTAGCCACACTGATAGATGTGGATCTCCTACGGAAGCATAAGGAAGCTGCTGGGCATGCCAAGCGGCTGATAATGGACAGTATCAAGGACCGTATTGTACTACACATAGCTGAGAAGAGGACAACTAACGAAATGTGGAAGGCTTCGACTTCCCTATATGAGGGAAAATCAGTCTAAAGAAAGATGCTGTTGGAGGCCCAAATGAGGTCATTCATGATGACCAAGGGAGAATACATCGAGCATTTCCTCTTTAGATTGCAGTCAATCAGGGATCGGCTGATTGCAATGGGTGCAACCGTAGATGATGTAGTGATAGTCATGACTGCCCTCAATGCAGTCATGGATGAGTGGGAAACCTTTGTCCAAAGTATCTTGGGCAGAGCGGACCTCCCAGATTGGGACAACTTGTGGTCAATTTTGCGGCAAGAAGAACTACACAGATTCACCAAGAAGTAGCACAACCTTGGGTTGAGTAAAGTAAAGAAGGAAGAGGAGGAAGATGCAACCTTGGCATCAAAGAAGCAGCCAAAGAAGAAGAAGAATCTTTCAAAGATCAAGTGCTTCCAGTGTAGCGAAATGGGACATTTTGCCAGCCATTGTCCAGAAAAGAAAAAGGACAAGGAAGCATCTTCTTCCAAAGCAGCGGTGGCAGATGATGGGTCAGGAGATGATGCAACCATGAGTGCTCATGAACAACGGAGGTGGGGTGACATGGACATGTAAAGGAGCTACATGGAAGAGAGCCATGATCCTTGAGCAACTCATCTCTTGGATCACAAGCGAGCTACGATAGCCTTAAAACAGTAGCGGGACAAGTGGAGCAGTGGGTGCATAGATCACAAATGAAGCAGAGGCAGAGGCAGATCTGAAGACTAGGAGGAGCAGCACAGAGCCTAGCAGCAGTAGCGTAGAAGCTGTAGCAGCGCAGAGGCTGATGTGACTTCAGCAGCGCAAAGCAGTGCTGCTTACGTAGTGCAGAGCTGCAGCAATGCAGAAAGCTTCAGAGGGACAGCGCAGTGCGGCAGCAGTGTGATAGATTTCAGCACAAGGAGCTGATGTGACTTCAATAGTGCAGAGGGAGTCTGATTACGCAGGCAGAGCTGTAGCTGTGCATTGTTCTTTAGATGCTAGCACAGATCTGTAGCCTATGGAGCTTCAGTGATGAGGATGCAACCCATTTGACTTGTTTGTCAAATATTGGGCAAGAGATTCAGTTGTTACTCTCAACAAATGAAGTTGCAGTGCACCAGATTAGCAGTGGCAGTGCTATGAGCAGCATAGATGCAGCATATTGGGAGGGAGTTGCAGTGGTAGTGGCAGAGTCATGGGCAGCAGTACAGAATGGCAGCAGTGGTGCAGAGTTGAGTGGCAGTAGACCAAGCTTCAACATCACAAAACCAATACTCAAAGTCATGTAATGCATAGTGTGATGTATTGCTAGAGCATACCCTTGATGCTTAAGAGGGAGTGTTGAGATTTTGTGTATTTGGGGTAGCGTCAATTATGCTTTAGGTCCCAAATTTTGAGGAAGGACTAGAGTTCACCTGATCTACAAGACCTAGAAATGGATTTGGGAAATTTCATCTAGTTTAGGAGATATTAAATTAATTAATTATTTTAATGTATTTCTTAAGTTAAAACTTAGGAAAATAAATTAATTAAAGTGAATTTAATTAAACATGTGATGAAATTGTCTTAAGTCACACGGAGCAAACTTTCTTTTAATCTTAGCCATTCATTCAAGATTTGATCATGGCCATTGATTTGTCAACGAGAAAAGTATAAAGGAAAGGCTTGGGGTCATTTGTAAAGACACACAGAGGCAGAGCATTGAAACTTAAGCTGAGATTCTAGGGCGGGATTGCTAAGAATACTCAGAAGTGCTTCAGCTGCAGAGAGGGGAATTTAGACCAAGGGGATGATCTGATCCCAAGTTCTAGAATACACAAAGAGGTAGAGAAGTGATCATCTCAAGGACAGTGCAGAGGAAGGCAGCAGTAGCAGCAACAACAAGGACAACGCAATTTTCAGGAAACCCTTCAGGGGTTACGCAGAGATCCTTCAGGGGAGCATAGTGACTGCGTCACCCATTCTGGGGTAACACAGTCCCTTCCAGAGGCAGCGCTGAGGGTTTGGAGGCCATCCAAGGCTGACGCAGAGCCTTTCAAGGGCTTCAGAGGCTGACGCAGAGCCTTTCAGTGGCAGCGCTAGGGTTTCTAGGCCTAGATCTGGCTGAGTTTGTAAATCCCGTTTGAGGGTGTGGATCAGTCAATATTTTTGGCCCTAGATCAGTCAGGAGCTGTAGATCTAGAGTTTTCTCTGTAGGGTTTTCTAGATCTGGAACCCAGAGTTGTGTATTCATAAATATTCTTAATAATAGAACCCTCCAGCAGCCAGAGACCAGTTTTCCCACATTGGGTTTTTCCGGGGACAGCTTGTCCAAAAATAACTGTCACTTTGTCAATGTGTGCATGTGCTTATTCTAGATCTGAATTGGTAGAGTTCTGTTATGTGTTTTTCTTCGATGTTAACTTGAATTTATTCAGTTGATAGCTTATATAAGTAGGAGGAGCTTAACTGGATTAACAGTAATAATTTCTACATAAAGTGTAAGATTCAAAAATTTCTACATGTGCTTCAAGGCACCTCACTGGATATAAAGAAGCACTCTTTGATTTAATTGAGAAGGATACAAATTTGGAGATTATCCTTGGACATAATGCCACCTATCCCGTGAAAGGGACAGGGATTGTGACCCTTCATCTATCTCAAGGTCAAGTCCTCTGCTTACAATATGTGTTTTACGTACTTGATTTGAAGAAAAACCTTGTGTCCATTTTGGCAATGGAAGACAAAGGATTCAAGGTGGCATTCATTGATGGAAAGGTACGCATTTGGAAGAAGAACTTCAAAGAAGCTCTTACTATTGGTTTTAGAGTTGATACACTCTATCAGGTTGGAGGAAGTCTTCTGGGGGCCATGTCATGTGACACAACTCTCCAAACCGAGCTATGGCACCGGAGGTTTACACACCTTCATTACAAAGCCCTTCCCGAAGCAAGGAAGGTGGTGACAGGGATGCTCGAGTTTAAAGATAATCATGAAGGTGTTTGTTAGGGGTGTACTGAGGGAAAGTATACAAGGGGACCATTCCCCTCAAGTTTCACGAAGACATATGATATTTTGCAATTGATACATTCTGATCTATCTGGTATGCTGCCCGTAGCATCCTTAGGAGGATGTTCGTAACTTCGTATTTCATGACTTTCATAGATGACTTCTCCCGCAAGACTTGGATATACTTCTTGAAGAAGAAGGATGAAGCATTCAAGTGGTTCCACACATTCAAGGCCTTGGTTGAAAATCAAACTGGGAAGAAGGTCAAGATTTTGAGGACCGATAATGGGACCGAATACGATTCGAATGAATTCAATGACTTTTGTAGAGAAGCTGGCATTAAGAGGAAGACCACTACTGTGTATACTCCCAAGCAAAATGGTGTTGCCGAAAGGAAGAATAGAACCATTGTGGAAGCTGCTCATGCCATGCTGTATGACCAAGGTCTTCTGAAGTTTCTATGGGGAGAAGCTGCGAACACTACTGTGTATGTTCAAAATAGATGCTCGCATTCTGCATTGGACTCCAAGACTCTCGAAGAAGTCTTCTCTGGTAAGAAACCTGATGTTTCTCATTTTAGAGTCTTTGGTAGTCCTATTTATTTTCATGTGCCGAAAGAAAAATGAAGCAAGTTGGATGCTTCTGGAAAGAAAGGAATGTTTTGGGCTATAGTGAAACTTCAAAGGCATATAGAATCTATCTGCCTGGTCAAAGAGAAGTGGAGATATGCCATGATGTTACCTTCGATGAAGATGCTGCCCTCAAGAAAGTTAGGAATCTTCCTAGCTCAAAGGAGGACAAAGAAGAAGAAGAAGCAGGGAAGTAGGAAGAGCCGAAGGATGAGCTGATTCCCAATGTTGAAGGACCGATGAATCCTATTGATCCACCTCCTTCTAATAAAAGGAAACCCTCATGGCTTAGAGACACTCTCCAGGATACCGAGAGACATGTTGCCTCGAGAGGAACATTTCGTGAAAGTAAGACGCTGAATAGGTACCAAGGGTACCTAGCAGCCATGAGTACCATTATACGATCTGAGCTTGGAACTTTTGAAGAAGCCGTAAAGCATCAAGCTTGGAAGGATGCTATGCACGAAGAATATGAGTCCACTATGAAAAATGATGTCTGGCATGTGGTCCCGAGACCGAAGGACAAATCTGTTGTCACCTCAAAATGGCTCTACAAGATCAAGCAAGGAGTTGATGGAAGTGCTGAAAAGTACAAGGCAAGATTCGTTGGCCGAGGCTTCTCTCAAAAGGAAGGCATAGATTATGATGATATATTTGCACTTGTTGCTCGCTATACCACCATCTGATCGATCATTTCCCTTGCTGCAACGCAAGGATGGAGTCTCCATCAGATGGATGTGAAGACTGCCTTTTTACATGGTTCAATCAAGGAAGAGGTTTATGTGGAGCAACCTCTGGGGTTCGAAGTCCAAGATAGAGACACATATGTATGCAGGTTCAAAAAAGCCCTCTATGGGTTGAAGCAAGCCCCAAGGCTTGGTATGAGAGGATCGATAGCTACTTGATGAAGCTGGGCTTCACTCGAAGTGATGCTGATCCAAACCTTTATTTTAAGGTTGATAAAGAAAGGCCTCTCATTCTGGTTCTCTATGTGGACGATCTCTTCATGACTGGTGTTGACCCTCTCATTCATCAATGTAAGAGGGAGCTAGCTATCGAGTTCGAGATGAAGGACCTAGGACTGATGCACTATTTCCTAGGCTTGGAGGTATGGCACAGGCCAGATGAGATTTTCCTTTCTCAAGGAAAATATGTCGTGAAGTTGTTGGAGAGATTTGGGATGGTGGACTGCAAGTTTGTGACTACTCCGATGGAACTCAACTTTAAGTTGTGTTGAAGTGCTGCTGGGCCCGAGTTGGGAAATTCCACCGAGTATCGTCAACTCGTGGGTGCCTTGATGTTCTTAGTGAACTCACATCTGGACATATGTTTTGCAGTTGAACACATTGAGTTAATATATGGTTGACCCTCATCACATTCACTGGATTGGTGCCGAGAATATCTTGAGATATCTTCGGGGCACAATCAACCATGGGCTGCGATACACTGCCGGGAGTTGGAGACTCCATGGATATACAGATGTTGATTGGGTTGGCAGTGTGGTGGATCGTAAGAGCACATCTGGATGTTGCTTCACCTTGGGTTCTGCTTTGATATCTTGGATGAGCAGGAAGCAGAAATAGGTTGCTTTGAGCACTGCTGAGGCTGAATACATTGCAACGAGTATGGCCTGTTGTGAAGTTGTTTGGTTGAGAAAGATCTTCAGTGAGCTGTTTGGGCATGTGCTAGATACCATCTTTATCCTTTGTGATAGCCAGAGTGGGATTCGTCTTTTTGAGAATCCCATGTTCCATGATCTATCCAAGCATATTGATATTAGGTACCACTTTATTTGGGATATGGTACAACGAGGCATCGTAAGGCTCGATCACATTGGGACTAATGAGCAGGTCACGGATATTCTCACGAAGCCCTTGGGGAAGGTTAAATTCTTAACCTTCAGTGAGAAGCTTGGAATCATGGACAAGACCCTATTTTGAGCAATGTTGCAAACATCGCGATCGGGATTAAATTGGCGAGGGGAAAAAATCGGAAAAAATCGTAAAAATCGAGAAAAAATCGTAAAAATCGGGAAAAAATCGGCACATACAAAAATATTCATTTTTTTTCAATTTTTTTAATATCTAAAACACCCACAACATAAAATAAATGCATTGACACATAAATATGAAAAAAAAACTAATATATAAGACGTGTAATATCATGTCTAGTGCTACATCACACATAATAGTGAATCATGTCCTGAATACTAAGTCTTGAGTCTCAACTCAACCTCAAAATATCAACAAAAATATAATAATGTATCTCATATCATGAGTCATAATGTTATATACAAAGGAATGCACCAAATAACCTATACTACTGATTTCCTCTACCCCTCTTGCGAGAAAATGTAACAGCTTTCCCTCTAGACGAAGAAGCTAGCGGGGCTGGCAATAGACTCTGTTGTGCTCCAGATCCTGAAGCACCAGGAGCTAAAGTAGGCAGACCACGTCCTCTATCGGTAGCAGGGGTAGGTGGTGTCACCTCCTCCTCCTGTTGTTGCTCCTCCTCCTCCTCCTCATGAAACTCATCATTGATTCATCGCTACTAGAAATGGGATCATCAACAAGAGATACATAAACATCATCTAGCTCAAAGTCTTCGGACTTGGATTGCTCAACCTTATAACATGATAGAAATTGAAAAAGTTTAACATGCCTAACCAATGATTTTGGTTTGAGTGAAGGGTTCATCTCCTCAACCTTAAAACGCGGTAGAAAAAGATTAACATGCCTAACCAGTTGTTTTCCTTTGAGTGAAGGGTACATTCTTGTTAAGGCCACGGTAGGAGAGTTCAACAATCAATACCACCAACATCAACAAAGTTCAACAATCAATGCCACCAACATCAAGGTTCTTAAAGGACTTCATACTCTTGATCAAATGCCAATCTCATACCCTTACACATAATAGAATCAAATGGAAACAATGCAAATCCCCAAACCATGAAACCCTGAAAACCATTAAGTCTGCTGAATTTTGAGTGAAATATAAAATTCTAGTTTCTCCATATGAAATCCAATGAGGTCGAAACCACTCTTAAACATCCTGAGTCATTTCATGGTAATGTTAAAAATTTAAGTAAAAGTGATAAAATTTTACTTTAAGAATTTAACATTACCATTAACTGCCAACAGGGTGTGTCAGAAAAATGAGAGGGCTGCAAAAATGACAAAAAAAAAAAATTGTTTTTTGAAATTATAGGGTTGCTGTTTGATGGGCGATTTTTTCCCGATTAGCGATTTTTTCAAAAAATCGTGCAAAACATCGCCGATTTAATCGTTTTGTTGAAAAAATCGCGATTTTTTGAAAACATCGCGATTAAATTGCGATGTTTGCAACTTTGATTTTGAGGGTCCTGCCTAAGTTGGACTATGAGCTCTTGGAGCTCCAAGGGGCTTTGGGATAGCTTCTTGGAGCTATAAGCAACCACAGGGCTAGGCTTGCCGAAACTTGTTGGTGTGCTTCTGCCCCACTGTTATAATATTGAGTTGGTTCACCTCTCTTTTATCTATGCCCCGCACGCATCCTACCCATGGAGTTTTAGACTCATGGGAAGTACCTCTCATTTGGCTAATGAGATGGGAAATGTGGATATAGACCAATAGCAAGACCAATGGACGCATAGGAGATTGTCGTACTTTCTATGTCTAGGATGGCACGTGTCCAAGACCTTGATCTGAGATCAAGTCAGATGAGGTTCTTACCTCTAAACTGACTTCGGGTTAGCATGAGACTCTCTTGAGTCTGAGTGAGGTTTTTAACCTCCAAGTTGACTTCGGGTCAACAGAGTGCGATGTCTTTGTGATTCACCCTCTTTGTTCTATTTGCGAAGAAGAGCCAACAAAGCATGTTACGATAGGATGATATATGATAGTACACTATGGTACTATATGATAGGATGGCACAGGTGGACAAATGGAGTTCTCCCTAGTTGGGAGGGAGTGTTAATTTTGGGCAACTAGGTCCAAACTCCATGTTGCATTGCTCATATGATGATGATGATATTTTTGTTGGATTCCTCTTTCGGAGAGGCGCAAGATTGATCTAAAGATCATCTTGTTTGGATGAGCATAACTTATATTTTGATTTTATTTTCCACATGTGCAAATTGTCAAGGTTGGCCAGAATTGTAATGTAGGATTGCAAGCCCAATAGATGTGTCACACACCCTCACTGATGGATATAAATTGGAGAACCCTTTTGCTCATTTGTTCATCAACTCATCTCACATTTCCTCTTGTGATCTGATTGGTTTATTTACCCTTTGGAGGCCTCTCTCTCTCTCACATGTGTGGATATGAAGCTAAAGGAGTGCAGACTGTTTTTAGAGCTCTTTGCTGGTGCATTAACCAGCGTTGACCGTGGGTCAAAGCTTGGAGTTTGACCTCCATTCTTGTGCAGAAAATTCGATCTCTTGAGGCCGCATTAGAGCACACAACGATCGAGTAGAAGGGTTGACCTTTGACTGCAACCCTAGACCGCAACGTTGACCAGCGTTTACTTTTTGTGTTGACTTTTTCTATTGACTAGCGTTGACCTTTTTGGAGCTGTCTTTGAGGGGTGTGTGTGACACTTGGAGGATTGGCTGATCTAATGTTGGAGAAGACTTTGCTGGTTGGTGCATCCTGTTGACTGTCGTAATGAACATTATTCTCTATCTTTGCTGGACAAGAAGAATTGTAAATTCTGATTTATATTATTGGCTTGTCTTCTATTGATCATTTATTATGTTCTATCAGCGTTTTACTTTCAACTTTATGTGATTGCTCAATCTAAATTGGGCCCTAAAGGAGATTGAAGTAAATTGCATTTTAAGCATAGAACATACCATAATTTTAGACCTTAGCTAAGTTTGATTTCATCCTAATAGTCAAAATTTTCTACTTTTTCTTATATGTAGTCCTCGTTGCGCTATTCCTCACCACATCATGAATCTCCTATTGTGAAGAAAACCAAACAACTCTTTTGAGACAGTGAGGGGAAATTCTTTCTTTTAGGCCTATTTGTTGTAATTATTGTTGAAATTTTGTACACAGAATTGCAAAGTGTGATAGGGCTATAATCATTGTAATTTTATGGATCATTTTGCTTTGGAAGAGCTATAAATGTTTCATTCAATGCAATAATACTTCACTATAAACTCTAGATTCTTTTATCACTCTCAACAACTCCTATTCTAGGAGGTCACAGAAACACAAATAAAATTTCATTGTCCAACCATGTGGACTTAGTCTATTTGGTTTCTTAAAAGATTGTGGAATTGATTTGAGTCCCTCTTTGGTTACTTTAGCTTCAAGTTCTTTATTTTGTTGCTCTTCAATCGCTTTTATGTTTGCCTTAGGAGGTTCTTGGAATAAACTTTTGAAGTGATTTACTCCTCTTGATGCCATCTTTGAGAATTTTCTTAGCTACCTCCCGTCTTTATTACTTATCTCCCATGTATTTTGGATGTTCTTTTGATGTTTCATGTAGTTTTGGAAGAATTTATTATCCCTCTATCAAACAAGTAGCCCTATTCTTTAGTCTTCACTCTACTTATCAAACAAGTAGCCCTATTCTTTAGTCTCCACTCTATTTCTACCTGCTCCAATAGATTCATTTTTATTTCTTCTAAATTTTTTAGATTAATATTCTTCTTTTTTGTAATGATTTGTTCCTTTTATGTTTCAAACAATTTCTTGAACAATTCCTTGGTCTTAGTAAGCTTTTGTTGAGCATTCTAGGAGTTTTTCTTTTCCCACTATGCTATTATGTTTTAAACTTTCATCAAATTTATTCAGAATAGATAAATAGTTGTCTCCCTTGTACAAGGTTCATATTTCTTCCAATTCTAGGTGATTAAATTTTTGAAACCTTCTTCTTTTAGCAAATTATGGATAAATTTGAAGGGTTTTTGATGTTTCTTCTCATTTTTTTCTAATTGTAACAATATGGTAGATGGTCTAAAGGTCTCCCTAACCTTTACCCATGTGTTAAGTCATTCCACATCCTCCAAATTTTTTTTTGCTACCAAAACCCTTTCTAAGGGTTTTTGATGTTTCTTCTCATTTTTTTCTAATTGTAACAATATGGTAGATGGTCTGAAGGTCTCACTAACCTTACCCATGAGTTAAGTCATTCCACATCCTCCAAAATCTTTTTTGCTACCAAAACCCTTTCTGATATGCTTGATACTTGCTCCCTTCCTTTTATAAAGTTCCTTTATGTTGGAACCGAGCTAATAGGCTCCACATCACAAATCCCTGAATCTTCAAACCTCTAAGGTAAATAATCTATCAATGAGTTATTAGAATTGTGGGCACCAGACTTAGTGCACACACACACACAAACTAGATTTGGTAACAACTTCTTATCAACTTTACACAACTAATGAACTAACACACGTTGACATGTTTAACTAGAAACAAATTTAGGACATGGAACTTATAAAACCAACAATTAGATCACAATTCTTATCAACTCTTCAACAGAACCTAGGGTTCCTATACCAAAGAAAATGACCCTTTTACAATGCTCAATAAAATGCGAAGTACAAGGGAAAACTTAGACATAAAAACCCTTATTTTGACCCACAAAGAATTACTCAGAGAAATAACAGCTGAAGGCGAACTTGTAACTCGCTCCCCTAGAGATTATGGCTGCCTAGAAACTCAAATGTTGAACTAGAATCAACCCCAAGACAAGCTTGGCCTCCTTGGAATTTGTATGGCCTATGCACTTGTCAAATTGGCCCAAGGAAATAACTCGATCTCCACAACAAATCGACCCCTCAGCTCTGTCCTTCACTTCCTGTTTGACTTCCCTTAAATTTCTCTAGAAATCTCCATTAACAATTCCTCCTCAATCTTCTTTTGTCAACTATAGCCTCTTGGCCCTCCATAGGCCCTTTTGGTACTCTTGGCCCTCTTGGCCTCCACAGGTTTGAGGCCTCCTCGACCTTCTCCACAAGATGCTATCTTGTGAACCTACCACAGGCCCTCTTGACCTTCCACAAGTCTGAGGCCTACTCAACCTTCTCCTTGGCAAGATGCTCTCTTGCCCAACCACCTTCCACAGGCCCTCTTGGCCCTGAAAGGTCCGAGGCCTACTCGACATCCTCCTCCACAAGATGCTCTCTTGCTAACTACTTTCCATAGGCCCTCTTCGCCCTCAAATGGGTCTGAGTCTTACTGGGCCTTCTCCTCCATAGGCCCTCTTAGCCCTCCATAGGCCCTTTTGGTACTCTTGGCCCTCTTGGCCTCCACAGGTTTGAGGCCTACTCGACCTTCTCCATAAGATGCTATCTTGTGAACCTACCACAGGCCCTCTCGACCTTCCACAAGTCTGAGGCCTACTCAACCTTCTCCTTGGCAATGCTCTCTTGCCCAACCACCTTCCATAGGCCCTCTTGGCCCTGAAAGGTCTGAGGCCTACTCGACATCCTCCTCCACAAGATGCTCTCTTGCTAACTACTTTCCATAGGCCCTCTTCGCCCTCAAATGGGTCTGAGTCTTACTGGGCCTTCTCCTCCATAGGCCCTCTTAGCCCTCCAAAGGTATGAGGCCTACTCGTCCTTCTTCTCCACAAGATGCTCTCTTGTCAACCACCTTCCACAAGCCCTCTTGGCCCTTAAAGGGATTGAGGCCTACTCAGCCTTCTCCTCCACAAGATGCTCTCTGGTCGACTGCAGCCCCCCTCCATAAGTTTGAGGCCTACTTGGCCTTCTCCTCTACTAGAAGCTCTCTTGCTAACAACAAGAATGAATCACTCACCCTTGTACTTATACTTTTGCAAAGGGTGCAATACCATGGGTCATCGAAATACCGTGGGTCTATGGGTGCAAAGCCCCATCACTTAGCCCACTTTCCCCACATGTGAAAATACTCCCGATGCTATCCAAAACATCAACATTGGTCTTTTTTGGCATGCGCCCCACCCCCCCCCCCCGCCAAAAAAAAAGGAAAAAATCTTTCCAACCTTCATTGCCATATTTAGATCATCCCTACGATGACATTTTCTGACCACTGCCTATAATTTGAAATTGTCCTAAAACACCTTTCTATCTCCATATGGGTCGTAAATATCGTGAAGGAAAAGGCTTTCTATAGTTCCTTGGACCCTTGTAGAGTTTTGATACTTGATACATGATTATGCTCTATAGAATTATTCCATTCGGTTAGTGTGGGAATTTCCAAAGCAAACTAACTTAATGCAAAACATAAATTTTTTTTGTTTTGTTTCTGAATTAAAATTCTTTATATTACTTCAAAAAATCTCAGATCCTTCAATAGGTCTGAGGCCTACTCTACTTTCTCCTCCACAAGATGCTCTCTTGCTAACGGCTTTCCACATGCCCTCTCGGCCTTGAAAGGTTTGATGCCTACTTGACATCATTCCCCACAAGATGCTCTCTTGCTAACCACTTTCCATAGGCCCTCTTGGCCCTCAAAGGGGTCTGAGCCCTACTGGGCCTTCTCCTCCATAGGCCCTCTTATCCCTCCAAAGGTATGAGGCCTACTCGACCTTCTCCTCCAGAAGATGCTCTCATGTCAGCCACCTTCCATAGGCCCTCTTGGCCTTAAAGGGTTTGAGTCTTACTCGACCTTCTCATCCATAAGATGCTCCCTTGTCAATCACAGGCACCCTCCATAGGTTTGAGGCCTACTTGGCCTTCTCCTCCACAAGAGGCTCTCTTGCTGACAACAAGAATGAATCACTCACCCTTGTACTTATACATTTCCAAAGGGTGCAATACCATGGGTCATCAGAATATGATGGGTCATCGGAATACCATGGGTCATCAAAATACCATGGGTCTATGGGTGCAAAGCCCCATCAATTAGCCTACTTTCCCCACACGTGAGATTACTCCTGATGCTACTTTCCCCAGTCTTGTTTGGCATTTGCCCCAACCTCCCCTAAAGAAAAGAAAAACTTTTCCGACCTTCATTGCCATATTTAGATCACCCCCTATGATGACATTTTTTGACCACTGACTACAATATGAAATTGTCCTATAACACCTTTTTATCTCCATATGAGTTATAAATATCGATGAAGGAAAAGGATTTCTACAATTCCTTAGACCCTTCTTGAGTTTGGATACCTGTAGGTATAAATGATTATGCTCTGTAGAGTTATTCCATTCAATTATTGTGGAAATTTCCAATGCAAACCAACTTAATGAAAAACATTTTTTTTGGTGAATTAAATTACTTTATATTACTTCAAAAAACCTAGATTACATTAAAGACAACTGATGCCCAGAGGTAGAAATAGAACTCAAAGCTTGACCTCTGCTGCCAAGAAGATCTACAAATACTATTGAGACTAAAAACATATACGCTACTGCCATTACAAGCCTGAAATCCACCACATACAAGAGACCAAGTTACAAGAGAGCACCTGAAACTTGTAGAAATTTCCTGTTTTCCCACCCCGGTTTCAGTATCACTTATTTCTCCTTTTAGTTAAATGCCCTTGCCCATATCCTTACATTCAATAATCAGAAAAATAATTTTTATTTGCTGAAACAGAAATTACTTTGCTGAAACACAAATTACTTTGCTGAAACACAAATTCTGGAAAACTTTACAGAACGTTGAAACTGCAGAAATAAAACAAAACACAGCAAGTTGAAACAGTCATTCAACACATTTGAACACTGAGATTTTTGGTCAACATGACCCTGGAAAAACCCCCTACAACTCTTGGGGAAAACTAGTTCGAAAGCTCCTTCTTATTTCTGGAAAAATGCTTTTTACAGTGAGAGAAATATTTAGAAAAATCAGCAAGTAAGCTTTTACGACTTATCTCGTTTTCCGTGCTTAACTACCGCCTCGGAAAATGTGCAAACAACAAAACATAACCAGCAATAAATCTTATCAAAGTTTGTAAACCGTGTGAGAAGTCTAACATTAATTTCTGGAGCTCTGACAACCTCCTTTGCGTCCTTTGTGTGCAAAGCAGCATTAAATGCTGCTGTACGACCTCCTTGGAATGCGTGTAGGTTGTCTTAAATGCTGTGTACGGAAATCTGCCTCGGTTTTTGTGCCAGCAATCAGCTACAGGCTGTACGGTTTGCCTGGAAATGTGTGCAACAAAAAAAACAACCTCTCCCTTGAAATCTGTGCCCAGAAAATAGTACAGCCTCCTTGGAAATCGTGCCCAAAGTTGCTGTATGGATTCTGCCTTGGAAATTGTGTCAAATCTTTCTTGAACTGAGTGCAAACTCTGTTGTACGGACTTGTTGAAATACTGCCTTGGAATGTGTGCCAAGCTGCTGGCTCCTTCTCCTCACTGCCTAGAAATCTCTCTTGCTCTCTTTCTCTCCTTCTCCCAATCTGCTCATGAAAGAATGAATGACCTTTTCCTCCTTTCCCTCCTTTAACCTAACCCTAAGTGACTTTTGGGGAATCCCTAAATCCAATGGCTGAAACAGATTTAGATCGAGGGCTAAGATTAAATGCTCATTTAAATCTCACTTTCTATTTTTTAATTCACCCCACTTTAATAAAGACCCACTTAGTCATTTATTTTCAAAGTCACTTTTCCTTTCTAATTTTACATTGACTTTATTAAAGTCACTTTAAAATTAGACTTTAGTAACTTTATCACTTAAAGTCACTTTTAAATTAGATTTGACTTTATAAAATTATAAAGTCACTTTAGGAGGAAAATTAAATTCTTTTGTACACTTTTCTCTAGGCCAAAGATCAAAGCCTTAGGGAACCACCTGTCCTTCGGTAACCAAATTTCAACACTCCCTCTTACCGAGGAAGGTGTTCCTCACCACACCCATCTTGTCTCTGAAGTAGACATGCTTGCCCCGTGGTAAGGCTTTGGTAAGAATATTTGCAACCTGCTCATTAGTGGGAATATACTCAAGCTTCACAGCTCCTTTCTGAACATAGTCTCTGATGAAATGATATTTGATCCCGATATGCTTTGACTTGTCATGAAATACTAGATTCTCCGTGAGTTTAATGCAACTCTGATTATCACAGTAAATCACTGAAGGTCTCAACGGCTGACCAAATAAGCCAAACAACATCTTGCGAAGCCAGATAGCCTCACAACTAGCTAGACTGGCTGCCATATACTCTGCTTCCGCTGAACTCAATGCTACTGACTGCTGCTTTCGGCTGAACCATGACACTACTGCCGAACCCAACCCAAAACAGCACCCTGAAGTGCTCTTCCTATCAGAAGCACAACCTACCCAATCAGAATCAGTGTAACCTGCCAATCTCACTCCATCCCCCTGCCTGTAGTCCAGACCATAATCCATTGTCCCCTGCAAGTACCGCAAAATGTGTTTTGCAGCCACCCAATGAACCTTCCTAGGCTCACACATAAACTGACTCATCGTGTTGACTGCAAAACAAATATTTGGTCTAGTGTTGACCAAATACATCAAGGAACCAATCAGCTGTCTGTACAATGTGGGATCCACCAACTCGGAATCCGAAGTATGGAGCTTCTTCCAGTTGGTGATCATCGGTGTCGACATGGGTTTACAATCCTCCATGTGGAATTTGCCAAGGATGTCCACAGTATACTTCCCCTGCCCCAGGAAGAAATTGTTAAATTTGGACAACTAGGTCCAAACTCCATGTTATGATGCTCAGATTAAGAGGCTAATATTTTTGTTGGATTCCTCTTTCGGAGAGGTGTAAAATCCATATATAATATGTCTTAATCCGATGAGCAGAACATTTATTTTGAATTTATTATTCATAATAAATTATATGTGCGGGTCGGCCTTAAGGTTTCACACCCCCAGCAAATGTGTCACACACCCCAATGATGGATATAAATACAGGCAAAGTTGGAGAGCATTTCATCACAACACAACACACATCTTCTTCTTTCATCTGATGTAGTACGAGCTCCTTAGAAGACATTTCCAGCCCACACGTGTGAAGAAGAAGGACGAATTTCTGTATGGTTGAGCTGAAGGACGAGTTGCTGCAGCTAGGGTTTTGCAGAAGGTTTGACCAGCGTTGACTTTGGTCAACGCATGGTCCAATTGGGCTGAAATTTGGTGAGAAGTTCGATTTTTGAAGGCCGTACTGTTTGGCACAGAAATCGAGGTCAAAGGGTTGACCAATCTGCTGCTGCGTTGACTTTTAGCTTGCTGCCCTGCGTTGACTTTTTCAGGACAGCGTTGACTTTTTGGAGTTGACTTGGGTTGACTCGTTTGCTGATTGGAGGACTGTTGTGACACATTCTGGGTTGGCTGACCAAGGAGACTTTGCTGGTTGAAGCATCCTGTTGACCTCCGTAACGCACCACCACATTTTTCCTGTTTCTGATTTGTCTTCTATAAGATCCACTTATATGTTCTATCTGCATTTTACTTAACTATTTGTATGATTGCTGTGAGAAAAGTAAAGTTTCTCCAAGCATAGAACATCTACTAAAATTTACATGGTATCGGAGGTGAGGTGAAGACAAACTCTATCTTTAGCAATCACCACCGGAAGAAATGGGTTCCACAAGTCTTGAATTCAAGGAGAATGACAAGCTGACTGGAAGGGATGACTTCCATGCCTGGAAGATGATATTAGATCTCAAATTGGAAGATCATGATCTCTTGGATCATGTGACGGGTAAGATTCAAGAACTTCCATCCAATGCTACCGCTGCTGTTAGAAACAAGTATAAGAAGGGAGAAATCAGAGCAAAGTTGTTAATCAGGGAATCCATACATAAGAGTCTGGTTGCCTATATATCTGAACTAGGCACATCCAAGGAGATGTATGACAAATTGATCCTCATGTTCAAGGTAAACAATGTGAACCAAGTGCTATTCCTCAAGAACAAGTTGAAGAATATGAAGAAGGGCCGAGATGAGTCTATTCAAACTTTCTTTCTGAAGTTGACCGAAACCAGGAACAATCTGCTAGCTATTGGGGAGACAATAGCTGATCGTGAGATGGTTCTCACCGCACTTGGAGGACTTCCATATCAATGGCAAGTATTCACAACTACCATTCTCAACAATAATACCATTCCTAACTTTGATGAGCTTCTGTCTAGATGTATGCAAGAAGAAACAAGGATGAAGAATTCGATAATGACAGAAATGCTGCCTATGGTGCTCATTCCTGAAAGAAGAACTCTGGTGGTTCTAAGGACAAAGGAAGAACAAGGACTCAAGAGAAGAAGGGTAAATGTTTCACCTGCCATAGGCCTGGTCACTATGCTAGAGAATGCCCCTTCAAGAAGGATTCTCCCGATAGTGATGATAACAACAACAATCGAAGGAATGGGAATCGAAGAAACGACAAATCCAAAGGAAAGAGGAAGGCTCACTTTGGTGGAAACAATCAACCTTCTAAAAGGTCTAGAAACACCAGGTATGAGGAGTCTAATGCTGTTAATAAAAGAAATGAGTATATTCTTGTATCTGCTCTCTCTGCTACAACTCCGCCCAACACTATGGATGTCTGGCTAATCGATAGTGGTGCCTCAAGACACATCATTGGATTCAAGGAAGCACTCTCTGACATGGTTGAAAGGAATACTAATCTAGAAATTATCCTTGGGGATAATGCCACATATCCCGTGAAAGGGACAGGGACTGTGACCCTCCACTTGTCTCAAGGACAAGTCCTACGTTTGCAAGATGTACTCTATGTACCTAAATTGAAGAAGAACCTTGTGTCTGTATCTGCTATGGAAGACAAAGGATTCAATGTAACTTTCTCTGATGGAAAGGTGCTCATGTGGAAGGAGAGCTTCAAGGAAGCTATCTCAATTGGTTTTAGAGTTGGTACACTCTACCAGGTTGGAGGGAGCCCGTTGGGAGCTATGACTTGTGATACTATTCGACAAACCGAACTATGGCATCGAAGATTTGGACACCTTCATTACAAGGCCCTTCCCGAAGCAAGGAAGGTGGTGATAGGGATGCCTGACTTTGGAAATAATCATGAAGGTGTATGTAAGGGTTGTCCTGAAGGAAAACATACAAGGGGACCTTTCCCCTCAAGTGTCACAAAGACATCTGATATTTTGCAATTGGTCCATTCTGATCTATCCGGTATGTTGCCCGTGACATCCCTGGGGGGATGTTCTTACTACATGACATTCACTGATGACTTCTCTCGCAAAACCTGGATATACTTCTTGAAGAAGAAGGATGAGGCTTTCATGTGGTTCCGTACCTTCAAAGCCTTGGTGGAAAATATGACCGGAAAAAAGATCAAGATTTTGAGAACCGACAATGGCACTGAAAATGAGTCAAATGAGTTCAAAGACTTTTGCAGAGAAGCTGACATTAAGAGGGAGACTACCACTGCATATACTCCTGAGCAGAATGGTGTTGCTGAACGCAAGAATAGGACTATTGTGGAAGCTGCCCGTGCCATGCTATGTGACCAGGGTCTACCAAAGTTTCTGTGGGGAGAAGCTGCAAATACTGCCGTGTACATTCAAAACCGATGCCCTCATTCCGCTTTGGACTCCAAAACTCCCGAAGAGGTTTTCTCTGGTAAGAAACCTGATGTCTCACATTTTAGAATTTTTGGATGTCCTGTCTATTTTCATGTGCCGAAAGAAAAGAGAAGTAAGCTGGATGCTACTGGGAAGAAAGGAATGTTTGTGGGCTACGGTGAGACTTCTAAGGCATATAGAGTCTATGTACCTGGTCAAAGGGAAGTAGAGATAAGCCATGATGTCACTTTTGACGAAGATGCTTCCCTGAAGAAAGTAGTAGATCTTCCAAGATCTGGAGAAAATCATGAAGAAAGGCCTGGAAATCAAGAAGAACCGCAGGATGAGACAATGCCTGATATTGAAGGACCAATGGACCCTATCGATCCATCTCCTTCACTGGGAAAGAGACCATCATGGCTCGGGGACACCCTCGAAGATGCTGAGGGTCATGCTGCCCCAAGGGGGACATTCCGAGAAAGCAAGAAGCCGTGTAGATACCAAGGGTATCTAGCCGCCATGAGTACTATTGTACAATCTGAACCTGGATCTTTTGAGGAAGCCGTAAAGCATCAAGTTTGGAAGGATGCTATGCACGAAGAATATGAGTCCATGATGAAGAATGATGTCTGGGATGTGGTCCCGAGACCGAAGGACAAATCTGTTGTCACCGCAAAATGGCTCTACAAGATCAAACATGGATCTGATGGGAGCGCTGAAAAGTTCAAGGCAAGGTTTGTTGCCCGTGGCTTCTCTCAAAAGGAAGGAATTGACTATGATGACATATTTGCACCTGTGGCACGATATACCACCATTCGATCAATCATATCCCTTGCTGCTACGCAAGGATGGAGTCTTCATCAGATGGATGTCAAGACCACTTTTCTGCATGGTGCAATAAAGGAAGAGGTGTATGTGGAACAACCTCTGGGATTTGAAGTTCAGGATCGAGACACTCATGTCTACAGATTGAAGAAAGCCCTCTATGGGTTAAAGCAAGCACCCAGAGCTTGGTACGAGAGGATGGATAGTTACTTGATGAAGCTCGGCTTCACTCGAAGTAATGCTGATACGAACCTTTACTTCAAGGTTGTGCAGGAGAAGCCTCTCATTCTAGTGTTGTATGTGGACGACCTCTTCCTGACAGGTGCTGACCCTCTCATTCATCAATGTAAGAGGGAGCTCGCTGCTGAGTTCGAGATGAAGGACCTAGGATTGATGCACTACTTCCTAGGCCTGGAGGTCTGGCAGAGACCTGGAGAAATTTTCCTTTCTCAAGGAAAATACATTGTGAAGCTTCTGGAAAGATTTGGTATGGTGGACTGTAAGTCCGTGTCGACACCGATGGAACTCAACTTTAAGAAGTTGAGTGGCAGCGCTGCTGAGCCTATCTTGGCCAATCCTACTGAGTATCGTCAACTCATAGGAGCTTTGATGTTCTTAGTGAACACCCGACCGGATATATGTTTTGCAGTGAACACTTTGAGTCAACAGATGGTTGAGCCTCATCACTTTCACTGGGTTGGTGCCAAGAATCTTTTGAGATATCTTCGAGGCACGATAAACCATGGGCTGAGATACACTGCCGGGAGTGTGATACTCCGTGGATATACTGATGCCGATTGGGCTGGCAGTGTGGTGGATCGTAAGAGCACATCGGGATGCTGCTTCAATCTTGGTTCTGCTTCGATCTCATGGATGAGCGGGAAGCAGAAGTCGGTGGCCTTGAGCACCGCTGAGGCCGAATACATTGCAGCAAGTATGGCCTGTTGTGAAGCAGTTTGGTTGCGAAAGCTCTTTAGTGAGTTGTTTGGACATGTGCTAGATACCACTATGATACTCTGTGATAACCAGAGTGGGATTCGTATGACTGAGAATCCTGTGTTCCACGACCGATCCAAGCATATTGATATCAGGTACCACTTTATCCGGGATATGGTACAGCGAGGCATCGTAAGGCTCGATCATATAGGAACTGATGAGCAGGTCGCGGATATTCTCACTAAGCCCCTGGGGAAGGTCAAGTTCCTAACCTTTCGTGAGAGTCTTGGTGTCGTGGAAAGACCCTATGATGTGGGTCCTGTTGGACGATGAGCTCTGGGAGCTCTGGGGGGCTTTGGGGATAGCTTCTCGGAGCTATAAGCACTCATAATGCTTCTGCCCCACCTTTGTGATTATTGAGCTGGTTCACCACTCATTTATCTGTGCCCCGTATGCATCCTACCCATTGAGTTCAGGGCTCATGGGAAGTACCTCTCATTTGGCCAATGAGGTGGGAAAAGCTAGAGACTATTAGCAAAGACTGATGGACGCATCAGAGATTGCCGTACTCTCTATCAAGGATGGCACGGTCCAACCACTTGATCTGGGATCAAGTTTAGTGAGGTCTGGGACCTCTGCCTGACTTCGGGTCAGATGAACCAACTTTGGGTTGGTTGGATACTCTTCATGAGTTTGATAGAGGTTTTGAACCTCTGGACTGATTATGTCAGTCGGGGGATGATGTCCTTGTGACTGACCCACTTCTGTTCTGAAATAAAGAGGCCAGCAAAGCAAGTTACGGCGGGATGACGCACGATGTTTGATTGCACTGATGGATGGAGTTCTCCCTAATTGAGAGGGAGTGTTAAATTTGGACAACTAGGTCCAAACTCCATGTTATGATGCTCAGATTAAGAGGCTAATATTTTTGTTGGATTCCTCTTTCGGAGAGGTGTAAAATCCATATATAATATGTCTTAATCCGATGAGCAGAACATTTATTTTGGATTTATTATTCATAATAAATTATATGTGCAGGTCGGCCTTAAGGTTTCACACCCCCAGCAGATGTGTCACACACCCCAATGATGGATATAAATACAGGCAAAGTTGGAGAGCATTTCATCACAACACAACACACATCTTCTTCTTTCATTTGATGTAGTACGAGCTCCTTAGAAGACATTTCCAGCCCACACGTGTGAAGAAGAAGGACGAATTTCTGTACGGCCGAACTGAAGGACGAGTTGTTGCAGCTAGGATTTTGCAGAAGGTTTGACCAGCGTTGACTTTGGTCAACGCATGGTCCAATTGGGCTGAAATTTGGTGAGAAGTTCGATTTTGGAAGGCCGTACTGTTTGGCACGAAATGCGGTCAAAGGGTTGACCAGTATGCTGCTTTGCGTTGACTTTTAACAACGCCTGCGTTGACTTTTAGCTTGCTGCCCTGCGTTGACTTTTCTGGACAGCGTTGACTTTTTTGGAGTTGACTTGGGTTGACTCGTTTGCTGATTGGAGGATTGTTGTGACACATTCTGGGTTGGCTGACCAAGGAGACTTTGCTGGTTGAAGCATCCTGTTGACCGCCGTAACGCACCACCACATTTTCCCTGTTTCTGATTTGTCTTCTATAAGATCCACTTATATGTTCTATCTGCATTTTACTTAACTATTTGTATGATTGCTGTGAGAAAAGTAAAGTTGCTCCAAGCATAGAACATCTACTAAAATTTACAGAAATGCCCCTCCTCTTGCCACACCTCCAAACCCAAAAAGTAATGCATCAAGCTGATGTCCTTCATCTCAAACTCCGCCGCAAGATCTCTTTTGCAGTGCTCTATGAGTCTCTCTGCACCCGTAATGACCAAGTCATCCACATACAGCACCAGAATGAGAGGCTCCTCACCTATCACAATATGGTAAAGGTTCGAATCTGCCTCACTCTTTGTGAAACCCATCTCTTGTAAGTATGTATCTATCTTGGAGTACCAAGCTTTGGGAGCTTGCTTCAGGCCATAAAGTGCCTTCTTTAGTCTGCACACATAGGACTCCTTCCCATGCACCTCAAAGCCTTGTGGCTGCTCAATGTACACCTCCTCCTGTATGAAGCCATTGAGAAATGCAGTCTTCACATCCATCTAGTGGATCTTCCAACCCATCTTTGCTGCTATCGATATAATGGAGCGGATCGAAGTATATCGAGCCACAGGAGCGAAGGTCTCCTCATAATCTACTCCCTCTACCGGGGAGAACCCTCTAGCCACAAACCTCGCTTTGAATTTCTCAATGCTGCCATCTGCAGCATGCTTTACCTTGTAAAGCCATCTGGAAGTAACCACGGATTTGCCCTCAGGCCTCGGCACCACCTCCAAAACATCATTCTTCATGATAGAAGAATACTCCTCCTGCATGGCCTCTCTCCAGACCTGCTGGCTAGCTGCCTCCTCATAGCTAGAAGGCTCAGAGTCAAGGATGCTGGTAGCCATTGCCATATAGCTACAAAACCTCTTAGGTGGTCTGCTCTCTCTGACCGGCCTCTTAGGCCCAGCAACAGATGTGGCCTCTCTCAAGGTGTCCTGAAGCCACTTGGGCTTCCTCTTCTTTGAGCATACTTCTCCCATTGGAGAATGAAACTACTCCTCCTCATCATCATCAGGAGCTTGAACTCCTGACTGTTTGTCTGCTGTCCTCCTGCTTGCACCTGAACCTGTAGATGTTGAGGTACCGTGTGAACTGTCCATCAGTGGACTCCCTAGTGAACTACTGTGCGGACTGCTTTGCATGCTGCCTGAAGCACCACCCCTCTGACTTTGTGAGCCACTGCTCACTGACGGACCTGACATCGTCATAGATGTACCTCCGGATCCTCCTGATCCCTGCCCATTGGATCCCTGTGACTGACTCAGCTGCTGCTGAGGGTCTGGCTGATCCAGATACTCTAACTCCCGTGACCTCCTAAAGGCCCTGTCCTCCTCGAACTTCACATCCCGCCTGACAACAACTCTCCTATGTGCGGGAATATAAATCCGAAAGGCCTTTGAGGTCTCACTGTAGCCCATAAAGAAACCCTTCTATGCGGTGGGCTCTAGTTTGGTCCTCTTCTCCTTGGGTATGTAGGAGTATGTAATACACCCAAAGATACGAAGATGACCAATATCAAGCTTCTTCCCAAAAAAAACCTCCTCCGGAGTCATATGCCCCAAGGCACGATGCGGACTCCTGTTCTGCAAATAAACAGCAGTGTTGCAGGTCTCTGCCCACAAAAACAATGGCAACCCCTGATCATGTAACATGGCTTTGGCAGCCCCTCCGATGGATCTGTTCTTCCTCTTCGCAACCCCGTTTTGTTGGGGGTTGTAAGGAACAGTGAACTCCCTCCTAATGCCTGCCTCCGCACAATAGTCAACAAACTCTCCAAGGGTGTACTCTCCTCCATTGTCCGACCTCAGGGACTTGATCTTTCGACCTGTCTGTGTCTCCACAAGAGCTCTGAACTCCTGAAACCGCTTGAAGACTTCGCTCTTGGTCTTCAAGAAATAAATCCAAGTCCTCCTGGAGTGATCATCAATGAATAAAAGATAGTACTCATATCCACTCAAGGAAACATGAGACATCCGACCGCTCACATCGGAATGAATCAAATCAAGTATCCCAGTCGCTCTGCTGTCACTGTTGGGAAAAGGGGATTTGGCAAACTTGCCCATCGCACATCCTCTGCAAGTATCAAAGTGATCAGTACTGAAATCTGACACACCGGTAGTGATCTCCTGCAATGTCCTCAAGGCTCCATGATACATGTGCCCCATCTCGCAGTGCCAAATCTCACACAGCTCAGAACTGCTAGCTCTGCTGTCGGTACTACTGCTCAATGCCAAAAGGGGCTGAAATGCAAACTTGTACACCTTTGCATGGCGTACACCTATCACTCTAGCTGACTCAGCTGGAGCGCCCCTGGGATATATCAGCACCTGTCCTCCCCTGAACAATATCTCATATCCTCTGTCCTCCAAAGCTGAGACGGATATGAGGTTCTTCCTCATCCCTGACACATATAGAACATCTGACACCTTCAAGGGAGGTTTGGATTCCCTCTGAAATGTCAGTGTCTCCACACCGACTGCTCTAACAACTCTGTCATCACCGAGTACTACCTCTATATCAGTGCCACTCTCTGAAAGTTTTGAGAAGTACTCACGGACTGCTGTCATATGACGTGAAGCCCCACTGTCCACATACCAGATACCCGAAGATGCTCCGCTAGTCGAGGGAAATGCATGCTCCCTCTGAACCTCTGTGGCAGGTGATCCTGCACTAGTGGACTCACACGCAATGAACCCAAACTCTCGGTCAAAGCGATCTGTAAAGTCCTCAACCTCTGCTGATGCTGCCATGCTCTGGTTCTTCCCCTTCTTCTTCTTCTTCTCCGGACACACAACTGCATAGTGTCCCATCTTCTGACAATTCCAACACTTCACTTTGGAATAGTCCTTCTGTGAGTTATCCTGTTTACCTTTACCTTTGCCTTTGCGCCCACCATTGCTTGTGGAAGCCTGCTTCTTCCCTTTGCCTTTCTTGCGTCCTGCCAACAGTGCTACATCCTCATCCTGCTCAACTGGCTTGGCTGCCCCAAGCTGACCTTTTCTGATCTCTGTCTGAATGCAATCATCCCAAAACCTCTCCCATGTGGGAAGGGTCTCACGTGCACAAACTCCATCAGCAAAGTTCATCCATGAATGGGGGAGGCCATTCACTGCAATCCGCACCAACTCAGTGGGTGGAATGGCCTCTCCAATCGCTGCCAACTCATCTCTCACATTAGTAATCTTTGTGAGAAATCCAGCTGCACTATCATTGCCCATCTTAATGGTCTTCATCTTCTCCTTCAGGACCATTTTCCGGTTCTCATTGGTACTCTGGTAGAGATTGGACAATGCTGTCCACATCTCATGAACATTTCTCTTTCCTCTCACATGAGGAATGCAATGGTCTTTGACTCCGTCTAGAATCAGTCTCTTACCCTTGTTGTTCTTTTTATTATATGCTGCCAACTGAACAGCATCAGTAGGCACAACAACAGGGTTCTGTGTGGTATGCACCATGATGTCCCAGACTTTTGCCTCCTCAAAGATACTCTGCATTCTCTTCTTCCAAACGTTGTAATTGGTATGCCCGTCCAACCTATCCTCCACCCTCAATCACAATGACATCCTGCTGTCCTAAAAACTGAAAAATAGCACTGCTATAGTAAAGATAAAAATTCTGTGAGAGAAAAATCAGCTTGCTGGAATTTTCTGAGTGAAAAATCAGCAGACTGTATTTTTCTTCTTGTTGTCCCAAACTGCACTTTCAGCACTCAAGCTCTGATACCATGTAGAAATTTCCTGTTTTCCCACCCCGGTTTCAGTATCACTTATTTCTCCTTTTAGTTAAATGCCCTTTCCCGTATCCTTACATTCAACAATCAGAAAAATAATTTTTTTATTTGCTGAAACAGAATTTACTTTGTTGAAACACAAATTCTAGAAAACTTTACAGAATGCTGAAACTGCAGAAATAAAACAAAACACAACAAGCTGAAACAGTCATTCAACACATTTGAACACTGAGATTTTTGGTCAACATGACCCTGGAAAACTCCCCTACAACTTTTGGGAAAAACCAGTTCGAAAGCTCCTCCTTATTTCTGGAAAAATGCTTTTTACAGTGAGAAAAATATTCAGAAAAATCAGCAAGTAAACTTTTACAACTTATCTCGTTTTCCGTGCTTAACCACTGCCTCGAAAAATGTGCAAACAACAAAACAGAACCAGCAATAAATGCTGTACGAATTTCCTTGAAAAACATGCCCATAAATTACATCATTAATTTCTGCTGTACGGCCTCCTTTTGCGTGCAAAGCAACATTAAATGCTGTTGTATGGCCTCCTTGGAATGCGTGTAGGCTGTCTTAAATGCTGTGTACGAAAATCTGCCTCGGTTTTTGTGCCAACAATAAGCTACAGCCTGTATGGCCTGCCTGGAAATGCGTGCAGCAAAAACAACAACCTCTCTCTTGAAATCTGTGCCCAGAAAATAGTATGGCCTCCTTAGAAATCGTGCCCAAAGCTGCTGTACGGATTCTGCCTTGGAAACCGTGTCAAATTTTCCTTGAACTGAGTGCAAACTCTGCTGTACAGACTTGTTGAAATACTGCCTTGGAATGTGTGCCAAGCTGTTGCCTCCTTCTCCTCACTGCCCAGAAATCTCCCTTGCTCTCTTTCTCTCCTTCTCCCAATCTGCTCATGAAAGAATGAACGTTTTCCTCCTTTCTCTCCTTTAACCTAACCCTAAGTGACTTTTGGGGAATCCCTAAATCCAATGGCTGAAACAGATTTAGATCTAGGGCTGAGATTAAATGCTCATTTAAATCTCACTTTTTATTTTTTAATTCACCCCACTTTAATAAAGACCCACTTAGTCATTTATTTCCAAAGTCACTTTTCCTTTCTAATTTTACATTGACTTTATTAAAGTCACTTTAAAATTAAACTTTAGTAACTTTATCACTTAAAGTCACTTTTAAATTAGATTTGACTTTATAAAATTATAAAGTCACTTTAGGAGAAAAATTAAATTCTTTTGGACACTTTTCTCTAGGCCAAAGATCAAAGCCTTAGGGAACCACCTGTCCTTTGGTAACCAAATTTCAACAAAACTAATGCCAGCCCTTACAGTCACCTAGGAACACATAAAGAAATGGCCAAAACACCATGACAGGAGAGACTACCGTCGTTTGCCCGACAACCAACCATTTTACCAAAAATTCATAGCATATGCATTACACCATACACTTAAACCCAAAGATAACAAAGAAAATGTCATAGCTCGAAATTGGAAACTATAAGTAAACCTTATGAACACACGAGTGCGAATCAACTATATCGCTCTCATCCGTAGAGAAGTAGACCACCAAAGGAGACAAAACCAAAAGCTTAAGGAGAGACCGAGAACTCGCCACCCATTGGCTATGCTCACTATTCATTGTCTGAGGAGGAAATATTAGCCAGAACCCTTGTGCTAGAGCCAGGGGGATCTAATTGCTCCCCCCCATCTGAGTCACATGCTATGTGTCTGTCCACATGCATCAGTCGAGCATCAATTTTATCCACTCCAAACCTCAGGTTCCTTAGCATTCTTTTCACCTCCTCTAAGGAGGTGGAAATATTATATTTTTCCACTTCCTTATCTCTTAAGACCAAAACCAGTAACGTCTTCATTTGCCAATGGAGCGCTACTGAATTTAGATATTGTGTACGCCTTCCCCTAGTGTGCCTATTCTTTTCATGTAGGTGGAAATATTATATTTTTGCGCTTCCTTATCTCTCAAGACCAAAACCAGTAACGTCTTCATTTGCCAATGGAGCGAAACTGAATTTAGATATTGTTTACGCCTTCCCTAGTGTGCCCAGGGCTTGGCACCCAACCATACATGTCTTCCAACAATTTTGAGTTCGATAGGGATTCTCTCTCTTCCCCAACATTTATCTCAAGCTCACGGATCTTTTGACGAGTCTCAGGCAGAATAGCATTAAAATAAGTCGCCACAGGGTCATGGGCAAAGAGCTTCGCCCCACATTACCTAGATTGGAATTTGCTGCCTCATCCCCTCTTGCTGCTCCCCCTTGCCTTGGCGAGATTGTAGAGTCATAGGATGGTTCCTCAATTTATCTACAGGGGTTGCGTTCTTGCAAAGGGACACAGATTGACCCAACCCTTCCATAGCAAAACCAGGATACCAACAAATAACCTCGTCACAAAAGCACCAGTCAAGTGACTTGACTTTTGACAAAGAACCACCAGAGAGGGCCGATGAAAACACTTCCTCTTCCAGAGACTCTATCCCTTTAACCATTAAGCACACATGACGCCACCTTAGACCCTAGAAGCTTCTGCGTCCTAGAGCCTACAAACAATTAACCAAACCCGACACGCTGCACTTGACCAGCCCCACAATTAAAACTACCCAGGCCACACTTTGCAAAGAAATCCAACTACCACTCCCAAGAGAAGAGACTAACCCAATGCCCGATGCCAAACCAATTTCGTGGACCCAACAATTTCCCCAGCCCCAAGGACAAAACCCACACCCAGAGAATGAGAAACTGAACCCATAAAACAAACACTCTAAAAAAAACTAGGCAAGAAATTCAAATGTAACCAAGATGAGACCAACAAGAGTTCATAGAGCTTACCAACTTCTGTCGCAATAGATTCTCCCATTGAAAGCCACCGCTTTCCAGCCAGACCATGCCAAGCATAAAACTTTCACTAGCGGTTCCCAAATTGGAGCAGCTTGATGAATTCCCCTTTCCCTCAGGCCAGCCATATTGACACCTCCCACTGCACCAGAACCTCACCACAAGTAGACCTTAAATCCAAACAATTCCATGGCTTCGCGGGACTCACCTCTCTCCAAACCCAACCTTCACATAAGACTTTGCCACCCATCCCCTCCATTACATAGTACCTGCACCAACTAAAGGACTGCATGCTCGTGCATGCGAGACTCCAAGTGCATCATTTCCTCATCAATGCACAATTACTAACTCAAGGGTAGTGGGCACATTGCCCCAAACCCTGCTCCCTCCGTCGGGAATGCAAAGCATAAATCTTACCCAGATCTTAATCTTGTGAATTTTTAGCTTCATGGTCATTATGGTATATAGGACAAAATAAAAATGGGAAGTGAGCTATGTTTCAATCCTTAACAAGCTAATGATCTAGGTAGTCTTCAAATTCATTCAATTATTATTGTTCTAGGCACCCTTTTACAGTCGGTTCACAGCCTCTATATTTTTTATGTTATGTAACGAGTGCCTAAGGGTGTTGTTTTGTGGTTTGGATCAACGATTACCTCTATATAGTAAGCCTTGACTCCAAATGTGTTGGTGATGCATCATTGGATTAGTCCTTTGACAATGTACAATATGCTGACTGCTTATCAGGTTTGATAATTGTGTATGCAACCCCTTTCATTTGCTATTTGAAGGTAGAAAGATTTGTAAATAACATATAGGATAGCTGCCATTTTGCTATGGATCTTCTGTCTTCTTTCTTGAGCTGTTACATTCTTTGCTGTGGCACCTGTTTGCAAAATTTCAACATGATGCACAGTTACTTTCTTTCTATTATGCTCCTGCTCCTCCTCTAAATGTCTCAATTAGCTTAAGCCTAGTGTAAGGGGCTCATTGAACTTCATCCCGAGGATCCTCCACCAATAATAATCAAGTCATCTCCAACTACGTTAACAATAGTTTGTACCAAAGAAAACCATTGATTGATGAAATAGAAACATGCCTCCAAACCAGCTGGGTCCAACATCAAAGTGTCATTTTGTTATGATGGAAAACTCTAAAAAATGCTCAGCCCTCTTTCTATTTGACTCCATTTTGCCATTTGCAAGATTAACCAGAAATCTGACATAGTCCCTATGCATGAACATCTGTCCCTTATTTATGTAATATTCCCAATTAGCTTTGCTAATTGGAATATTCCATTTTTGCTTTATTTTGCCGCTTTAGCTAGAAATAATAAATAAAGTGAGAAATAAGAGGGGTCACCTCACTTTAGTCACCTCACTTTATAAATAAAGTGTTCTTTTCCTAGTTGATTGACGTTGTAACTTAGAGAGGGGGCCTTGGGGGTCCACATGAGTATGATGGGGAGGCATCAGGCTGACCCAAGGTTAACTGCGCAGGTCAAAGGAGAGTAAGGATGCAGTTAAGTTTTGGAGGGAGTTTGGCATTATAAAAGGAGGGGTTCTCACCTCATTTGGACATGCATTATTCTATATTGATATTGAGAGCTAGACTTCTGTCTGCTTAGCACGCCGGTTGTTTAGTCAGTCTGCAGCACTGTTTAGTGCAACCGAGTGTCTCCGGTCGGAGATCTCACCCTTAGCCTCGGGGGACTTCGAGTGCCTGCCCTGGTAAGGTTATTTCTGGTTTCACCCTTAGCTTCGGGGGACTTCGAGTGCCCGCCCTAGTAAGGTTATTTCTTAAGTAACACCCTTCAGTTTCAGTGGGAATTGACAGCATTTTCAGGTGGAGATTTGGAGAGGAAGAAGCCCTCTTGTGGCTGCGCAGATCTGAGAAGGAGGGACGTTGTTCCAAGTAGGAGAGGACGCTGATCAGCCTTGGAGAGTGAGGACGCTGTTCCAGGGAGGACGCAGTCCAGATCTGAGCAGGAAAAACGCTATTCCAGGAGGAGGAAGGACGCAGATCAGTCTTGGAGTGAGGACGTTGTTCCATCAGGAAGAGGAGGATGCAGATCTGAAGGCACATTGATAGATCCAGCCTTGGAGATTGTAGATTTGAGCAGATATTTGCAGATCTGGCTCTGTAGGTTGTAGATCTGGAGAGATAGCATTAGATCCAGCTTGGGAGATTGCAGATCTGAGGAGATATTGGCAGATCCAGCCTAGATCTGAAGAGATAACATCAGATCCAGCCTTGGAGGTTGCAGATCTGAAGAGATATTATCAGATCTAGCATAGATCTGAGGTGATAGCAGTAGATCTGTTATAGGAGGACGCAGATCTGGATTGTAGGCTTCAGATCCAGCAGATCTGAGCATATGGGACGCTGATCCATCTGGGAGGACGCTGATCTGATGAGCAGGGTCATGTGAGCAGGGTTTGACAACGTTTTTGGCCTTGATGAGCTGAGCTTTTCATTGGTGAGGGTTTGGAGTATTGATATCCGCTTTCTTTTGGTCTTCAGCTCATAGTTCCAGTGCAGTCCAGCTTCAGTCTTCAGAGCAGTCTTCAGCCAGCTAGGACGCTGACCATGTTGCAGCCATTATTTGTCTGAGAGAGCCTCCACTTGCCTAGGGCAAGGATAGGTGCTTTTATTCTGGTTTTCTTGTACTCCTCTCTATGTACTTTTAGATTAATAAAATGGCTCAGTTTTCTGGTGTTCTATGTGTATTTGTTCCATGATCTGGTTCAGCATTGTATTTTCTATATCTGTCTGGCATATTTCTGTGTATTACTGGTTAATTCCCCTTTGGGGATATTACAGTGGTATCAGAGCCGAGGTCTTGAGGTCGAGACCTGCGGAGCGTGGTGGGCTGTAATATCCCTGTTTAGGGCAGCCGTCTTGTTGAGGCTCCGGTGGGTCCTGACACGCCCCGAGGTCTGCGTAATTGGGGGACTGCGCAAGGGTCCCCATCCCGAGATGCTCCGGTGGGCTATTGAGCTCACCCTTAACACCTGGGCCCCTCACCCTCACTAACAGTCCGGGCTTTTGGTGTAGTGGTTGGGCCTTTGTGGTATCAGAGCATAATTCTGGCTCAGCCTGTGGTCTATGACATCAGAAGAGAGATCATACAGAGCAATAGCAGTTGCAATACCAGAAACGCAGTTGGAAAAAGGGCCAAAATAAAAAGGGTCAAATTTTGAAGTTTGGAATTAGAAGAAACGTTTTCTGGGTTTTTCTGGGTTTTGGACAAGGATCACCTTCCCAAATTCCTGGAATCTTCTGAGTAGTTTTCAATGGGTAAATCGGAGGTCAAAGTTTTGCAGCGGTATGGTTTTGCAGCAGCCGTGCGGTTTCTGAGGAGCCTGTGAGGGACCCAGAGCAGGGGGACCCGATGGCAGACGTAGATAGGAAACTGGATACAATCCTCCGTCACATCCAGGAGGCATCACAGAGGCTCTCAGCCATAGAGGTCAGGCAGAGAGAACTCCCTAGGGGTTTTCAGATCGTTCGGCATGATACCCCTCGGCATATGGATTCATGTACACCCACACGTCCCACTATGCCCACATTCTTGCCAGAGGACACAGGAATAACAGTACAGCGAGAGGTAGATCCGGCTCGGATGGCTGACATTCTTGCAGAGTATCAGGCTTTCGGACAGGGGTTCATGGATGCTTTCCCCTTCGAGAGATATATCTTGTACCGGTATGGCATTAGACTCTATGATCAACACCAGGGGCACCGGCATCATCATGGTGGAGACTACCACCGCACCGCGAGTAGAGATTATGTTCAGCTCCAGCGTGATAGTAGACCTCACAACTTTCGCAGAGGGAACAAGCACTCACATGATAGGGGCTTACAGCGCACAGTGGACAAGTTGGATACCTCTTTCCAGCTTGACCAAGTATCGGGGAGGAAAACTATTAAAATGGTTACCTCACACTTGGAGGATGAGGACACACAGGATTGCAGTGAGTCTGAGGTTATACCTAGTGTGACACAGGATTCACCCTCATTGGAGACATCCTTGACCGTGCCGGTTGATATCGTAGTAGAGGAGGTAGAGCCTACCCCGGTAGAGCCATCCACTGAGGTGATGACGGGAGCTACGTCCGAGTCTTCGGGTGGTAGTAGCACACAACAGATGGGCGAGATATCAGGGGATATATCCACTATTGATGAGGCACTAGGAGATACAGAGGTACCGGATGATGGTCGCAGACAGCGATATCATCGGCTTCGGACGGACCTTCGAGTTTTGAGAGAGAAGGCCGCGTCAGTACGGGAGACCATTTTGTTGCAGGACCAGGAGCTGGAGGGTATGAGAATGACTTGTGCCAAGTCGGCAGCTAGGTTGGTCAGCATTGGGGAACAGCTGGATTCCCTGATGGTACAACCAGAGGGCACATTGGAGCGTCAGATCATTCCCCTTCAGGTATGCATGGATGGGACTGGCGGTGCTGTTGAGTCATCTCTTCCCGTTGGAGAGAGAGAGGCAGAGCCACTTAGTCAGATCTCATATGTTGACTTGGATAGCGGTATGAGACGATCAGAGTTGTACAGGGTACAGCATCCATATGTTGAGATTGGATGGAGAGAGATTTTGAGTTGGCACTCGGTGGAGCGGGCTATGGAACACAATGATTTGGTTCCCTTCTCACAAGAGCAGATAGAAGATGGAGGACATCTTCGGATGGATAACATCTCTCATGCTTGTGTTGGACATCCTTTGAGCCATACACATCATGATGGGAGGTTTTTGCCTACCACCTATTTGATTCTTGATAGGGTCTCATTGATCCTTGAGAAGTTTATATTTCAAGATCCCATGGAGTGCAAATTCAGAAACTTGATTTGGGAGGATGGTAGCCCTCATGGGAGGAATACCAGGATGAGGAGACGAAGAAGGCATCCACAAGTGATTGAGTGGACGTGGTTGATGAGCAAGGAGCTAGGGGGCTACTTGCAGATCTATGACACAAGGCAACAGGAGGCTTGGCTGCGCTGGTTACTCTTGAAAGAGTTTGGCCATCACTTGGCAAACACTCTTCTTAAGAGTAGGAGGATGGGGAAAAGATGTATGGATACTTGCATCATTGAGCAGCGTAGAGTATGGATGCATGGTGTTGATGTGTTACTCCTATCATTCATTGTGTCTTCATCACACGAGTTGTATGATGGAGGAAGAGGGGATGGCACTATCTCTTTGATCCTTGAGGATGGCTTGGAAGCACTTCCATCTTGGGAAGTATTCCGCACTTGTTGTAGCATTATGGGAGAAGCCTTTGACAAGGAGCATGTCAAAGAACAGAGTCTTGTATTGACAGGAGCTTATTTGCATGAGCTCACAGCGTTGTCACCTTGGATCAGGACATTATGGATGAAGTGTGCGCAGCAGAGATATGGTGGATCTATAACCCATAGGTCCCAGGATCACTTCATATTTGTTGCACTTGATGAACAAAGAGGAGGTAATGAGGATAGAGACATTTATCACTATGGCATATTCTTCTTAACTTGGATTTCCAAGCATAAGGAGGATTATCTTCCTGTAGCACATGGTTCATTCTTCTCCATAGCATGCCGGAACAATATGGAGGACTCATTTATGGATCCATGTACCATCTTACTTCCAGCATATGGTGAGGAGTTTGCCTATACATTCATTGATTTGCACACTCTTGCCATTCCTATGCAGTGCATTGCTTCACAAGGGGGCAAGCTTGTCATGTTGCTCCGTGAGTTTTATTGGGCCAATCTACATGATGGAGGCAACCATATCTTTTGTGGCTTTGGGAAAGTGTTTTATCACCTCATGTATGTTCATTTGCAGCACTATATCATGTATTATATGAAGACATGCATGTTTAACATGAACATTCTGCCTTGTACTCTTATCAAGCAGCAACTTGTAAAACTGCGCTGTACTTGTTGGGGCAGCTGTTGGTACCTCTTTTCATCACATGTAACCTTCAGCGTTTCCTTCATTTTGTTGCTGATCATGTCTCCATTTGCTGATATAGATCAGATTTATATGGGAGGCTTGATTATGAGAGAGACACAGGAGCTGGATGTGTCTTTGAGTATTTTCTGCACTACATGTTCTAATAGGAGCATGGGAGGAGGCATGGCCACCACTACTACATATGTGTTCTCTTTTGAGGTGGGCCATGAGATTGATATACATCCATTGTACAGCTATGGGCAAGTGTTTGGCCTTATGTTGTTGTCATATTCAGCCATTTACTATCCATTAGTAGATGTGATGAATCTTGTACATTGCTTGCCATGTAATTTTTTGAAGTTGCAGTGGATGAGACTACGTTGTATCCTTGTGAGAGATTGTTTGCATTATGTATCCTCATGTAGAACTGTCAGCAAACATCTCATTAGGGTGATCCATGATGACCATGTCATATTCTTCATGGATGGTTTGTTTTGGGCCAACTTTGATAGAGGCACCTTCTATGGTGGATGGTTTTTCACTTTGCCATTGGAGGGCAATAATTTTGCAGCCCAGGATCAGCATAGACTCTACGCTTGTCATGAGTGGAGAGAAGGACAACATGGGGTAAGCTATGATGCTTGCCAAGTACATATTTTCAGCCCACCTTCATTACCAGAGCTTGAGGTGGAAGGAGATTTTCAGGAGTTGCCTTGTTGGGAGGTGGCTCATTTTGTCTGGGTGATTGCTTGGAGATGGAGGAGCCACAGGAGGGAGATATTCCTCATTATATTTTCGACTCCATGCCTTGATTGGAGAGAGGTGACGAGTTGGTTCACAGTTGATGGGCCAGCTTACACAGTCATAGATGCAGAGCAGCAGCAGTCATGGTCTTCGGTCATAGCCAGAGGCAGTGAGCAGTTCGAGCCATGGGACTTGTGCGATTATTGGCCACAGTGGCGATGGGATCCGGGAGGACTATTGATTGGCTGGTACCATGAGAGGCCAGTTTGGGATCCTGGCATTGAGATATCCCTTCATATCATGGTGATGCAGGAGACAGAGAGGTTTCAGTGGGACCCAGGCACATTTTGCAGTATTGGCGGGGAGCATCAGCCAGAGAGTAGGCTTGTTCGAGCATTGCTTGAGAACAAGCAATTTTTGCCGGATGAGGATGCCACTTGGGAGAGCGAGCAGACTTTACAGCATCCATCATTTCAGTTGCTTGAGGACAAGCAACGTTTTGCCGGGGGAGACTGTAATATTCCCAATTAGCTTTGCTAATTGGAATATTCCATTTTTGCTTTATTTTGCCGCTTTAGCTAGAAATAATAAATAAAGTGAGAAATAAGAGGGGTCACCTCACTTTAGTCACCTCACTTTATAAAATAAAGTGTTCTTCGTAGTAGATTGACGTTATAACTTAAAGAGGGGGCCTTGGGGGTCCACATGTGTATGAGGGGAGGCACTGGGGTCGACTCAAGGTTAACTGCGTGTGTCAAAGGAGAGCAAGGACGCAAAGTTTTGGAGGGAGTTTCATATTAAAAAAGGAGGTGGCCTCACCCAGACCGGGTTTCACATTTCTACACATATTGAGAGCCAGACTTCGGTCTACTTGAACGCCGGTTGTTTAGCTTTCTTTCCGTCCGCAAGATCGCTAGTGCAACCGAGTGTCTCCGGTCGGAGATCTCACCCTTAGCCTTGGGGGACTTCGAGTGCCTGCCCTGGTAAGGTTATTTCTGGTTTCACCCTTAGCTTCGGGGGACTTCGAGTGCCCGCCCTAGTAAGGTTATTTCCTGAGTAACACCCTTCAGTTTCAGTGGGAATTGACAGCATTTTCAGGTGGAGATTTGGAGAGGAAGAAGCCCTCTTGTGGCTGCGCAGATCTGAGAAGGAGGGACGCTGTTCCAGGAGGGAGAGGACGCTGATCAGCCTTGGAGAGTGAGGACGTTGTTCCAGGGAGGACGCAGTCCAGATCTGAGCAGGAAAAACGCTGTTCCAGGAGGAGGAAGGACGCAGATCAGTCTTGGAGTGAGGACGCTGTTCCATCAGGAAGAGGAGGACGCAGATCTGAAGGCACATTGATAGATCCAGCCTTGGAGATTGTAGATCTGAGCAGATATTTGCAGATCTGGTTCTGTAGGTTGCAGATCAGGAGAGATAGCATTAGATCCAGCTTGGGAGATTGCAGATCTGAGGAGATATTGGCAGATCCAGCCTAGATCTGAAGAGATAACATCAGATCCAGCCTTGGGGGTTGCAGATCTGAAGAGATATTATCAAATCCAGCATAGATCTGAGGTGATAGCAGTAGATCTGATATAGGAGGACGCAGATCTGGATTGTAGGCTTCAGATCCAGCAGATCTGAGCATATGGGACGCTGATCCATCTGGGAGGACGCTGATCTGATGAGCAGGGTCATGTGAGCAGGGCTTGACAGCGTTTTTGGCCTTGAGGAGCTGAGCTTTTCATCTGGAGGGTTTGATCTGTTTCAGCGCTGTCACTAGCAGGAACAGCGTGTTCATTGGTGAGGGTTTGGAGTATTGATATCAGCTAGGTCTTCACCACAGGCCTAAGCAGGCCCTGTACCTTCAGCCTTCGTAGCTGCCTTCGGCCCGGCCTAGACGCCACCATGTTGATTTCATTATTTGTCTGAGAGAGCCTCCACTTGCCTAGGGCAAGGATAGGTGCTTTTATTCTGGTTTTCTTGTACTCCTCTCTATGTACTTTTAGATTAATAAAATGGCTCAGTTTTCTGGTGTTCTATGTGTATTTGTTCCATGATCTGGTTCAGCATTGTATTTTCTATATCTGTCTGGCATATTTCTGTGTATTACTGGTTAATTCCCCTTTGGGGATATTACAATTTACTATAGCCTATAGGCACTTTGTTAAAATTGGACAACTAGGTCCAAACTCCGGGTTGTGCTGCTCAGATGACGATCGCAATATTTTTATTGGATTCCTCTTTCGGAGAGGTGTAAGATTGATCTAAAGATCATCTCGATCGGATGAGCAGAACATGTACTTTGAATTTATTCCACTTATGTGCCAGGTCGGCCTGGAATAAAATATAGACTTAAATGTCTTAAAGGACGTGTCACACACCCCCAAAGATTCCTATATATTGGAGAGACTTAGAGTTAATTTGACACACATTGGTGTGGAGGAATTCTCTCTCTCTTGATGGCGTTGGAGCTGCGTATTCTTTGTTTGGGTTGTTCTGGGGTTATGTGTGACACGCTTGGCTGAATGACCTATTGGAGACTTTGCTGGTAGAAGCATCCTGCTGATCGCCGTAACGACACCATTTCTTATCTCTGTCTTGGCTTGTCTTCTATCGATCTATTAGTATGTTCTATCTTCTTCAGTATTGTGCCCTAATCTGAAATGGCATAGAACATGAGCAGAAATTAACATGGTATCAGAGGGTAGGGAAGACGAAGCCCAATTTGAATTACAGTTGCAGAAAGTTGCCACCATGTTTAAGGGCAGATTGCATGTTGATTAAGGGCAGACTGCATGTTTAAGGGAAGTACTGTCTTATTCTCTAAAAGAGAATGCCTAAGCCACTTAAATGTTTTCCGCAGAAAACAAAGGGAGCAATCGATCTTAAACACAGTCGTTGTAAAACCAAATATGGGTGACGTCAAGCTGTGTGGTAGGCCGCAGGCCATACCACCACAGCGAAATGGCAGCACGTTTTTTTTAAAAAATGCCGGAGGTAGCAAATGGCAGCGAAATGGCAGCGCGTATTTTTTAAATGGCGTCACTGTTCGATGAAATCGTGTTTTCTGCATTCGATCTATCTTAAATCAGAGGATATCCGGATAATTTGTCTCCGAGTGTCGATTGATTTACAGCAATATAATGATTTTAAGTCTGGAATTCGGCGTCAGTGGTTATGATCAGGAACGGGTGAGAAAACAGCCCGAAATTTGCAGACGTTAGGGCAAAAGAATGTCGGGGGAATTGACCCAAGGGGAGAAGGAAACCCTTGTCGCCATTAATGTCGCGGCATCGGCATTATCGTTTGCGGGATCGACTTTCATCGTGCTCTGTTATGTGCTTTTTAGAGAGCTTCGCAAGTTTTCGTTTAAGCTGATATTCTACTTAGCATTATCTGTAACAACGTATATGGACTACGCTCAACTCTGACAAACCGGAAAATCAACAAAGGCCGCTGCAGAGCATAGCCGTGTCAGCGAATGCCCCGTCTCTGTCCATTCCTCCAGGAGCAATAAGGATCAAATTTACGAAAACGGGAGGGGGCAGGCAGAATGGAAGCGTTTCTCAGAAGAACCAATAATGGCAGAGACTGAAAAGCTATGGAAGTTTTCCTGAGCAAGAGGCGTGCAGGTGGCTGTTTTTCTTGCCGAAATTGGGTCGTTGTTTTGACCCTAATTGCGGGAGATCGCGTCTTTTATTCGTTCGAATTGCTAGACGAGCGAGTGAAATCTTCTGACTGCACTTGGAAAATATGGGCAAATACATGTATTATCTACGATCACTGATGTTGGGTTCTCTGGAAGTTCTAATCAGCAGGAAAAGCCCGACGTTGGTGTTTATTTATCCAGTCCAGTGAATTTATTTTACAGAGCATTTAAGCCGACAGACGATTGCTGAAGTTCGAGTCCCCAAATTCTTTTGTCATCGTCGGCTGCTGTAGATTGTCGGAAGAAACTGCACGTTAAGCAAATGAATAACGCTGTACACAACAAGAATTTTTAAAAAGGAAATCCCACAGTGGCATCGCTATACCTGTACTGCTATACTCTGTGGCATGTTTTCAGAAAATTAAGTTTTGAGAAACTGTGGGATAAAAATATGTAGCGCTTGGAAAGAAATGACAGGGATGGGAAGGAATGAATTTTATAGCTCTTTCTTATCGTTTTTTTTTTGGGAAAAGTTTAGGGGTTTTCCCTTGGCTCAATTTGGAGAGAATGAGGATGTCGTATAAAATGAGTTAGCATGTTCGGATTGCTGAGTGTTGATTGCAGTTGAGAGCATTCGTCCCCTTTCAATACTGCAATACTATAGGATTGCTATACAGATCGCCCATGGGGAACGACTCTGAAGCCATAGTGAATGAAAGCTTCTTTAGTTTTGCCTGTTCCCCGATGCAGTTTGTGAAGGGCGGGATGGACAGTGTGCTGCATAGATGCTTTACTCAGATGTCATACATTGCCATATGTTCTTAAAGTCCTGTATACTCCTGTAGCTTGTATGGCTCGTATATTGGGATAGCAGGACTGTGGAAGAGGGGTGATTCAAGGACCACCTCAAAGGGAAATGTTTTTCCTCACACTGACGTCGTATATGCCAATTGTATGACAGTGATGAATATGATAGCGATGTAAAACAATGGTGGTTTCTTGTAAACCATAAGCTGGAGATATCCTTGTATTGGCAAGTAGAGTAGGCAAGCTATTCATCTTAAAGCCGAAAGGGGACTGTTAGAAAGCTGAAGGATTGTGAGCAGCTAAGGCAGAAATATTGGAGCAACAACACTCTTTGCAGGGATAGGAGAAAGAGAACCCTGCCTGGTACATCAAGGACAAGAGTCCAAGAGATTTAAGTGAAGTTCATATTCAGCAAGCCGTGATGAATGTGATAGTTCTAAATCTGTGATTCTATGTCACTGTCATTATGACAGTGACATAGACAGACACCCATGTATGAAGCTGGAAATTTAAGGGTTGACTGCAGAAGTCCTTTGGGAAATTCTATGTAGTGGTCAAATTGTTGACGAAATGGGCATAAATGTAAGTCATTGAGCTAGGCAATTTTTTGACAGACCTAGGAGCACTCTGCTGAAATAACCAGAAATGGGCAGATCTGGAAGCAAATCAAGGTGCAATGCCTCAAGTACAGGATAAACCAAGGTAAATTGGATCCCTAGTTTTGTAAGCTGCAGTCTTAGAAGGCTGTTTGAAGAAGCTACCCACATAATAACAGGTAGTGGCTGAAAGGACTTCTAACTCAAGCTGAGGCTTGTTGATATGTTCCCCCTGTATGACAGTAACATAAATGGACACCTATGTAGCAGCAAGCATGTGACTGTATCAGTCTTACATAGGAGCGTTATGGTAAACTTAAAATGTGAACTGAGAAGTTTATGCAGCTTTTGGTCACATGGTTGGAATCTTGAATCATGATCAACAAAGTCTGTTGGATGGCTTTGACTGTGGGAGATCAAGTCCCATTTCCAAGTTGGTATCTGGGATGCCCTCATTTAAAATAGATAGCTTCTCTCTCGAGAGAAGCTGACATTAAGAGGGAGATATATCTGTATATGCTCCTAAGTGGATACTTTTGTTCAACGAAAGAAGATCCTCATGGCTCAGGGACATATGGCTTCAGAGGGGGAAATTCTGAAGGAAAACCAAGAAGCCATATAAATACCAAGGTATCTAGCAGCCATGAGTACTATTGAAGCTTGGATCCTATGAGGAAGTCGTAAAGCATCAAAGGATGCTATGCACGAAGAGTATGAGTCCATTATGAAGAATGATGTCTGGGATGTGGTTCCAAGACCATAAGACAAAGCAGTTGTCACCTTGAAATGGCTCTACAAGATCAAGCATGGATCTGATGGAAGAGCTGAAAAGTTCAAGGCAAGATTCGTTGCCCGTGGCTTCTCTCAAAAGGAAGGCATAGATTATGATGACATATTTGCACCTGTGGCTCGAGATACCACCATTCGATCTATTATAGCCCTTGCTGCTACTCAAGGATGGAGTATTCATCAGATGATGTGAAGACCGCATTTTTCTGCATTATGTAATAAAGGAAGAGATATATGTGGAGCAACCTTTGGGGTTGGAAGTCCTGGATCGGGACACTCATGTCTGCAGGTTGAAGAAAGCCCTCTATGGGTTGAAGCAAGCACCCAGAGCTTGGTACAAGAGGATGGATAGTTACTTGATGAAGCTGGGCTTCACTCGTAGTATCGCTCATCTGAACCTTCACTGCAAGGTTAATAGAAAGAAGCTTCTCACTCTGGTGTTGTATGTGGATGAGCTGTATGTGGATGACCTCTTCCTAACAGGTGCTGACCCTCTCGTTCATCAGTACAAGAGGGAGCTCGCTGCTGAGTTCAAGATGAAGGACCTAGGACTAATGTCTAGGCCTGAAGGTCTAGCAGAGACCTGGCGAGATTTTCCTTTCTCAAGGAAAATACATTATGAAGTTTCTGGTATGATGGACTGTAAGTCCATGGAACTCAACTTTAAGAAGTTGAGTAGCAGCGTTGTTGGGCCCGTCCTACTGAGTATCATCAACTCATAGGGACCCTGATGTTCTTAATGAACACCTGTTCGAACGTATGTTGTGCAGTGAACACTTTGAGTCAACACATGGTTGATCATAACATTCACTGGGTTGGTGCCAAGAAACTCTTGAGATATCTCTGAGGCACGATAGACCATGGGTTGAGATACATTGCCGGGAGTATGACACTCCATGGATATACTGATGCCGATTGGGCTGGCAGTGTGGTGGATCGCAAGAGCACATCTGGATGCTACTTCACATGTAGATCTGCTTCGGGCAGGAATCTAAAGTCGGTAGCCTTGAGCACCGCTGAGGCCGAATACATTGTAACATGTATGGCTTGTTGTGAAGTCACTTGGTTGCGAAAGCTCTTCTGTGAGTTGTTCGAGCATGTGCTAGATGCCACCGTTATCCTTTGTGATAACCAGAGGGGGATTCATTTGTCATAGAATCCTAGGTTCCACGATTGATCCAAGCATGTTGATGGCTGGTACCACTTTATCTGGGATATGGTACAGCGAGGCGCCGTAAGGCTCGATCATATAAGAATTGATGAGCAGGTCGCGGATATTCTCACAATGCCCTTGGGGAAGGTCATGTTCCTAACCTTTCGTGAGAATCTTGGAATCATGGAACGACCCTATTCTGAGGGTCCTATTGGACGATGAGCTCTGGGAGCTCAAAGGGGGTTTTGGGGATAACTTCTCGGAGCTATAAGCACTTATGGTGCTTCTGCCCCACCGTTGTGATTATTGAGTTGGTTCACCTCTCATTCATCTGTGCCCCGTATGCATCCTACCCATTGAGTTCAGGGCTCATGGGAAGTACCTCTCATTTGGCCAATGAGATGGGAAAGGCTAGAGAATAGTAGCAAAGACTGATGGACACATCAGAACTTGCCGTACTCTCTATCTAGGATGGCACGGTCCAACCACTTGATCTGGGATCAAGTTTAGTGAGGTTTCGGACCTCCAACTGACTTCGGGTCAGTGAAACTAACTTTGGGTTAGTATATGACTCTCTTGAGTCCTAGTGAGGTTTCGGACCTCCAACTGACTTTGGGTCAGATGAACCAACTTCGGGTTGGTTGGAGACTCTTTGTGAGTCTGATAGAGGTTTCGGACCTCTGGGCTGAATATGTCAGCCGGGGTATGATGTCTTTGTGACTGACCCACTTCTGTTCTGAAATAAAGAGGCCAGCAAAGCAAGTTACGGCGGGATGATGCACGATGTTTGGATTGCACTAGTGGACGGAGTTCTCCCTAGTTGAGAGGGAGTGTTAAAATTGGACAACTAGGTCCAAACTCCGGGTTGTGCTGCTCAGATGATGATCACAATATTTTTATTGGATTCCTCTTTCGGAGAGGTGTAAGATTGATCTAAAGATCATCTCGATCGGATGAGCAGAACATGTACTTTGAATTTATTCCACTTATGTGTTGGGTCGGCTTGGAATAAAATATTGACTTAAATGTCTTAAATGACGTGTCACACACCCCCAAAGATTCCTATATATTGGAGAGACTTGGAGTTCATTTGACACACATCGGTGTGGAGGAATTCTCTCTCTCTTGATGGCGTTGGAGCTGCGTATTCTTTGTTTGGTTTGTTCTGGGGTTATGTGTGACACGCTTGGCTGAATGACCTATTGAAGACTTTGCTGGTAGAAGCATCCTGCTGATCGCCGTAACGACACCATTTCTTATCTCTGTCTTGGCTTGTCTTCTATCGATCTATTAGTATGTTCTATCTTCTTCAGTATTGTGCCCTAATCTGAAATGGCATAGAACATGAGCAGAAATTAACACACTTCCATCCTTATATATAGTTGCATCTATAGTTTGGGGCCATGTATAACATATATGTTCAACTCTGCCTTCCCACGGCTCTGTTACACACAGCCACAATAGATGTTTCATTTTTGTTGTTATGGTCCAGGACCCTTTATGCTTACCCAACAAAATGATGGGTAACATCTGGTTCCAACTTGGGGACTAGTGGTCCCTTCGAAAACACTTGGGAACCCCAAATTCTCATCCTTGCTTCAACATGTGGTTGCTAAAATGAATTGTGTAATCCAGTGAAGCCACCCCAAGATCTCCAAGGTGTAATGACCATTTTCCCCATGTTTGATTGCTAAAGAAAACAAAGCCATGTTGAAATGTGATTGCTTGTATGCTGGCTTCTGTCTCAAAGAGGCATTTGTATTTGTTTTTTAGGGACAACTATATATTTGTCTAAAAGAATGATGACATCATCAAAGAATACAAATTGCTTCCTTGACATGTTTGGCTTATGGCAATAGCTTGCTTTAATCAGCTAAAGTTCAAATTTTGGTAGGGATCAGTCCCCTTGAGTAGTTTGAATGGACTGTTTAGCCTTGAAGATACTACTATTTAGTGCATTGAACTCTTCTAAACTTGATGAGGTCAACTTGAAGTGCAATGCTTAAAGGCAATTAGAGAACATAGAATCATTTTTTAGATGACTTTTGCAGCCTGGAGTAGGGCAAATGGTATCATCTGACTAAGATGATCTAATATGTGCTGATTGCAAAATACATGGCTGAAAACAACGATACTAACTTTTTCAAGAATGTCATTAGAGATGACACAAAGAGCCAATGAACCTTCCTAACAATTTATGAGATCCATTTGTTTTTATTTTTTCGGTAGTTTCGTTGTTGCTCTTGCAGAAGATCTCCAAGTAGAAGTGAATATGCAACTTTGAAAAAAGAAAAGGATGAAATTCATGCTGAACAAAAACATAAGAGCATGCATACTATATTCACATTCATCCATGTTTAACAAAAACAGAAGAGCATGCATAATATATTCACATAGTTCTTTTTCAAAATTCTTGCAGTGACACAGACCTTGAACTGAGCTCGTGAATGAGCTTCATCACAACCATCATTAGCCTGGAATGTATTAAGATTTGACAAAAGGGTTCCCATGTTGGTAATTGAGCTGCAAATCTGATATTTTGAATAAATTCTCATGAAAGCCCATAACTACGTCATAATGAGGATTAATTTGATCCTCTCTACCCCTAATGGCTCCCTGGTAGTGGAAGCACAGTCGGTCATAACATAGGCAGTGCCACTTGCTATAAGCAAAGTGCTGGAATATAATGGATGCCCAAACTCAGCCCCGTGCACTATTTCTATCGAGTGAATCTCATTATCTTCTTCTCCATCTAATTGGGAAAAGTAATCTTTTTCAACAGGTGTAGCCTTTTTAATTTCATCAAGAATGTAGTTATAATCCTCATTACTACTACCATATTCCTGCAATAAAACTTTTTCAACGATGGCAGCAGGGCTGGCCTCATTGGATCCTTTGCAAATCTTCAGGTTTATAACACATTTTTCAGTGTTTTCCAGCTCATCTCTTACCCTAGTTCTGTCCTCATCACAATTTTCAGGGATGTGCTTACTTTGTGGCCCACTATTATGGTTGGAATTTTCCCTTTCGGTTCTAGTTTTAGCACATTTCTCACTGGTTTCCAGCTCATCCCTTATGCTAGTTCTGTCCTCATCACAATTTTCAGGGATCTGCTTAATTTGTGGTGGCTCTCCATTATGGTTGGAATTTTCCTTTTCAACCTCAGAGATCTGTTCTAGTTTTTCTTCACCAAGGTTGTTATTAGCATGCTTTTCCCATGTTATAACTTATAGGTTGCCTTTTCTTATTAGCATGCTTTTCCCATGTTAGAGGTTGCCTTCTCTCAACCTACCTTTTCTGTAACCTTGATGTATAGGATTTAAAAGTGTGCAGAATCAACAACCTACAAATTGCTTGATACCACTTGAAAAGGATGGGCATCCTCTTTATTATGATCTGGGCTACCATAATTTGGCCAAAAATTTCTGTCATATTGGTTATGTTGCTAATGCTAGTTACATTTCAGAATGTTATGGTTGTCACATGAACTGTCCTTAGGGGCAGCAAATAAAATTTCCCTATAAAAGAAATTTTCTTCCAGATTTGTAGTACTCCCACTGGAGAACTATTATTAACATCATGCTCTTACACATCAAATTTAGTAATAGCCTCAGTATCACCAAAATTTTGTGCTGCACCCAAGGTTGTCCACGTTTAGGCCATGATTAATCTATTTTCTTTCACATTTAGGACTCTTATTAGCTTTGTTGCTTCTTATTTTCTGCCTAGGGAAATTGGCAAATGGATAATCTTCACAAGGCTGCTTAGCCCACAAAGATTTGGAATTTTCCCTTTCAACCTCAGAGATCTGTTCTAGTTTTACCACATTTCTCAGTGGTTTCCAGCTCATCTCTTACCCTAGTTCTGTCCTCATCACAATTTACAGGGATCTGCTTGATTTGTGGTGGCTCACCTTTATGGTTGGAATTTGCCAATTCAACCTCAAAGATCTGTTCTACTTTTACTTCACCAGTGTTGTTATTAGCATGCTTTTCCCATGTTATAGGTTTTGCCTTTTTTCAACCTAACTTTTCTGTAACCTCTAGGTATTGGCTTTAAAAGTGTGCAGAATCAACAACCTGCAAATTGCTTGATACCACTTGAAAAGGATGGGCATCCTCTTCATTATGATCTGGGCTACCATAATTTGGCCAAAATTTTTTCATACTGGTTATGTTGCTAGTTACAGTTCAGACTATTATGGTTGTCACATGGACTGTCCTTAGGGGGGCAACAAATAAAATTTCCCTATAAAAGAAATCTTCTTCCATATTTGTGTTACTCCCATTGGAGAACTATTATTAACATCACCCTCTTACACTTCAAAATTAGTAATAGCCTCAGTATCACCAAAAGTTTGTGCAACGCTATCACTACAGCACCCAGGGTTGTCCACGTTTAGGCCATGGTTAATCTATTTTCCTTCACATTTAGGGATCTTATTAGCTTGTTGCTTCTTATGTTCTGCCTAGGGAAATTGACAAATGGATAGTTTCCACAAGGATGCTTAGCCCACAGACTAGTATATTCACCATGACCTTCACCATCATTATCACAATCATAGTCCTCATTAAAGAATACAAAGAAAGGCTTTTATCTTGTGTGAGACAAGATGAACTCATGCAAATGACATGGGTCAAAACTTGGCTTTTTTTCATCAACTACTTGCCTGTCATAGACTCATAAGCTGGAGCAGTAAACAAGTTTTCTTTGTGAAAAACATACTCTTCAGTAACAATGGTAGTGTTGTCTTCTTCAAACTCTTCAACAATGTCTTCATCTCTATTATTGCTGCCACACAATTGTTCCTTTAGGACAACAGCCACATTATCATGTGATTCAATTTCTTCAAAAGGCAAAAAAAGAGCTCTCTCCCTTGTGGTGCTTCATCTTCATCTTCATACTTAGCAATGCCTTTATGACCTTCAAAAGAAATCAAGCAGTTTTTCCTCCTTAAGGGATGCCAATAGCCCTTTGTAACTGTCTTCAGAACTTTGGCAATCTTGTGCCCAATGTTTGAGAAAACTTTCAATGAGGGTTGCCAACGAGGGTATGATCTTTGGATTGCAAGAGTGTCTAAGCCAATCATTATTTCCTTGTCCCAAAGAATGAACAAATTATCTCATCATGATGTTTTTCATGTTTTTCCTTGAATGTTGAAATATTTCCCATGAATGCCAATGCATGTGTGACAACAACTAAATAGGCACCATCAAAATTTGGAAGCCTAATTGATTTTTAGGGAGGCCTATTTGCAAGCCTCATTGATCTTTAGGGAGGCCTATCTGAGTATCCTTGAGAATAAAACATGCAAAACCTCAGGAGCCATCTTGCATCCATGCAAATTCAAAATTGATGCTAAACGCAATTTTATACCTTTTTTTATAGTGAAGTAGCCTCTCATTGATTTTTAGGGAGGCCTATCTGCGTATCCTTGAGAACAAAACATGCGAAACCTGAGAAGCCATCTTGCATCCATGCAAATTCAAAATTGATGATAAATGAAATTTTATACCTTTTTTACAGTGAAGTTGGCAAGGTGAGTAGTTAAATGCCTTCATAGTGATGCTTATCTCACCTAACAAGCATCAATCTTCAAAGTCTTCAAAGAACAGGGACTTTATTCTTCGAGTGGAGTCACCTAAGTCTTCAAAGAATAAGGACTTCTTCCAATGGAGTCACCTAGAAGGAAATATTTTCAAGATTGAGCTTCCTTCAATTTCGTCTTCCAAGAAATGGACTTTATCCCCAATAACGACAATAAAAAGTTACAATGAAATCTCACACACTTCTTGACATAAAGTCCAAAAGATCAAGTCTAGAATCTTGTCTACTCATGATGGTATCAAGTGTCACCTTACCAACCCTCTTGTCACTTCTGGCCAGCTCTTCTCCAACTCTAAGGGGGACTTGGAGCTTTTGCCTCCAACTCTAAGGGGGACTTAGAGCTTCTTCCTAATAGAACTTAGGGATCTAATGTTGTGGTCAAACCATGTCAAGAGTCCCCTAAGGCTTCTACTTCAGATACCACCATTCAATGGATTAAACCATTAAGGTTTAAGCTGGATATGATTGCATGGGTTTTTTTGGGCTTCTACTTTAGATACCACCATTCAAAGGATTGAATCATTAAGGTTTAAGGTGGATAGGATTGCTAGGGTTTTTTTGGGAAATTTCTAGGTTTGAGTTCAAAGGGAAAGGTCCCCAAACACATATGACCAAGGAATCACTACGAGAGTAAAACACCAACAAAATAGTTTAAATGCTTTATGGATAAAAAGGGTGATGGAGCATAGAAGATCAGTTTCTTAACTTTTCGATATTTTTTTTGGAGCGTATGGTGTCAAGGCTTGCCAATATGTTTTTTGGAGCGTATGGGGTCAAGGCTTGCCAATATATTTTTTGGAGCGTAGGGGGTCCAATTTATTTTTTGGAGCGTATGGGGTCAAGGCTTGCCAATATATTTTTTGGAGTGTATGGGGTCAATGAACAACACAATTAGATTGAAATGAAGTAGATTTAGGTTCAAATACTAGAGAAAAATAATGTAATATTCCCAATTAGTAGCAGCTAATTGGCAATATTAATTTTTGCTCAGATTTTGCTTTTCTAATGTTTAGCCATAAAATAAAGGGTTATGGGACCCATAACCCAACTTAGGATAAATAAGCTCCGTAAAGTCACTTAAACATTATTATGATTTGAGTGTAGGGCCTAGGGGAGCCAAGTGATAGCGCAGGGAGAGGGACAACCCAGAGGCAACGTGGGCTAGGCAGCGCAGTGGCAGCGTGGGCCAGGACATCGCAGTGTAGGCAGGGCAGCGTGGCATGAGGAGACAACACAACATAGTGGGGCCTAAGGGAGAGCTAGGGTCTCAAGCATAAAAGGAGGGAGAGGTTGGCTACTCATTCATCTTTAGAATTTTTGTCTAACAGATATTGAGCACGCTTACGCTGTTTAGCTAAGTCTGCAAGCGCTGTTCAGCACACGGGTGTCTTCGAGTAGAGGTCCCAACATCAGCCTCGAGGGACTTTGAGTGCCCGCTCAAGTGAGGAGCTTCACCATTGATTTTCAGAGAAGAGAACACAGAGCCTTCCAAGCCAGGAGTTACACAGTCACTAAGGCAGCGCAACCACACTCACATTACGCAGTCTTGGAGGAGGGCAGCAGTGGGAGTGAAGGGAGATCATGAGTTTTAGTCCGGAAGAAGTGTGAGGGAATCAACCTTTCACAAGTCATCTTTTGGAGCAGTAGGAGGCAAACATTTCCAGTCATATAGTTCAGGGGCTATAGTACTCTCCAGGAGTGCGTAATTTTCCCAAGGGGGTCAAATTTCGGGGTCAGCTTTTCCAGAATTCCTTCCTGGTTTTTTGTTTTTTTTTTTTGTTATTGTTTCTGTTTATTTGTTTATTTATTCGGGTTTTTGGAGGAGAGTTCAAACTCGAAGTTTCACAATTTTCTGAGCAGGGAACAACCCCAAAGAGCAACTCTATTCCAGCTAGAAGCAACATTTTCCAGCAGCAGCGGCAACTCAGGGAGTTACGTAGTCCAGAGAGAAAGCAACTATTCCTAGCAGGGTTTTGAGAGTTATTTCAGCTTGCCTTGAGCAAGCCAAGGTGCCATAATTCTGATCACCTCTTGTACTCATTCCCTCTTTCATATTTATAATAAAATGGCTCAACTTTTCTCAATGTTTGCAGTGTTTTTCATGATGTCTCTCTATTTGCTGTAGTTTTGTTTATGTTGCTTTGCATTGTTGTTTATTTCCCATTCAGAATATTACAGTGGTATCAAAGGTCATAGACTTGGCTCAACCTATGGAGCAGATCAGTCTATGACACCCGGAGACAAAGAATACATCACTTACCGGAAGTAGCGGTACAAAAGCAGAGAGCGGAGGCTTGAGGCCACATTTGGAGAGGGGGACTGCATTCCAGTTAAGGACGCAGAGGAGGAATCACCTATGGCAAAAGAGATAGATGACGATAAGGAGTTCAGGAATCTCCTCTTGAAGTCTGTACATGAGCTCTCGAGGAAGATAGAAGAGATGGTTCATAAGATTGCTAGGGAGAATAGATAGTGTGAAATCCCAAGGGGGTTTCACATCGAAGAGGGATCCTACATTTCCCATCACACACAAGAGCATAACACAACACAACAGGTGGTGCTACGCACTCTCCCATGTTCCACTATGCCCACATTCTTGACTGCAGGTACAGGAACAGGAGGACCCCAAGAGCCGGAGATGGCTCATTATGGGGACTATTTTGCAGAGTATCAGTCATATGGGCGATAGTTTGGTGAAGCTCTCTCTTTCCACGATTTCTGCCAGCTCAAGAACAACAACATACCCCACAACTAGAACAGAGGTGGTGGGTACATGCAGGGAGGTGAGATGCAACTTACCATGGGCAGATTTTTCTTGCCAACTTATGACGGGTCATCTAAATGTTCAGCAAAATCCTGGGTGGAGAAGCTGGACATTTACTTTTAGCTAAATCAGATGGTAGAGGTGGAGGCCATCAAGGTGGCAGCGTTGCACCTCGAGGGAGAAGCCTATGACTGGTGGTTCCATGGGATGGCCACGCTGGGTCACTCAGCAGTGACAACGTATGCTGAGTTCACCCAAAGATTGGTGGAGAGGTTTGACCGGAAGGCTCCGGAGGAGCATTTTGTCGAGCTGACCAAGCTCAAACAGACCGGGAGATCGGTATTTTTGCCAAAGGGTAAGGACAGGAGAGTTCCACCGCAGAAGGGGAACCGAGGCGGAGGGCCTTTGGACGGTGATACCCAGAGAGACTTGAGACAGAGGAAGCTATGCTTCACATGCTAGGAGCCATGGGCACTGGGTCATCGATGTGCCGCAGGAAAGGCACATTATATAGAGGTCTTCTTCGATAGTGAGGGAGAAGAAGATGCTTATGAGGAGATAGAGGGAGAGGCCAGTGCTGTAGTACAGAGAGGAGATCATCCACCATCTCCCCCCAGGAGCAGGAGGGGCAACGTTTGAACCCACAGGAGGAGTCCTTGCATCTCTGCGAGGAGTTCTGAAGTATCTGACACTACGTGTCCGAGGCACCATATAGGGACAACATGTTTCAGTTTTGGTAGATAGTGGGGCCACTCATAACTTTATTGATGCCCAACTGGTAGAGAGGAGGGGCATACCGACAGAGAGTTTTGATGGCTTCTCAATACTAGTACCGGATGCCAGAACTATGCAGTGTGCGTGATATGTCCCGACATTAGCAGTGACCATGGGGACCTACACTATGATAGAGCACTTCTTTGTGGTTGACGTCCCAGATACCAATGTGGTATTGGGAGTGCAGTGGCTGATTCCGCTGGGTAATGTCACCACAGACTGGGAGACATAGTGATGATCAGAGGCATGCTCACATATCCTCCGCAGACAGTTTCAACACATCGGATGGAGGCAGACTTCCGGAAGGGAGACATAGAGTGGGCAGTAGAACTGCGTATTTCAGAGGCAGGGGCCATAGGGCAAGTAGTTCACTCAGATGCGCAGTTGATATTGGACAGGAACACCACGGTTTTTGGGGACATACCACCAGGGCAGCCACCAGACTGGGGGTTTGAGCATACAATTGAGCTGAAGCAAGGGATCCAAGCAGTGATCACCACACCTTATAGGCACCCTAAGGCCTATAGGGATGAGATTGAGAGAGCTATCCATGAGCTCTTAACACTAGGACACATCTGGCCCAATACTAGCCTATTTGCTTCTTCTGTTGTATTGGTGAAGAAGAAGGATGGCACACTGCGGATGTGCATTGACTATAGGGCACTCAACAAAAAGACGATGAAGAACCAATACCCCATTCCTAGGATTGATGAGTTGATGGATGAGTTGAGGGGATCAAAATTCTTCTCCAAGATTAATATGAGGTCGGGATACCATCAGTTCCGGGTGAGGGACCAGGATGTCCCCAAGACTGCTTTCAGGTGCCATTATAGCCTCTTCGAGTTTTTGGTGATGCCCTTCGGGCCAACCAATGCACCTACCACCTTTCAGTCTTGCATGAACCATATCTTCTGTGGTCAGTTGAGGAAGTTCGTGCTGGTGTTCTTTGATGACATCCTTATATACAACCGCACTTGGGAGGAGCACTTGCAGCACATTGAGGCTGTACTGCATATTTTGGAGGAGCAACATTTCTATGCTAAGCTCTCCGAGTGAGTTTAGATTGACAGAGATGCTCTATTTAGGGCATATCATTGGTGTGGACGGAGTGAGAGTCCATGAGGAGAAGATCCAGGCCATCCGAGAATGGCCGAAACCGAAGAACGTGACAAAACTCCGGAGATTTGTAAGCATCTGCACCTACTACTGGAAGTTTGTCAAGGGATTTTCCCAGCTTGCTGCACCCCTCACAGATCTCACCAATAAGGGGGCATTTAGCTAGACTGATACTATGTAGAGGGCCTTTGATAGGCTCAAGGACGTGATGAGCAACTGCCCGGTGTTGGCTTTGCCAGATTTCACGTAGCCCTTCATTTTGGAGTGTGATGCTTCAGGGGAGGGGGTAGGCGCAATATTGATGTAGGGAGACCACCCTATAGCTTTCGAGAGCAGGAAGCTACTGCCACATGAGAGGTTGTATCCGATATATGACAAGGAGATGCTGGCCATTATGTATGCATTGGCCAAGTTCCGGCAGTATCTAGTGGGCAACAGGTTTTGGGTGAGGACTGATCACAACAACCTCTTGTTCTTCCTTGAGCAGAAGCAGTTGTAAGAGAGGCAACAAAAATGGGTCAGTAAGATCCAGACTTACGACTTTGACATTGAGTATGTCAAAGAGAAGAACAATGTAGTGGCAAATGCTCTATCACGCAGATCAGCAACGCTGTCCTTGATGAGCATAGATACAGACTGGAGGGCTCAACTGTTGGTGGGGAACTCCAAGGACTGCTTTGCTTGTGAGGTGCTGGATGGTTAGGTTACAAATGACAGATACAGGGTGATGGATGAGGTCATCTACTACAGAGATAAGATCTTCTTGACTGGGGAGGCCTTAAGGAGGACATACTCTGGCATGTCAGGGAGTGCAAGGTGTGTTAGAGGAACAAGGGGGAGATGGGCCACCCAGCCGGATTACTATAGCCGCTTCCCATTCCCGAAGGAAAGTGGGAAAGCATTTCTATGGATTTCATTACTGGGTTGCCTGCGGTGCAGGGCAAGGATTGCATCTTTGTGGTTGTTGATCGACTAACAAATTATGCTCACTTGTTCGCCATATCAACACGATACATAGTTGCACAGGTGGTAGAGTTGTTCTTTCGTGATGTTTTCAGATTGGATGGTCATCCAAAGACCATAGTCAGTGACAGGGACAGCCGTTTCATGGGCGGCTTTTGGCAGGAGCTTTTTCATTTGGTGGGTACAAAGTTAACTCCTAGTACCAGCGATTACCCCCAGACAGATGGGTAGATGAAGATAGTGAACAAGTGGCTAGAAGGCTACTTGCGGAACTATGTCACGGGGCAGCAGAAGGCATGGCTGCATTGGTTGCATTTGGGAGAATACTGCAACAACACCACTTTCCACATGTCTATCGGTATGTCTCCATTTATGCTTTGTATGGATATCATGCTCTGACTTATGTTGATGTTATGTTTGGAGCTAGCAAGCCCTCCAGGGCCAAGCATTGGATCCAAGAGAGCCAAAATATACTCCAGGCTCTTAAGGACAACTTAGCCACGGTGCATAATCAACAGAAGTTATATGCCGATAGAGGGTGGGTAGAGAGACAGTTTGAGGTAGGTGACTTGGTCTACCTTCGACTTCAGCCTTACCGACAGTCTACGCTGAAGCAGAAGGGGGCCGAGAAGCTCAAGCCCTGCTTCTATGGACCTTACAGGGTGATCTGCCCGGTAGGGGAGGTTGCTCTTATGAGTTGGAGCTGCTAGTAGGTAGCAGGATACATAACATTTTCCATGTATCATGCCTGAAGAAGGCATTGGGGCAGCAGGTGACTGCAACGAAGGAACTCCCACTACAAATGATGAGGGGCATTTGGTGTTACAACCAAAAGCCATCTTAGACACCCGGGAGAGTCAACTGCAGAGCAGGACAGTTAAGGAGTATTTGGTGAGATGGAGAAATCTGCCGGACGAGGATGCCACTTGGGAGAGTGAAAAGATTTTGCAACACCCATCTTTGCAGTTGCTTGAGGACAAGCAACATTTTGGCGGGGAGGACTGTAATATTCCCAATTAGCAGTGGCTAATTGGCAATATTAATTTTTGCTCAGATTTTGCTTTTCGAATGTTCAACCATAAAATAAAGGGGTGATGGGACCCATATAACCCAACTTAGGATAAATAAGCTCCCTAAAGTCACTTAAACATTATTTTGATTTCAGCGTGGGGCCGAGAGGAGCCAAGTGATAGCGTAGGGAGAGGGACAACACAGAGGCAGCGTGGGCCAGGCAGCATAGTGGCAGTGTGGGCCAAGACAGTGCAGTGTAGGTAGGGCAGCGTGGCATGAGGAGACAATGCAACATAGTGGGGCCCAAGGGAGAGCTAGGGTCTCAAGAATAAAAAGGAGGGAGAGGCTGGCTACTCATTCATTCTTATTATGCATCTTCAAACTTTTTGTCTAACAGATATTGAGCACGCTTACGCTGTTTATCTAAAGTCTGCAAGTGCTGTTCAGCACACGAGTGTCTTCGAGCGGAGATCCCAGCCTCAGCCTCGGGGGATTTTGAGTACCCACTCCTAATGGAGGGGAAAAAGGCCTTATTATTCAATTAATTAATCTAAATTACATAATTTAAAGGGCATTCATGCCACATGTACAAAGCAAAGGGGCAGAAGCAGTCAAAAAGTGATCCATCTCTATAAATGAGGGGATTATAGGGGCCTTTAGCACAACATCTAGCCTCCAAAGGCCCTCTTTAAATGTTTGATAAAGTTGTCAAAAAATGACCCATCTCCATAAATGAGGGATATTTGATAAAGCTGTCAAAAAGTGACCCATCTCCATAAATGAGGGATATTTGATAAAGCCGTCAAAAAGTGACCCATCTCCATAAATGAGGGGATTATAGGGGCCTTTAGCACAACATCTAGCCTCCAAAGGAGTATAGGGGCCTTTAGCACAACATCTAGCCTCCAAAGGTCCGCCCTTCAATGTTGGAAAAATCCTTCAACCTGCCACCAAAATCCTCTAGTCTCCCTCAAATGTGGGTGCACAAGCCCCGAAAACATCCAATCCATCATCTAGAGGGGTTTCCAAAAGGGATTGTTCCTTTCACCCGTTATATAAGAAAAATCCCAAGTGTTCATCAAGTGTGGTTTCAAGATGAAGTGTTAAAGCCTCCAAGAGATGCAACATGCCAATCTTTCATCATTTATTCAAATAAAACCTCTAAAATATTTATTCAAATAAATCCTATAAAGGATGGACGAGCCGCTTGATATGATGATAAAGAAAACCTTTCAAAGCGGCATCCCTAAAACCAATATTAATATCTAAACCTATAAAGGTTAGCTCTAATCAAATTTCTTGAAATGTTTAGCTTTAAAGGTTAACCTGGACTCATTTTACTCAAACATTACACCTTAAGTTGACCTTGCAATACCATTTCATTTTATAGGTTGTTCCAAGGCCTATAGTATATAGTAGGTCGACTGGTCTATTGTTTTTCCAACATTTTATGTTCTCACACACACACACACATATTTACAGAGAGAGTTTCATAATACACCTTTGTAATTTTGACACTATGATACAAGCGGTTGAGGGTGTTGTTTTTTAGTTTGGATCAACATTTTCCTCTATACGAGAAGCCCTGATTCCAAACATATAAGCCTTGATTCCAAACATGCCATTGGTGATCAATCCTTTTGATAGTGTCCAATTTGTTGGCTGATTATTGGGTCTGAAATAGTATATGCGATCCATTTCATCTATTATTTGAAGGTGGAAAAGTTTGCAAATAACATAAAGATCCTCTAGCAATAATAAGCTTTTTCTATTATATTATAAAGTTGAAAAATTTGAGGAGTTTGAAGACTCTGAGCTAGATGATGTCTATGTTGTTCTTGTCAATGATCCCATTTCTAGTAGTGGTGATGAGTTTTAATGAGTAATCAAGTTGATCAGTGATTTGTAGTAGGCTAGTGATCTAGTAGCTTGTAGCATGGCTTTTGGATTAGAGGCCATTTAGATGGTCATTGATTATGCATTTTGTCATTGATATGTATTGTACATGATGCCATTTTGATATATTTCGTCTCTAATGGTTTGGAATCTTAAAATGTATTTTTTTTCAATTAAAAAATAATCATTTTATGTTTCTCTTTTTAAATCGGTCCATTGAGTCTGGTTCGATTCTATTCTAATTCAAAACTTGGATTGATGGGTGGTTGGTTTGAAGACTAGTTTCAGTTTTTAAAGCACTGGGCACATTTCTCTATTCCTAGAATGGTATTGAGTGTAAGCTTGATTTTGTAGAAACTCAAGCCTTTGTCAACACAAGGGTAAAGGTTGTTAAAACAATATATTTGTTCACAACTTAGCATGTCACTTGCAGGGATTGAACCTAGGTGGGGAGGATGATACTCCTCACAACCAAACTTAAAGGTAGACTGAATTAATTTAAGGGATAAAAGATATCAAAGTGAATTGATAAGTTTCAACCGAAGACAAAGTATTGTTTTATAATGCAAAAACCATATTTGAAAACCAATTTTTACAATAGTTAGAATAGGAGTAAAGACAAAGTATAGTTTTAAATAACAATTCATGAAAAAAATTGATGGCTAAAATTCAAATATCCAATTTACACAACAATTGGATAGAGAAAACATCATTGATATACATAAGATGTTGTTGTAGTACATGCCATAGCCTTATCACAAGGCTAGTACAATCCACTAGCACTCCAAAACCCTAGATAAGGAAAAACAATGAAAACCTTGTCTTAACCAAGGAGTTCAAACAAGTCCTTCAAAGTCTCTTCTTCTTGATGAAATACACCTAGGGTTTCATCACAAAACCCTAATTTCTATCCTTGAAGGGATGAAACCTTAACACTGGATTTCAAGATGCTTTAAGAAGATCACAAAACCCTGGCAACTCGAAGCAAGAGAGAGACCAAGTATAAATGAATAGGTACGAGAGAGGAGATGACTATTGTGCTCTTCCTCTAGATCACATATCTACACAAAAATGAAATAAGAGTGAACATAATAATTATCTCCAACATCTTCTTTCACAAGTGCAATCTTCAATAAAGATTTTCTTCTCCCATGTATCACTTGTCCTAGGGTTTCTTCGTGAACCCTATTGAACCACTACAAGAAGACAAGTACAAAGAGAAGAGTATAATGATGAAAGGAATCTCTTATTCCTCTATATATTTGGGAGGTAAGGGATGCCAACAACACAATGTGGTCCAAGCCTTTACAAGCAACCTATAATAAACACTTGTAGGCCCACACAAGTGAAGTGCTCCACTCTGAGGGTACATATGTGATCCTCTAAGGTGATGTACACATTAACAACCCCGAGATGATGTATCTATAGATAGAGTGTCCACACATTTCTATCACAGCCTACACAAATTCCATTGTTCCTCTTAAGCCATGTACTCCTTTGGGTGCACTCCCCTTACTTTGAACATTGCCGTAACTCGAGCATCCTTGAGTCAATTCCTGTGACATCCTGAACCCTCCTGCTAGGCGAAACTACTCACACATGTATCAACCAAGACATATCTGAAAAAAAGTTGCATAATTTAACCAGAACATTTCACCAAGTGCATAGTGAAGCCATAATAACAAAAATCATATAAGAACATAGCAAAAGACATGCCACAATTCATAAACAAGCACATAACATGTTTCAAGCACTTATTTGGTAACTTTGTGCACTAGCTATGAACCTTGAACAATCCTCCTATCCATAGACCACGTTGCTCTAGTTCTCTCAATAGCCAGTCACCCTTGAGTTGGGACCATGGCTCCACTTGGCGTCGACTTCTTGAGCTAGGTACATGTCTCATACCAAACATAACAAGGCCAAGGTACTAAACTTGACAACCTCCAACTAGCAGACTCACATCCCCCATCAGCCCCACACCCAAGTTGTTCACTCTTTCATTGCCCCTATAGTCCCTTAGCTGTGCCACCACCTCCAGGGTGTCTATCGCTGCTGCCCATGTATGTGTAGAGTCTTGCAGTTGCAAGAGTTCCTGCGGCCCTCATGGGTCTCCAGGTACCCTCCAAGCCCTCACACAACCAAGGTACCAAACTCGCACCAAACTCAATAGCCTCCAACCAATAGGTTTACATCCCCCATTAGCCCTTATCTTTGTCGGGCAGGGATGTCCAAAGCTCTGTGGCTCCAAGAGTTCCTATTGGCCTCACGAGTCTCTAGGTATCCTCCAGGTTCTTACTTAGGGACACTTATCCCTTCATTGAATCATGATCAACAGAATAAGGAAACCATCATGGTGTCGACTTACTTTTTATTATAATAATATATTTTAATATTATAATAGACTTTCATATTAGGATACTTTTCCTGTTGTGGAGTCTCAATCCCCCATACTCCCTTTGTCCCTCGATCCACAACAATAATAAGTCTACTCATTGATCTTTTAGCACACAAGCACTTTCGCTTAATCACAAAGGCACTATGTTGATTTGTCATGAATTTTTAATCTGATAATTACTTTCCAATAATATCTTAATTTATTCATCTTATGTCACATTCATCATTAAGCAATTTTACATAGAAAATCTCAACTACAATTCAATATGACAACAAAAGGCTCATGGAGATACAACCAAACACAAGAGAGACAAAATTTTTACCCTAGGAAAACCCTAACTAGGGAAAAACCCAACAATATTTTCTTAGGAGAAATTATTCAATTCCTCAAAAGTACAAATTGGTTTTTCCCAATCAAAATATGTCAGACTGACCACAAAATTTAATAGGTCAAGCCTGTTTTCCTAACTAGGGAAAAACCCAACAATATTTTCTTAGGAGAAATTATTCAATTCATCAAAAGTACAATCTGGTTTTTCCCAATCAAAATATGTCAGAATGACTACAAAATTCAATAGGTCAAACCTGGTCAAATAGACCACTTTTTCGGCCTCTTGCAACTCCTTAGAAATTTGGTTAACTTTGGTCAACAAGGCAAAATTTTGGCTTCTAGCAATTGCCTAAAAAACCCTAGTCCACTATAGTCAAATTGCCCAAAAACAAATTCGGTCAACTTCCCAAAGTCTCGGTCAAATAAAATAGAGGTAGTCTTAATAAATGTAGTTCAAACTTCTACCTTCTTCTCCTCTCTCTCCTTCGCATGTGTGAACATTGAACAAATGCTTTTTGGTGAGATCTGAATTGCTCCAAGTGACGGAGGTCGAGTGCCAATATATAGTAGTTTAGGGTGCCCGAATAGGTGTGCCTTTATGGTTGGGCTGATTTGACCTTATGTTGGGTGACTTAAACAATTTGGAGCTAACCCTACTTTTGGAGGTAAAAGTTAAATTTTAAATTTCTTCTTTTCATTTTTCTTTAGTGTCCACATGTAAGGAATATTAATCGCTACCACCAAAATTCAACACTCCCTCTTAGCTAGGGAGGTATTCTCTTGACTAACTCAGATGTATATTTTTATGAAACAATTTCCCCATCCCAAGAAAAAAGATTGAAAGAGCTAGCTATGTTGATGTATCCATCCATTACATGTTGAAAGCATCTAGCATCAACATTATGTAAAGGGATCTTGTTATGCACTAATCACATCTCCTCTGAAAGGATCTAGTCAACCACCCCGAGACACAATACTAGTCATTGTTTCACCAACCCACCAAATTGTCACCTGAACCATGTCAGGTGCCCCCTGAAAATGTTGAAACCCTAGGCCCATTTACCATTACCACGTGTCGTCACATGCTATTGAATGGTAAAACACTCGCTTGACGCTATAAGGCACTCACTCAAGCAACTAGGCCAATCTCCCTAACCACATTTCATGGCTCTCGATCACGCAAGCAACTGGGCCAATCTCCCTAGCCACATTTCATGGCTCCCGATCACTCAAGCAACTGGGCCAATCTCCGTAGCCACATTTCATGGCTCCCAATCACTACCCATGACTTGGTCAATACCCTTGACCTAGGGAGAATCTACGCCACTTGATGATACAACATCTACACTCCCTTTAACGAAGGTAAGCATTCTCAACCACTCCAAGCTTTTCCCTAAAGTATACAAACTTTATCCTAGGATAGAGGCTTTGTGAGAATGTCAGCAACTTGCTTATCCATAGAAATGCATTGGAGCCTCAACGCTTCCTTCCGTACAATGTCTTGAATGTGGTGGTACCATGATCTTGATGTGCTTCGACTTGTCATCGCAATCGTCTCCTGCACCTGATCAAATAATTCTTTGAGTAGCTTCCAAAGCCACACTGCTTCTCAACTCGCCAAACAAGCTGCAATATGCTGAACTTTAGCAGTGTTGAGTGCGACAAATGTCTGCTTCCTGCCCATCCAGGATATCGTAGTAGAACCCAAACTGAAACAATATCCCCATGTGCTTTTCTTGTCTTTAGTACTTATTGCCCAATCAAAATCTGTGAATCCCTGCAACTGTACTTCACTATTTGAGACATCTCAATCCATATCCAACTGTACCATGCCGGTACCTCAACACATGTTGTGACATAACTACTTTCCGGTCACCTTCCTCTAGAGAGGACGATGGTAAGGTTGAGCAAGGAAGCATACTAACCCTTCAACCAATCAACCATTGTGCTAATAGACAACCCTACCGCCTTATGGGCCCTAGGATTTAGTATTCAATATGTTTAAATATGTTTAGATACCTCTTATAAAAAGAACAACTTCTCTTATGATAACATTGATTGCATTATTCGTAGTAGAATTACATCTAGTTTAGAAAATTTATATGTCTTGAGATATAGCATGAAATATAAGTCGACTGGAATTAAGTTGAATGACTAAGTTCATGCCTTCAACTCTCTAGTTTAAATTTTGCTTGAATTTTAATATTTTATTGTGTATCTACTGTAGATGGTTGAATTCTCTAGTTTAAAATTTGTTAGAATTTTAATATTGAACTCTCTAGGTATTCAATATGTTTAAATATGCTTAGATACCTCTTACAAAAAGAATGACTTCTCTTATGATAACATTGATTGCATTATTCGTAGTAGAATTACATCTAGTTTAGAAAATTTATGTCTTGAGATATAGCATGAAATATAAGTCGACTGGAATTAAGTTGGATGACTAAGTTCATGCCTTCAACTCTCTAGTTTAAATTTGGTTTGAATTTTAATATTTTATTGTGTATCTACTGCAGATGGTTGAACTCTCTAGTTTAAAATTTGTTAGAATTTAATATTGAACTCTCTAGTTTAAAATTTGTTAAAATTTTAATATTTTATTGTGTATCTATTGCAGATGGTTGATTCCAGTGAGCATAAATATGTGAAATTCAAAATGGATTATCCCCCTTCATATAACAAAAGTCAAATATAGGTATGTTTCATATTATGATTGATTGTTGCGTTCAACTTTCCAGTTTAACTTATTATAACGATTCTAATATCTTATTATGTATCTACTATAGATGGCTTGTTCTCGCGAGCACGAGTAAGTGGGATACAAAATGGAGTGTCTATCATTATAAAACAAACTCTGGAGTAGGTATGTTTCCTATTATGAATAATTATTAGTCTTGAAATATGCTTACCATTACTATCTATGTCTGTATTTTAACTTGATGCACCACACTTTTTTACCTTTCAGCGGAGGAGAGGACACTGAAGTAGAGATAATTCACAAAGGGGGAGTTTGCAATATTTTATTGTTGTTGTTTACATGTTTTGTTTTTGTTGAGTTTGAGCATGACGATGTTTTGTGTTGTACTTGTTTTCCTTTGTTTTGTATTTTTTCTCATTTTTTGTAGTTTGGTTTTGGTTTTCCTTGTGTGAAAGGAAAGGAAGGCATCAGGGAGAGAAAATGAAAGGGATGAGATGGAGGTTACCATTCATAAATGAAGGTGAATCACCTTAACTATATGCAATGCACTTCACTCATAATTATCCTTTGCTAATTTGTGACTTCATTTGCTTGCTATTCAATTTATTATATATTTTATATGTGGTCTCATACTCAACTATATTGATCTGTTTTGCACTTCACTCATAATTATCCTTTGCTAATTCGTGACTTCATTTGCTTACTATTCAATTTATTACATATTTTACATGTGGTCTCATACTCAACTATATTGATCCGTTTTGTGTACTGAGTGACTACAGTTGTATAGTCAATGAAGGAAGTGTTGAAGTCTTAAGATACCTAAGAGATTCTACAAACACAACACAGATGATCAGTAAGGAATATTTTTTTCCTACATATTAATATTGTGTTTTAATCCACTGAAATATTTGTTGTTTGTACAACGATTTATCCTTTTGTCATAGCTTCAAGGTAGTATGATCTTGTTAATGGGTCAAGGGAAAGCAGGTATGTGTATCATCAATTTCTCTCTTGGTTTATTGGTGATCTCATATATAATATCATTTCGTGCAGTGTGAGACTACAATTATAGTGTCTGGGATGGTCGAGTGGAGAAGATACCTTAAGCAATGCAGATGCAACAGAGATGATGGGTGAGTCATGTGGTTTTACAACAACATAGTATTATTATTATTTGTTTGCAAGACTATTTCTTCTTCTAGCATGGTTCTTGGGTAATGCTACCCAATTATTGGTTTGACATATATATCAATTGGTATCTTAAATTTGTATATTTTCTTGCTCCACATCATATAAACACTCCCACACAACGTGCCCTATAGAGGACGTGGGTAAGGTTGAGAAAGCAAGCATACTAGCCCTCCAATCAATCAACCATCACGCTAACATACAATGCTGCTACCTTGTGGACCCTAGGATTTTGGGTGTTCAATATGTTTAGCTATGCTTAGATTCATTTTTTGAAAAGAAGTACTTATGAAAACAATGTTTGCATTATTCCTAGTAGTAGTTCATCTAGTTTAGAAAATTTATATATTTTTTGAGATATATCATGGAATATAAATCGACTTGAACTAATAAGTTGTATTACAAGTTCATGCCTCCAGACTCTCCAATTTAACTTTGATTAGAAATCTAATATTTAAAATATTATGCATCTATTGCAAATGGCTTGTTCCAAAGAGCATGAATATGTGAAATACAAAATGGACTCTCCCCTTTTATACAACAATCTCAAAGAAATGTGTGTTTCTTATTACGATTAATTATTGCATTCATCATTATCTAGTTTAGCTTATATAATGATTCTAATATCTTATTTTGTATTTGCTGTAGGTGTCTTGTGGCTTGTTCTGATGAGCACAAACAAGTGGAATACAAAAGAGAATGCCCATTATTATAAGACATACTCTAGCGAGGTGCGTTTCATGTTATGAATAATTATTTATTTTGAAATATGCTTATTATTACTAACTGTGTGTATTTTAACCTTATTCAACCCGCTTTTTTCCTTTCAGTGGAGGACAACACATTGCAAGAGATATGATGTGCAAAGGGGATGTTTGGAATTTTTTCTTTGTTCTTGTCTACATGTTTTGTTTTGTTGAGTTCAAGCATGGCCATGCTTTTTGTTGTACTCGTTTAACTTTGCTTTGTTTTGTTTTGTATTTTCTCCTCACTTTTTGTATTTTGGTCTTGGTTTTGCTTATTGGATTTGTTCTACTCGTTCTCCTTCGCTTTTTTTTTTTGTTTTCACGTTTTTTTATAATTTGGTCTTGGTTTCCTTTGTTGGGTGTGGAAAAGGAAATGAATGAAACCAACAGAGAAAATGAAGGCTATTACCTATCAATGAAGGTGAGTCAACATGCCTATATGCAATGCACTTCACTTAAAGATTTCTTTTGCTAATTTGTAGCTCCATTTGTTTGCTATTCAAATTATTATATGTTTTATCTATGCTCTCATAATCAACTATATTAATCTTATTTAGTGAACAACTACAATTGTACAACCAACAAAGGTCAAGTGGTGAAGATGCACCAGACATACTATGAATGTGGGACAGAAGATGGGTGAGCCATACTTTCTTCCTATGAATACAATTGTTCTTTAGTATATTGAAATATTTTGTTTCCACACCGATTCATCATTTTGTCATGGTTTTGCGGTAGTATGACGTTTTTCATGGGTGTGAGATTCAAGTGTTTTCCTAGAACTCTGATATGAAAGAAATGGTAAAGTTATATTGGGGTTCACATCTTCAGGGCTTATCGTTCATGATTGTCACTGCTATAATATTAGCAAAGGGAAGGCAAGTTTCTGTATGGTTAATTCGTCGTTTTGTATATTTGTTATATAAGCTCTCGTGGTTTATTCGTGATCTTTTGTTTCCACACTGATTCATCATTTTGTCATGGTTTTGCGGTAGTATGAAGTTTTTCATGGGTGTGAGATTCAAGTGTTTTCCTAGAATTCTGATATGAAAGAAATGGGAAAGTTATATCGGGGTTCAAATCTCCAAGGCTCATCGTTCATGATTGTCACTGCTATAATATTAGCTAAGGTAGGGCAAGTTTCTGTATGGTTAATTCTTCGTTTTGTATATTTGTTATATAAGCTCTCGTGGTTTATTCGTGATCTCATATATAATATTACTTTATGTGGTGAGTGACTACAATTGTTGTGTCTTGGATGGTCGAGTGGAAAAGATACCTTAGACAATGTAGATGCAACACAGAGGATGGGTGAGTCATGTTGTTTTCCAACAAAATAGTCTTACTATTATTTGTTTGCTCGATGTTTTCTCCTCCTAGCATGGTTCTCGAATAGTACCACTCAATTAGTGGTTTGATATATACATCAAATGGTATATGTTTAGATTTATATACTTTCTTGCACCACATCACATGATCACACACACAACCCCACACAATGTGCCCTAGGGAGGAGGATGGTAAGGTCAAGCAAACAAGCATATTGACCCTTCAAACAATCAACCATTGTGCTAGTAGATAACACTGTTGCCCTTTGGCCCTTAGGATTTTAGGTATTCAATATGTTTAAATATGCTTAGATACCTCTTACAAAAAGAATTATTTCTCTTATGATGACAGTAACTCCATTATTCCTAGTATAATTACATCTAGTTTCGAAAATTTATATATTTTGAGATATAGTATGGAATATAAATGGATTGGAGTTATGTTGGATGATAAGTGCATGTCTTCAACTCTCGAGTTTATCTTTTATTAAATTTCTAATAGCAAAGGCCAATGCCTTTGCACAGGTAATAGCAAGTTCACCAGCAGCAACCGAGCCCGACACCGCGATGTTGCCCGATGGCAGGTCAGGGGTCTCTTGGGCTTGAAGCTCCCATAGACGCAACATAGATGGCGAAGGAATTGAGAAGGATAGAGATTCCAACCGAATCAAAATGGGGTCAGCACTGACCTCAGGAGTGACCGACAGAGACTGAACAGTTCGGTGCAGAGTCGGAGATGACTCCCCTTGCACCATGGCAACCTCATCATCACGCGGTCGATCTCCCCATTTCTAGACACCCTCTAGAGGGTCGGCGGAATAGTCGAGTTCCTCCTCGTATCTGCTCAATACTGCTGAAGATACTAGCAAATAAAACTGCAATTGTCAGTGTTGGTGAACAAAATATGCGCAGTTAGAAAGGATGGACGGCCCAATACAATATGCCGCATACAGTTAGCCGATATCACCGCCAATGATATATCTGATGCGATGAAATACACAGCAGGAGGAAGGCTGTGTGGCGCCAAGAGAGAAGCGTAAAGCGCAAATGAGCTCCAATAATAAGGTAGTGGGGTACAGGTCAGAGCGAAAGCCCGACACCCAGGAGGTTGTCGGGTTCAGAATATGCAAGCAGTCAGGAAGGAACGGGCCCAGACCTCCCACGGAAGCAACGAGAGATATCACGACCGGGTATGCAGATAAACGACAAATGTGAATCCCGTGACCGAAAACCCAGCAAGTCCCACCATAAAACATCGACGATAGGATAAATAAGTAAAGAGTGTTAAGCGTAGGACTAAGGTAGAGAAAAAACTATGGGCGAGTCAGTGTGTCGGTAATGGATGCTGCCTCCCAATGGTGGCGTCGGTACAGGGCCGAACCAGTCGAGACCATCGCAGCTAGGGTTTCATCGCTCCACTTGGGTCATATTATTGAAGGGGGTGAGTTGAAGATAGATCCCTCAAAGGTCGAAGTCATTTTGAATTAACCAAAACCCAAGACCGTGACAGAGGTTAGAAGTTTCTTGGGAGCAACCCAATATTGGAGAAAGTTCATTTCTAACTTTTCTTCAACTGTAGCTCAATTACATGCCCTGACAAGTGTGAAACATATTTTTCAGTGGGAAGGCAAACAATAGAAAGCCTTCGCATTGAAAGAAAGAATCAGTTTAACACCCATACTTGCACTTCCAGATTTGAGACAATCATTTGAGATACAAACCGATGCAAGTGACTATGCCATGTGTGTAGTGTTGATGCAACATGGTAAGCTCATCTGTTTTAAGGCCTTTTCTTAATGATTTTGTCATAGTCTACTTAGATGACATATTGATTGGTGCAGGGATTTTGCTATAAAACAGATCCTTGCACATAATAGAGTGTGTATACCCTTTTTAACAAAAATTCTCATAAAAATCATATATAGACTACTTAGGTTCAATCCAAATTAGAAATGAAGAGAGAGACAAACAATAAATCAATACTTGCCTAATATAAAAATAACAAGAAAATTTCAGATTCAGACCAATTGCAGGTTTTTGTATGGTTAATTCTTCGTTTTGTATATTTGTTATATAAGCTCTCGTGGTTTATTCGTGATCTCATATATAATATTACTGTATGTGGTGAGTGACTACAATTGTTGTGTCTTGGATGGTCGAATGGAAAAGATACCTTAGACAATGTAGATGCAACACAGAGGATGGGTGAGTCATGTTGTTTTCCAACAAAACAATCTTTCTATTATTTGTTTGCTCAATGTTTTGTCCTTCTAGCATGGTTCTCGAGTAGTACCACTCAATTAGTGGTTTGATATATACATCAAATGGTATATGTTTAGATTTATATACTTTCTTGCGCCACATCACATGATCACACACACAACCCCACACAATGTGCCCTAGGGAGGAGGATGGTAAGGTCGAGTAAACAATCATATTGACCCTTCAAACAATCAACCATTGTGCTAGTAGATAACACTACTACCTTTTGGCCCCAAGGATTTTGAGTGTTCAATATGTTTAAATATGCTTAGATGCCTCTTACAAAAAGAATTATTTCTCTTATGATGACAGTAACTCCATTATTCCTAGTATAATTACATCTAGTTTCAAAAATTTATATATTTTGAGATATAGTATGGAATATAAATGGATTGGAGTTATGTTGGATGATAAGTGCATGTCTTCAACTCTCGAGTTTATCTTTTATTAAATTTCTAATAGCAAAGGCCAATGCCTCTGCACAGGTAATAGCAGGTCCACCAACAGCAACCAGGCCCAACATCGCGATGTTGCTCGATGGCAGGTCAGGGGTCTCTTGGGCTTGAAGCTCCCATAGATGCAACACAGATGGCAAAGGAATCGAGAAGGACAGAGAGTCCAACCGATTCAAAATGGGGTTAGCACTGACCTCAGGAGTGATCGACAGAGACTGAATAGTCCGGTGCATAGTCGGAGATGACTCCCCTTCCACCATGGTAGCCACATCATCACGTGGTCGATCTCCCCATATCTCGACACCCTCCAGAGGGTTGGCGGTATAGTCGAGTTCCTCCTCGTATCTGTGCATGACTGTTGGATATACTAGCAGATAAACCCGCGACAGTCAGTGTTGGTGAACACAATATGCGCGGTTAGAAAGGATGGACTGCCCAATACAATATGCTGCATGCAGTTAGTCGATATCACCGCCAATGATATATCTGCCATGATGAAATACACAGTAGGAGGAAGGCTGTGTGGCGCCAAGAGAGAAGCCTAAAGCGCAGATGAGCTCCAATAATAAGGTAGTGAGGTACAGGTTAGAGCGAAAGCCGGGCACCGAGGAGGTTGTCGGGTTCAGAAAATGCAAGCAGCCAGGAAGGAACAGGCCCAGACCTCCCACAGAATCAATGAGAGATATCACGACCGGGTATGTAGATAAACCACAAATGTGAATCCCGTGACTAAAAACCTAGCGAGTTCCACCATAAAACATCGGCGATAGGATAAATAAGTAAATAGTGTTAAGCGTAGGACTAAGGTAGAGGAAAAACTATGGGTGAGTTAGTATGTCGGTAATGGATGCCTCCTCCCAATGGCACCGTCGGTATAGGGCCGAACCAGTCGAGACCATCCCATCTAGGGTTTCATTGCTCCACTTGAGTCATATTGTTGGAGGGGGTGAGTTGAAGATAGATCCCTCAAAGGTCAAAGTCATTTTGAATTAACCAAAACCCAAGATTGTGACAGAGGTTAGAAGTTTCTTGGGAGCAGCCCAATATTGGGAGTAGCTCCATTACATGCCTTGACAAGTGTGAAACATATTTTTCAGTGGGAAGGAAAACAATAGAAAGCCTTCGCATTGAAAGAAAGAATCAGTTCAACACCCATACTTGCACTTCCAGATTTGAGACAATCATTTGAAATACAAACCGATGCAAGTGACTATGCCATGGGTGCAGTCTTGATGCAATATGGTAAGCTCATCTGTTTTAAGGCTTTTTCTTAATGATTTTGTCATAGTCTACTTAGATGACATATTGATTTTCAGCAAGACTCGTGGAGAGCATGTCATGCATGTTTGGCAAGTTCTAGATGTCTTAAAGAAAGAAAAGTTGTTTTTAAAGATGTCTAAATGTGAATTTGGGAAAACTTGTTTATTTTACTTGGGTCATATTGTTGGAGGGGGTGAGTTGAAGATAGATCCCTCAAAGGTCGATGTCATTTTGAATTCGCCAAAACCCAAAACTGTGACAGAGGTTAGAAGTTTCTTGGGAGCATCCCAATATTGGAGAAAGTTCATTTCTAACTATTTTTCCATTGCAGCTCCATTACATGCCTTGACAAGTGTGAAACAGGTTTTTCATTGGGGAGGCAAAACAACAGAAAGCCTTCGATGCATTGAAAAAATGAATCAGTTCAACGCCCATCCCAATATTGGAGAAAGTTCATTTCTAACTATTTTTCCATTGTAGCTCCATTACATGCCTTGACAAGTGTGAAACAGGTTTTTCACTGGGGAGGCAAAACAACAGAAAGCCTTTGATGCATTGAAAAAAATAATCAATTCAATGCCCATACTTGCACTTCCAGATTTGAGACAATCATTTGAGATACAAACTGATGCAAGTGACTGTACCATGCATGCAGTCTTGATGTAACATGGTAAGCCCATCTGTTTTCATTCTGAAACTTTTAATGGTGCAGTGATTAACTATCCTACATATGAAAAAAAATGGTATACTTTGGTGCAACGTGTGAAAAAATGGAAACATTACTTGATGGGTAAGGAAACTATCATTCACACTAATCATCAACCGTTGCAATACTTTCAATCACAAACCAAGCTGCAACAAGCGAGGCACTTTAGATGGATGGGTTTCATACAACAATTCCACTTAGTGATAAGGTATAAGAAAGGTATCTATAACAAGGTTGCTAATATGCTATCTAGACCAATTGTTAGTGCATCTGTTATTCTTAAGCATAATCCTATCATGCATGAGAGCTATTTTGAGATATATGCTTTAGATGAGGATTTTAAGGATGTATATGCAACTTTGTGTGACGGTAACCAAGTAGAGGAATTAGATTGTCATGTGCATGATAAATTGTTGTATAATCTTGGCAAGCTATGTATTCCACAGGGAGAAAGAGTCGACATCATAAGGGAAGCACATACTTCTCTTATTGCTGGTCATTTTGGTGTAGGCAAGACAGTGGCACAGTTACAGAGATATTGTTACTGGTCTCGTATGATTGAAAGTTGTGAAAATTTCTGAATGTTACTTATGCAAAAATCTACTGTTAGATCTAGTTATGCTTCTCCTACTTAATTAAGTTATTATTGTTGAAACTTCAGATTAACATCGAAGCAAACACATAACAGACTTTCACCGATTCAGATCTAAAACAGAAAAAGTACATGCACACATAGACAAAGTGACACAAGGATTTTCTGTACAATAGTCCCCGAAAAATCCCAATGAGGGAAAACTGGTCTTCTGGCTGCTAGAGTGTTTTATTATTAAGAGTTTTCTGAATACAACAAATCTGGAAAACCCGATAGAGAAAAATATAGATCTGCAGCTAACTTGCTGTTCGGAAGCCAAAATATTGACTGATCCACACCCTCAAACGAGATTTACAGTACTTAGCCAGATCTTGGCCCTAGAAACCCTAGTGCTGCCCTTGAAGCCTCCGCGTCCCTCTGCGCTATCCTGGAGAGGGCTGCGTAACCCTAGAATGGGTGACGCAGACCTTACGTTACCCTTGAGGGACTCTGTGTAACCCAAGAGGGTCCCCTGCTGCCCAACGCAGCCTCGGGAGAGTCTGCATAGCTGTAGCTGCCCCTGCGCTGTGCAGCTTCTGCCCTCTCTGCTGCTGCTGCTACTGCTTCCATGCGCTTCCTCTAGAAGCTGCTCTATGCCTCTTGTTGATTCTAGGCACTGGGATCAGATCATCCCCTTTGCCTAAACTCCCCTCTCTGCAGCTGAAACACTTCTGAGAATTCTTAGCGACCCCTGCTCTAGAATCTCAGTTTAGCTTTAGTTCTCTGTCTCTGTGTGTAATATTCCCAATTAGCCTTGCTAATTGGAATATCTCATTTTTGTTTAATTTTGCCGCTTTAGTTGGAAATAATAAATAAAGTGAGAAATAAGAGGGGTCACCTCACTTTAGTCACCTCACTTTATAAAATAAAGTGTTCTCCTAGTTGATCAACGTTATAACTTAAAGAGGGGGCCTGGGGGGTCCACACGTATATGAGGGGAGGCCTCACGCTGACCCAAGGTAAACTGCGCAGGTCAAAGGAGAGTTAAGTTTTGGAGGGAGTTTGGCATTATAAAAGGAGAGGTTCTCACCTCATTTGGATCATTCATGATTTGATATTATTATTGATAGCTGGACTTCTGTCTGCTTCAGCACGCCGGTTGTTTAGTCGGTCTGCAGCACTGTTTAGTGCACGAGTGTCTCCGGTCGGAGATCTCACCCTTAGCCTCGGGGACTTCGAGTGCCTGCCCTGGTAAGGTTATTTCTGGTTTCACCCTTAGCTTCGGGGGACTTCGAGTGCCCGCCCTAGTAAGGTTTGTCCCGAGTATCTATCTTTCGGGCCGCATGTGAGCAAAAAAGAATTTCGAAGCAAATCTAGAGGACGAGAAAGCCTCTAGTGGCTGCCAGCTTCGTGAGGAGAGGACGTCGTCTCATCGGGGAGTGAGGACGCAAGCTTTTATTCAGAGGGTGAGGACGCCGTCCTAGGAAGGACGGGCTCCCGCCCCGACAAGGGGAAACGCCGTCCAAAGAGGAGGAGGACGCCGTCAAGTCCGGGAAGGAAGGACGCCGTCCATTTCGAAGGGAAGGGTTGCGCATCTCGGGAGGCTCATTGTTAGATCCACCTTGGAAAGGGTAGATCTCGGAAGGCAAACAAAGGAGAGCCTCAGATCTTGCATTCGGGAGGTTTAGCCCTAGATCCATTCGGGGAGTTGCAGACTGGTGAAGTCATTGCGTATCTAGCTCGGACTGGTACACATCGGGACGGCCCCTAGAGGCTGTAGATCTGAAGAGATATTGTCAGATCTAGCATAGATCTGAAGGTTTGGTGGCAGATCTGATAGGGGAGGACGCAGATCAGGAGGGGAAGGACGTAGATCTGGTTTGGAGGCTTCAGATCTGTCAGATCTGAGTGTTCAGGAGCAGATCCACTTGGTAGGACGCTGATCTGATGAGCAGACTTGGGAGAGGTAGGCTCAACAGCGTTTTCTAGCCTTCAGAGGCTGATCTATTTTGTCTGGAGGATTTGGTGACTGGTGCTCTATCTGTTTCTGCGCTGTCACTAGCAGAGACAGCGTTTTTCATTGTGGAGGGTTTGCAGTTGGAGATCAGCAGATTTATCAGTCTTCAGCCACAGTACCAGCGCAGTTCATCTTCAGCTTGCAGAGCAGCTAGGACGCTGTCCTTGTTGCAGCCATTTTCTGTTGAGAGGGTCTCCACTTGCCTAGGGCAAGGATAGGTGCACTTACTCTGATTTATTGTTCTCCTCTCTATGTACTTTCTGATTAATAAAATGGCTCAGTTTCTGGTATTCCATGTGCTATGATTCAGTGATCTGGTTCAGTATTATATTTTCTATATCTGTAGTGGTGTATTTCTGTTATTACTGGTTATTTCCCTTTGGGGATATTACAGTGGTATCAGAGCATAATTCTGGCTCAGCCTGTGGTCTATGACATCAGAAAGGAGATCATACAGAGCAATAGCAGTTGCAATTCCAGAAACGCAATTGGAAAAAGGGCCAAAATAAAAAGGGTCAAATTTTGAAGTTTGGAATTAGGAAAAACGTTTTCTGGGTTTTTCTGGGTTTTGGGCGAGGATCACTTTCCCAGATTCCTGGAATTTTCTGAATAGTTTTCAGTGGATAAATCGGAGGTCGAAGTTAAGCCACAGTATGGTTTTGCAGCAGCCGTGCAGTTTCTGAGGAGCCTGTAGACATATAGCAGAAAGAGCTGATGGCAGGTGATGTGGATAAGAGGAGATTTAGGGAGACAGGCCAGCGGGATCCAATGGAGGCCATGTTTGCGAAGTTGACTGAGAAGTTGACTGAGAAGATGGATGCAAAGATGGATGCATTCATGCAGGAGGTAACCAAGAAGGTTGCAGAGGGGACGCAGAAAGAAACCCCTAGGGTCTTTCAGGTGGGGGAAGGATCGGGAGCGTCTAGTTACATACCGGATGCTATTCCCATTGTGACAGCGCAGAAGGTCGATTCCATGGACACGCGACCTACCATGCCTACTTTTCTGGTAGAGGAAGAGGAACCAACTGCACCAAGAGATGGGGGTCCAGCTCAACATGCGGCTATTTTTGCAGATTGGCGGAGCATGGGACAGGAATTCATGGATGCTTTCCCTTTTAATCAATATATCCAGTTCCGATGTGGCGGCAAGACTTATGAGCAGGAGCGACACAAGGGACGTGGCTCCCACCGTGATAGTCACCGTGCAGCGAGCAGATTCCATCTACCGACATTTGACAGGTCATCCAGGCGCTCAGGAAGAGCTTGGGTGGACAAGTTGGATACCTCTTTCCAGCTTGACCGAGTATCGGAGAGGAAAACCATTAAAATGGTTACCTCGCACTTGGAGGATGAGGACACACAGGATTGCAGGGAGTTCGAGGATACACCTAGTGTGACACAGGACTCACCATCATTAGGGCCCTCCTTGACCGTGCCGGTTGATATCGTAGTGGAGGAGATAGAGCCTACCCCGGTAGAGCCATCCAGTGAGGTGATGACTGGAGCCGTGTCCGAGTCTTCGAATGGTAGCAGCACACAACAGATGGGTGAGGTGTCAGGAGATGTATCCACCCTCGATGAGGTAACGGCAGGTACAAAGATATTGGATGATGGTCGCAGACAGCAGTATCATCGGCTTCGGACGGACTTTCGAGTTTTGAGGGAGAAGGCCGCGTTGGTACGGGAGACCATTTTGTTGCAGGACCAGGAGCTGGAGGGTATGAGAGCGACTTGTGCCAAGTCGGCGGCCAAGTTGGTCCACATTGGGGAACAGCTGGATTCCCTGATGGTACAACCAGAGAGCACATTGCAGCATCAGATCATTTCCCTTCAGGTATGCATGGATGGGACTAGCAGTATTGTGGAGTCATCTCTTCCCGTTGCAGAGAGAGAGGCAGAGCCACCTAGTAAGATCTCATATGTTGACTTGGATAGCGGTAGGAGACGATCAGAGTTGCACAGGGTACAGCATCCATATGTTGAGGTTGGATGGAGAGAGATTTTGAGTTGGTACTCGGTGGAGCGGGCTATGGAACACAATGATTTGGTTCCCTTCTCACGAGAGCAGATAGAAGATGGAGGACATCTCCGGATGGATAACATCTCTCATGCTTGTGTTGGACATCCCTTGAGCCATACACATCATGATGGGAGGTTTTTGCCTACCACCTATTTGATTCTTGATAGGGTCTCATTGATTCTTGAGAAGTTTATAATTCAGATTCCCACAAAGTGCAAAATCAGAAATTTGATTTGGGAGGATGATGGCCCTCATGGGAGGAGTACCAGGATAAGGAAAAGGAGGCATCCACAAGTGATCGAGTGGATGGGGATGATGAGCAAGAAGCTAGGAGGCTACTTGCAGATCGGTGATACCAGGCAGCAGGAGGCTTGGCTGCGCTGGTTACTCTTGAAAGAGTTTGGCCATCACTGGGCAAACACTCTTCCTAAGAGTAGAAGGATGGGGAAAAGATGGATGGATACTTGCATCATTGAGCAGCATAGAGTATGGATGCATGGTGTTGATGTGTTACTCATATCATTCATTGTGTCTTCATCACATGAGTGGTTTGATGGAGGTATGGAGAGGCAACACAATATCTTGTTGCTTGGTTTGTTCTTAGGAGAGCAAGGGCAGATTTGCTCTCACACTTTGTATGACGTTGCAGGAGGAGGAGATGGCACTATCTCCATGGTCTTTGATGGGGAAGCACTTCCCTCTTGGGAGGTATTCCATATTTATTACAGCATTATTAGAGGAATCTTTGACAAGGAGCATGTCAAAGAACAGAGTCTGGTACTGACAGGAACTCGTTTGCATGAGCCCACAGCGTTGTCACCTTGGAGCAGAACATTATGGATGAAGTGTGCGCAGCAGAGATATAGTGGATCTATAACCCATAGGTCCCAGGATCACTTCATATTTATTGCACTTACAAGAAGTAATGATGATAGAGACATCTATGGCATATCCTTCTTGACTTGGGTTTCCAAGCATAAGGAGGATTATCTTCTTGCAGCACATGGTTCAGTCTTCTTCATAGCAGGTCAACACTTTATGGAGGACTCATTCATGGACCCATGTACCATCTTACTTCCAACATATGGTGAGGGATTTGTTTATACATTCATTGATTGGCACCCTCTTACCATTCTTATGCAATGCATTGCTTCACAAGAGGGCAAGCTTGTCACATTGCTCCATGAGTTGTATTGGGCCAATCTACATGATGGAGGTAGCCATCTCTTTTGTGGCCTTGGGCAAATGTTTTATCATCACATGTGTGTTCATTTGCAGCACTATACCAGGTATCATATAAAGACATGCATGGGTAACATAAGCATTTTGCCTTGTACTCTTATCAAGCAGCAACTTGTAAAACTGCGCTGTACTTGTTTGGGAAGCTGTTGGTACCTTCTTGCACCACAAGAGACCTTCGGCATTTCCTTCATTTTGCTGCTGATCATGTCTTCATTTGCTGATATATATCAGATTTGTATGGGAGGCTTGATTATGAGGGAGACACATGAGCTGGATGTGTCCGTGAGTGGGAAAAATTCTCACAATTTCTGCACTACATGTTCTAATAAGAGCATGGGAGGAGGCTTGGCCACCACTACTTTATATGCGTTCTCTTTTGATGTGGGCCATGAGATCGATATTCATCCATTGTACAGCCATGGGCAAGTGTTTGGACCTATGTTGCTGTCATATTCCGCCATTTGCTATCCATTAGTAGATGTGTTGGATCTTGTACATTGCTTGCCATGTGATTTTCTGAGGTTGCAATGGATGAGACTGCACTATGGTTTGTTTGGGGCCAGCTTGTTCTTCATTGATGGAGGAACCTTCTATGGAGGATTGTTCTTCACTTTGCCATTGAAGGGCAATGATTTTGCAGCCCAAGATCAGACTTTCAGCCCACCTTCATTACCAGAGCGTGAGGTGGAAGGAGATTTTCAGGAGTTGCCTTGTCAGGAGGTGGCTCATTTGGTTTGGATGATTGCTTGGGGATGGAGGATCCACATGAGAGAGATGTTCCCCACTTCATGCCTTGAGTGGAGAGAGATGATGAGCTGGTACACAGTCGATGGGACAACTTACACATTCATAGATGCCGAACAGCAGCAGTCATGGTCTTTAGTCATAGCCAGAGGCAGTGAGCAGTCCGAGTCATGGGACTTGGGCTATTATTGGCCACAGTGGCGATGGGATCCGGGAGGACTATTGATTGGTTGGTACCATGAGAGGCCAGTTTGGGATCCTGGCATTGAGATATCCCTTCATATCAGGGTGATGCAGGAGACAGAGAGGTTTCAGTGGGACCCAGGCACATTTTGCAGTATCGGCAGGGAGCATCAGCTAGGGAGTAGGCTTGTCCAAGCATTGCTTGAGAACAAGCAATTTTTGCCGGATGAGGATGCCACTCGGGAGAGCGAGCAGACTTTACAGCATCCATCACTTCAGTTGCTTGAGGACAAGCAACGTTTTGCCGGGGGAGACTGTAATATTCCCAATTAGCCTTGCTAATTGGAATATCTCATTTTTGTTTAATTTTTCCGCTTTAGTTGGAAATAATAAATAAAGTGAGAAATAAGAGGGGTCACCTCACTTTAGTCACCTCACTTTATTAAATAAAGTGTTTTCCTAGTTGATCAACGTTATAACTTAAAGAGGGGGCCTTGGGGGTCCACATGAGTATGATAGGGGAGGCATCAGGTTGACCCAAGGTAAACTGCGCAGGTCAAAGGAGAGTTAAGTTTTGGAGGGAGTTTGGCATTATAAAAGGAGAGGTTCTCACCTCATTTGGATCATGCATGATTTGATATTATTATTGATAGCTGGACTTCTGTTTGCTTCAGCACGCCGGTTGTTTAGTCGGTCTGCAGCACTGTTTAGTGCACGAGTGTCTCCGGTCGGAGATCTCACCCTTAGCCTCGGGGGACTTCGAGTGCCGGCCCTGGTAAGGTTTTATGGTTTCACCCTTAGCTTCGGGGGACTTCGAGTGCCCGCCCTAGTAAGGTTTGTCCTGAGTTCTATCTTTCAGTTCCAGTAGCAGAGCAGCAGCAATTTCTGAAGCAAATCTGAGGGAGAGAAAGCCCTCTAGTGGCTGCGCAGTTCATTGAGGAGAGGACGCTGTCTCATCCAGAGAGAGGACGCAGTTTTATTCAGGAGGGTGAGGACGCTGTCCTAGGAAGGACGCAGTCCAGTTCTGGCAAGGGAGAACGCTGTCCAGTGAGGAGGAGGACGCTGTCAAGTCTGGAAGGGAGGACGCTGTCAAGTCTGGAAGGGAGGACGCTGTCCATTTCTGAAGGGAAGGGTTGCAGATCTGAAGGCCTATTGTTAGATCCAATCTTGGAAAGGGTAGATCTGAGCAGCCACTTGCAGATCCAGTCTTGTATCTTGCAGATCTGGAGGTTTAGCCCTAGATCCATCTTGGGGAGTTGCAGATCTGAGGAAATATTGGCAGATCTAGTCAGATCTGAAGGGTTAACATCAGATCCAGCCCTAGAGGCTGTAGATCTGAAGAGATATTGTCAGATCTAGCATAGATCTGAAGGTTTGGTGGCAGATCCGATAGGGGAGGACGCAGATCAGGAAGGGAAGGACGCAGATCTGGTTTGAGGTCAGACTGGCTGACCCGAGTGTTCAGTATGACCACTTGGTGGGTGGGACGCCGACTATGAGTGACTGGGAGAGTGCGTGCTCATCACATGGCCTTCGAGGCTGATCATTGGTTCTGAGGATTGGTGACTGTGTTTCTATTCAGCTGCTACTACATTTAGTAGATGAAATGCTTTTCATTGTGGAGGGTTTGCGCTTGAGCTCGCCAGATGACTGGCCAAATTTCAAGACAGCAGCTTCATTCTCAAATTATGTAGCAACCTAGATCGCCTGCTCCCATGCGTGCCCATTGTCTGTTGAGAGGGTCTCCACTTGCCTAGGGCAAGGATAGGTGCACTTACTCTGATTTATTGTACTCCTCTCTATGTACTTTCTGATTAATAAAATGGCTCAGTTTCTGGTATTCCATGTGCTATGATTCAGTGATCTGGTTCAGAATTATATTTTCTATATCTGTATTGGTGTATTTCTGTTTATTACTGGTTATTCCCTTTTGGGGATATTACACTGTTTCAGTTTATTACTGGTTATTCCCTTTTGGGGATATTACATCTTAGCCCTTGATTATGTTTTAATCCGGGCTGTTGATTTCTCAACGAGAAGATTATAAGAAGGACTTCGATGGGCATTTGGAAAGACACGAGGCAAATACTCAGTTGCCCAAGAAGATCGATTTTCTCACTGGTTGAAGTTCGACAAGAGAAAATCGAAATAGAGGGAGAGTTGCAGGTTGGAGAGAGAGGGCATCAGCAAGAGTCGAGAGTGCGGGATTATTCCAGAGGAAGCAATGCAGAGGCTGCGATGCAGTGACAGGGACAACGTAGAGGCTGTGATGCTGGGACTGTGCAGTCACCACACAGAGTCTGACGCAGTGAGGCTATAGGACATCTCCAGGGTCAGAATTTCACTATGGAACGTGAGAAAAATTGTTTGTAAATTTCTCACAGACATTCCTTTTCTATTTTGTTGGATGTATTTTGTACAAGAGATTTTGCTGAAGAATAATAAAGAAACCCTCATCTGTTGCACCGGTTTTCCCACATTGGGTTTTTTTGGGGACGATTGTCCAAAAATAACTGTCATTGTGATTGTACTTGTGCTAGCATTTTTCCTTGCATTTACTTTCCACACAATTTTTAATTGTGAAGACTGCTGTGTATTTTATTTCGATATTTACCGTAGTACACGATAAATAATTTGTTTAGTTAAATAACAAATAAAAGAAATCTAATCAGTTGCTCCAGTAGGATTCCGGGTAGCGGAATTTTCACACTATGGGACAGGGAGGTGTATGTCAATTTCAAAAGGTCCAAATTATACAGGATTGCTAGCAGGTATCCAATGTTACCTTCTACAGAAGTGATAGGATGGATATTACAACATCTTGAATCTAAGAACATGATCCTTATTAGTGCAAGTGGCCAAGAGCTCGCTACATATCAGCCCCATGATCTTCACTCTTATTACAAGCTACCAAAGCCAGAAGAGTACTTGAATTCAAAATTCTATGCAACTTGTTATTCTCAGTTTGTTACAAAAGACATTCTCAAGACATGGGGACGGGAGCTGTGCAAATTCAAAAGACATTCTCAAGACATGGGGGCGGGAGCTGTGCAAATTCTGCTAGAAACCTAATGGAATCTACAGAACAAAGTTATTCAGAAAAACTTATCAATACTTTATGGCTATGTGTTGCAGGTTGTATGGGCATGGAAGCAAAAAATTCTTTGAAGAAGGATGGGTCTACATGGCCTATCCATGTGCTTCCGAGGGAAAGATTTTTAATTGGTTAGATATATTAGCCCAACAATTACAAAGGAATGTTGCAAAGGCGAAGAATATTTCACAAGGCGAGCAATCCGAGTTCTATATGTCAACCTTCTTGCTTGATGAGATCTCCACCTGAAATGAATTTCCGGGTCTAGAATGGAAATGGACCAAGCAACAACCTCCTGTCCAGACTTATTGCAAGATACTATCAAAGGTCAGCTATAGGGGAGTGTATTAGAAAATAGTTGAGCACTTCATTGTGATGCTTTATCAGGTGATATTTGAGGTTGAGGCACCTTGCATGAATGACAAGGCTAGAGAAATTGTTGCGAAAGTCGCAAATTGGTTTACATCTTCTCAGGGCACATTTATCAGTCTCTGGAGCTTATAAGCCTCGAAATCTTATGTCAAAGTATGTAATGGATAAGGTAGTCATGCAAGAGATTGGTTATGAGCTATGTTGAGATTTTGTGTATTTGGGGTAGCATCAGTTGTGCTCTAGCTCCTAAATTTTGAGGAAGGACTAGAGTACACTTGATCTACAAGACCCAGAAATGGATTTGGGAAATTTCATCTGGTTTAGGAGATATTAAATTAATTAATTATTTTAATGTATTTCCTAAGTTAAAACGTAGGGAACTTAAATAATTAAAGTGAATTTAATTAAACATGTGATGAAATTGTCTTAAGTCACATGGATCAAGCTTTCTTTTAATCTTAGCCATTGATTCAAGATCTGATCATGGCCGTTGGTTTCCCAACGAGAAAGGTATAAAGGAAAGGCTTGGGGTCATTTGGAAAGACACACAGAGGCAGAGCATTGAAGCTAAGCTGAGATTCTAAGGCGGGTTTGCTAAGAATTCTCAGAAGTGTTTCAGCCGCAGAGAGGGGAATTTAGGCCAAGGGGATGATCAGATCCCAGGTTCTAGAATCAACAAGAGGCAAAGATCAGCTTAGAGAGGCAGCGTAGAGAAGCAGGAGAGCAGTAGCAGAGAGGGCAGAAACTATGCTACGCAGGTGTTGTGCAGTCCTTCAAGGATAGCGTGATTTTCAGCTGGAAGCCCTCAAGGGTTACGCAGAGACCCTAAGGTGCAGTGTAAGGACTGCGTCACCCAGTCTAGGGTAACGCAGCCCTTTTCGGAGCAACGCTGAGGGACGCAGAGGCTTCAGAGGCTGACGCAGGGGCTTCAGGGGCAACGCTGGGGTTTCTAGGCCCTAATTTTGGCCGAGTCTTGTAAATCCCGTTTGAGGGTGTGGATGAGTCATTATTTTGGCTTTAGAACAGCCAATGAGCTATAGATCTATTATCTCTCTGTCGAGTTTTCCAGATCTGGAACCCAGATTTGTTGTATTCAAAAAATTCTTAATAATAAAACCCTCTAGCAGCCAGAAGATCAGTTTTCCTGCATTGGGTTTTTTCGGGAACTATTTGTCCAGAAAATATCTGTGTGACTTTGTCTATATGTGCATGTACTTGTTCTAGATCTTAATTGGTGAAGATCTGTTATGTGTTTTGCTTCTATTTTAATTTGAATTTACTCAGTTAATAACTTATCAAAGTAGGAGGAGCATAACCAAATTAACAGTAAAGATTTCTGCATAAAGTGTAAGATTCAGAAATTGTCACAAGCTATGCATAGGGTTATCACAATAGTTGTAGAAGTCAAAGAAGTCACCTTGTCCAATCTTCCCTCTGCAAATAAGGTCTTATCAGCTAAAGAACCTGAGGGCAACAAAGTAAAAGATGGAAGAACTTAACCACCTCAAATTTGGAGAAATAAGCTTCCACCGATATGACCCTAGAGGTGTTTGCAAGCAACAATGTGTAAAGCTGAGATACACCTGGCCACATGCTTCTAATTCTTGGGAAGATGAATAGAAGAGCAAGAACTGGTATAATGCTTCTAGAGCAGTTTCACTAGGTGATGAAGCAGGCCCTTCTCACACAGTTCAGTTGCTAGATATTGATCAAGAAGGGATCTAGCAGGAAGTGGTTGCTCAGGTTAATGTTGAGCCAAAGAGAAGATAGAGACATGATGTTGAAGAAGAGAGAGTAAGAAATTCAAGGCTGATCAGCGCACCAAAGGCGCAATTGAGGCTGAAAGGAGAAGGAAAGAATTTGAAGAAGCTAGCAAAAAGAAAGAAGAGGAAGTGTAAGCAGAAAGAAGAGCAAGAAAAGAAGAAGCGAGAGGACATGCAAAAGAAGAACAAGATGAAGAAAAGAAAAGAGGAGGAAGCCCAAAAGAAGCAACAAGAAGACACTCTCAAAAAACAAATGGAAGAAGAGGAGTAACGGAGGCTACAAGATGGAGAAAAAACAAGAGGAAATTGGAAGAGGAGTTTGCAAGAAAGCTATAAGAAGATTTAGAGGCCCAAGACATGGATGATGAACAAGAGCAAGAGAACTAGACAACGCAAACTGAGCCAATCATAGCTCCTCTAAAGATTCGACCTTCAATTCCTCTGGCTGGTGGGCATTTTCCATTCAACGAGTTGGGGATTCCACCTCCACCATATGATAGAGTTATGGACATATCCAACTTCACCTTTGATGAGCTGAAGAATACGATCATTCAAGAAAGGAGGTATTTCCCAAATGAACTAGATCGATCTGTTTCCATCAACACAGAAAGGGTCATTGTGTCAAACACTAAGACCAATCCTAGAGAAGTTGCTATTGCAAACACAAGCTTTGTAGTAGCCATGCAGAAGAATACAAATTTCCTAATGCAAAAGAAGGAACAATTGGAGATGGAATTGGCTAGTACAAAGTAGCGAATTAATCACCTCCTTGTCGAAAGTCAACGATTGTCTTCCACGAATTCTAGTAGAGAAGAGTTACAGTTAGCAATACACAAAGAGATCAAGCAATTGGAAGACACAATGAAGCAACTGTATGAAGAAATGATGAATTTGCTTAAGGCAATGGCGCCTTTATACGAAGTTCAAAAGGGATTGCAGGAAAATCTGAGGATTAAAATTAGCTTATACAACTATAGATGTGATCCAGGAATGGGGTGCCAGTTATTCAAATGCACCTACAGTGCTGGTTAGAAAACACAAGTATGAAGTTGAGATGGATAAAGCAAAGATCAAAATGCATATGCAGATCTTTGACCACCTTAACAATCACATAACCAACACTATGTCAGCATATACGCGGTTGCACAACGGATTGGAAGCCTTGGTGCATGTACATAAATACCTTCTATAGATGCACTTGGGGAGGTAAGACAAAGGAATATTATCAGGAAGGAGCTAGAAGAATTCTTGAATCGTATCAAATAGGTGACCACCTGAGATGACTTGGAAGTGAATAAAGATTATGTTTTGCAATATGTAGCCGAGCCAGTGAAGTTACATATGAAGCTAGTCATGTTGTGGAACAATGTACAATCAGGCTCCAAAACTATATATCTAGATGCTTTGGAGGGAAGATCAGGTACAATCTAGATCTACTGCAAAAGGTCGGAGATATAGCAACAAAATATAGAGCTTGGCACCAATATGTCACAATGGAGCTACATGTCACAATCGTCGAAATACAATTTCCCTAAGTGAATTTAAATGTGTCTATTTTGTTTTATGGCTTTTGCCACAATTTTGTCAAATGTAATTTTCTATTTGAAAAATAATAATAATAAAAAATGATTGTGGAAGTCCAAAGGTCACATGTGGAATGAGAAGAGTCAATAGGAAGTCCAAAGGTCACTAGGGAGCTCAAGAGTCATGAGGAAGTTCAAGAGTCACATGGGAGGTGAAAGGCCACCTCATTTATTATAAATAAACCCTCATGTCTAAAGTAAAGTACTTTTAGCCTTGGCTTCTCTAGCTAAGCATAGGAGAGAGAGAGATCATTCTTTTGAGGAGCAAGGTTTGGCTTCATGTACCACTATTGGAACAAGCGAGACATCTTTGTAATTGTGTATCTTGGCACTTTCACTTAATATTTGGAAGCTCTCAGAGCCGGACATACATTCATGCATGTATTGGGAATGTTGTAAGAATTTTCTTTTGATGTTTTCGGTGTATGTCTATGTTTATTTATACTAAAGAGAATGAACTATTTTGTTAGCTTTAGTGTACATCTTAATTGAAATGTGCATCTTATTTTCTTTTCGTAATAGTGGTTATTTTGAGAACTACATTTCAAACTAATTAACAACTCTTTCTATACATGTGTGTCTTTATTAGAGTGGTACTATTATTATTCTTTTGAAGGCTCAATTTTCTTTACTCAGTTTGTGAAAGTACTTTATACACATTACAATTGTATGTTTCACAAAGCTAACATCGCTTGCTTGTCTCAAAAGTTATGTGCATGCTCTCTTATGTTAATTGCAACCAAGGAAAATATTTAAGTTAAGATGGTAGGCAGGCCATCATTCCAGATGAGACTCCTATTCCAAATGGTATAGAGTCTGATTGGGACTTTATACCAGGGAAGATCCCCATGTGTTGGTGAAATTTCTGGCACCGTCAACATTTTGGCGCTAGAAGGAGGGTAGCTAGTGTATCGCTTATCACTCATCACATTCACATCAAAATCCTTCGTATCAAGGCAACAGTTGTCCAAGTCCCACTCCAATGCACATATCCGAGAAAGAAGAATCATCTCCTCATGGTCCAAAATGTGCTTACGAGGTTACTTACGACCAACTCCGAGAGATACGTCCTATCACTTGTCAGTTTGCACGAGCATTTGGATTACTCCTTGCTACATCCATTTTCCCTCATAAGCGATCAAAGAAAGGGACGACTCACCAGGGTGTTCTAATTTCTTCAATCCAAGACTTGGTTAACACTTCCCTTGACGATTTGGCTAACTCACTTGAACAAATCTTACACCAAGGGAATGTCGCAACACCTATCGCTGAAAATTTGGAGGGAGATGAGGAGAAAATTTATAATCCGGATAGTGAAGATGACAACTTCAATGGTAACAAACATCTAAATAGCAAAGAGGAAAAGTCTTCTGAATTGGATAGTGAAGAGGAGGAGAATAACGCAGACATGGCTGACAATCGGCTGGATTGGATGGCTCAAGGGCCTCTTGCTCTTTCGGGTCAACTTCATCGCTTACCTATGCACTCGGAGAAGCTTTTGAAGAAGTATGATCCAGACAAGGCAATGAAGGTTAAGGACCATATCGATGATTTCTACTTCCACTTACGAATGCTAGAGATCCGCTATGATGATGTCACCTGCAAACTGTTGTCTTACACTCTTGAAGGCAGAACATCAACATGGTACCACAACCTTCCAACAAATTCAATCCATAACTAGAGGGAGTTTAAGAAGCTCTTCTTAAAGAAATTCACCAATGACAAGACTCCTGCCATGCTACTGAAAGAACTCAGCAATGTCAAGATGGGAAACAAGGAAAAAGTGAAGGACTTCAATTAGAAATTCACACTCATCTTGAATAAGTTTCCAACATATGTCCAGCGACATGATTCTACCACTAAGGACTGCTATACTGTCGCCTTATCTACAAGCATTTTTGTATTTGTGAAAAGAGTCGCAAAAGACACATTAGCTACTAATTTTGCAGAAGCTATTGCTGTCGAAAAGGACTTGAGATCGATTGGAGTTATTGTAGATCAGGATGATTCAAAATATATTGGAAAGAAGCCTCAAGCCTCTTCAAGCTAAATTAAGGAAAATGATTCATTTGACATGGAGAGCTTGACTAAGTCCTTAAAGTAATTAACCAATGAAGTCTTAGAATTGAAGAGGAAATCTAGTGAGGCGTCAACCAGTTACGAGTCCTTTAAGCTGTTTTTCAAGAAGAATACCAACCAATCGACTAAGTCTTTTAAGAGTTCCAATGTATTCTTCAACGTCAAAGATGTGGGCATGGAGAATTACTGTACATTTCCTCAGGAAGCTCATTTGGAAAAGACATGCCTGTAATGGAGACACAATATGATAACCGTGATTACCAATGTTTTGGAAGGGAAAGCTACAAAGGAACAACTTGAGCAAACCAAAGAAGTAAATGAGCCAACCCCACCTGAGGATAATACGAGCGTTGGTGAGTTAATTTTTGCTTTTGATCTTATTTGGAATAACGAACAAGATAGTGCTAGTGAGGCCGTAGTGGATGAAGCTCCTTCGAAACAATTGTTTAAGCCATACAACCTTAGGAGCAAAGGACCTGCTCTTGAGATGAAAATGGATCAACAAAGGAAGTAATTCCCGAGTGTTAGGATATTTTGACACATAGGAAATAGTTAAGTATAACTTGGTCTAGCGCAGAGTTAAGTAAAGTATGTAATATTCCTAATTAGCGACAACTAATTGGAATATTCGACTTTATATAGTTTTGCCGTATATGGTTTATAGATAAATAAAAAAAGTGAGTAAAAGGGGGTCTAACTCACTTTAGTGGAATAAAACACCTTCCGAGTAGCACAACGTTGTAACTTAAGGGGGGAGCCAAGGGGGGCCACACCCCATGTAGAGGAGGGGGACTACATGCACTCTAGAAGCTTTGGAGGGAAACCGATGCTATAAAAGGTGGAGGAGCCTCCTTGGGCATTATTGATGTTGATGATATTTGAGCTAGACTTTTGTCTTCTTGGAGCACGCTCGGTCGTTAGGCTCGTTCCCGTTAAAGATCATGAAAGATTGAGCAGTTCCTATTTGAGATCTCACCCTTAGCCCCGGGAGACTTCGAGTGCCTGCTCGGGCGAGATATTTCTTCAGTCTTTAGCAGGTGATTTGGTTGGGTGTTTTGCTGAGGAGCTGAGCTTCATTGGGTGACTGCGCAATCTTTGGAGGGAGGACGCAGTTTGAGTTGGAGCTGTTCAGTTGTGGGGATTTCTGCAGGAGATTCAGTGTTATTCGGCGTGGAGGTTCAGTCTTTATCAGTTGGAGAGTTTCCTAAGGGATTTGTGGCTCCATCTCAGCATATTTCGTTTGGCATCTGCGCTGGGCCTGGAGGGACAGCGTTTTTCCTTGAGGAGGGTTTCTGGGGTCCTTTTCGGAGGTGGTCCATTTTGTTTATGGTTTCTGGGTTTTGTCCGGAGCAGTGAGTACAGGTGATCTACAGATTTTCAGCTCATTCCGGCAAGTGGATCAGCCTCTAGTTCCAGTTCATTCCAGCAGCAGCAGTTTACGGCAGTTTCTTCCAGCAGCTGGGACGCAGTTTCTGTAGCAGCCATTTCCTGTTTTCTGAGAGGGTTCTTCACTTGCCTTGTGCAAGGATAGGTGCTCTTATTCTGATTATCCATTGTACCCATTTATATTCTCAGATTAATAAAATGGCTTAGCATTCCTGGCATTTTATGTGTACTTGCTTTATGTTCTGTTTCCGGCATTTTTCTATATAATTGTATGCTTGTATTGCTGTCTATTTCCTATTCGGGATATTACAGTGGTATCAAAGCATAGATCTGGCTCAGCCTGTGGTCTATGACATTGGGAAAGAGATCATACAGAGGTTTGCTGGAATTTTGGAGAGCAATAGCAGTTGCAGTACCAAAAACGAAATTGGAAAGAGGGCCAAAATATGAAGGGTCAAATTTTGAAGGTTGGAATTAGAAGAAACGTTTTTTGGGTTTTTCTGGGTTTTGGGCAAGGATCACCTTCCCAAATTCCTAGAATTTTCTCAGTAGTTTTCAGTGGGTAAATCGGAGGTCGAAGTTAAGCAGCAGTATGGTTTTGCAGCAGCCGTGCAGTTTCTGAGGAGCCTGTAGACACATAGCAGAAAGTGCCAATGGCAGGTGATGATGGTGCAAAGAGATTTTGGGAGATGCTCCTCAAATCAACACAGGATCTGTCGAGACAGATGGAGACGGTGGGACAGAGACTCACTGCGCTAGAGGTTAGGCAGCGGGAAACCCCAAGGGGTTTTCAGATTGGTGAGGGATCAGGCACATCCCACCATTTGCCGGAGCATGATGCCACTCAACATATGGCATCACATACACCCACACGTCCTACCATGCCCACTTTTCTGGATGAAGACATAGGGGCAGGAGCACAGCGGGAGCCGGAGACTGACCCTGACCAGATGGACGCCTACATTGCAGAGTACCTGGCACGTGGGCCGGCGATCAGAGATCTTATCTCATTCAGAGATTATGTTCAGCTCCAGCGTGATAGTAGACCTCACAACTTTCACAGAGGAAACAGGCGCTCACATGATGGGGGCTTACAGCGCACAGTGGACAGATTCCATCTACCGACATTCGACGGGTCATCCAGGCGCTCAGAAAAAGCTTGGGTGGACAAGTTGGATACCTCTTTCCAGCTTGACCGAGTATCGGAGAGGGAAACCATTAAAATGGTTACCTCGCACTTGGAGGATGAGGGAACACAGGGTTGCAGGGAGTCCGAGGTTACACCTAGTGTGACACAGGATTCACCCTCATTGGAGACCTCCTCGGCTGGGTCGGTTGATGTGATAGTGGAGAAGGTAGAGCCTACCCCAGTAGAGCCATCCATTGAGTTGATGACCGGAGTCGCATCCGAATCTTCGAGTGGTAGCAGCACACAAATGGGTGCAGTGTCAGGAGATGTATCCCCATTCGATGAGGCACTAGGAGATACAGAGGTATCGGATGATGGTCGTAGGCAGCGGTATCGTCGGCTTCGAGCAGACCTTCGAGTTTTGTAAGGGAAGGCCACATCAGTTCGGAAGGCCATTTTGTTGCAGGACATGGAGCTGGAGGGCATGAGAGTGGCTTGTGCCGAGTCGGCTGCCAAGTTGGCCCGCATTGGGGAACAACTGGATTCCCTGATGGTACAACCCGAGGGCACATTGCAGCGTCAGATCATTCCCCTTCAGGCATGCATGGATGGGACTAGCAGTATTGTTCGGTCATCTCTTCCCATTGGAGAGAGAGAGGCAGAGCCACCTAGTCAGATCTCATATGTTGACTTGGATAGCGGTATGAGACGATCAGAGTTGCACAGGGTACAGCATCCACATGTTGAGGTTGGATGGAGAGAGATTTTGAGTTGGTACTCGGGGGAGCGGGCTATGGAGATAGTGATGGATCCTGGTGTAGCTCAGCAGGATTTTCTATGCATGGGGAGTACAGGAACCCCAGATTGGCATTGGGATCCAGGTGGGATCACCTATCGTTTCCCAGGCAGGTCGGCTGACTATGTCTTGGAGAGTACAGTTGGCCTAGTAGTAGAGCATGTGCAGTTTGGGTCAGCTCCAGTGGCCAACCAGTTTATGGGCAGACTCCCTAGGCTGTTTTGGTATGACACTCGTACACGGGATCACGGGGTGGTCAACATACCTTGGCAGGAGTTTGTCGGAGGAAGTGGCATTGGCAGGCCACCAGATGGCGCCTTGTATGGGGCCAAGGATTCTTCACCTTTGTGTGGGGCACAGAGGACGCAGCGGAGCCGAGCAGTGGTCGTAACACTACTGACCCATAGGGAGACTCACTTCTCGGACCCCTCGAGGAGGATTTGCAGTGATGATCCATTTGTCGGCGGGTATAGTGATGCGACGGTGGACATGACGATACCGATTGGTGGTAGTCCGATATGTAGAGGCACAACTCTAGGACATCACATCCATGGATGTGTGGGAGCCTCTAGCAGTGATCAGTGGACTACCGGTGGACATGGAGCTACATGGTGGTGTACCGTAGTGTGTGGGACTGCATTGTGGAGTAGGAGTGCCCTACATCACATTGAGAGCACGCAGGGAGTGACAGATTCCTGGACACAGTCAGGGCACGAGACGGTACAGGGTGGTACAGCAGTAGCATGGGGTATCCAACAGTATTCAGGGGTATGCCTTAGTGTGCAGTGGCATGTTGAGGAGTACATGGATGACCGGTGGCTTGCGAGGGCGTACGGCGCGGCACAGCAGGGTCTTAGAGTATTGCATCCAGGGAGACTCACAGACATGGACACTGGGCTTACCTTTGGGGGTATTTCACCCAGGATCGATGAGGAGACAGAGGAGCGATACTTGATGGTATCTACGGGGACTCACACATCCGACACTCTTCTACATCACTCATGGGCACAACTGATTTTGTTGTTGTCCTTTGGCACTTTGGGCATGAGCAGCAGGGTCCGTGAGGCACACCCAAGATATTTGGATGGCCCTCAGCACACTAGGCGAGAGACTTCCCAGCAGTGGCACTGGGTCAGTACGCTAGTTGACAGCCACAGTTTAGGGGATGAGATGATCCTCTGCAGTGGTGGCACATTAGTCATTGCTGAGCCTACGCTTGGGGAGCAGGTCATGAGGGAGACATGCATCATTTTTCCCTCAGTGCATGTTGAGATCATGCATGAGCAGAGGATATTGGGTTCAGCAGGGGTAGCATCCCAGCATGCGTCGGGACTCCAGACATTGTATCGACACTTCATCGAGAGGGTGGATGGCATATTCAATGCAAATGAGGTGGCGGAGGTAGAACAGGAGGGCATTCCTTCTGTATGCCAGGGTGAGGACTCTCTTTCATATGAGTCCATAGGATCAGTTGAGGTTGCTTTTGTGGAGCAAGAGCAGTCATGCAGGTATGATGACAGTAGATTGCAGCTGTATTATAGTGTGCAGGGTGAGCAGTCAGGGGACTGTATAGGAGATACTCTGGGTGATGAGTCACTTGTGACGCTTCAGATAGAGCAGCACATGATGGAGCCTGAGTCAGCAGAGGAGGATACTATGGACATCAGGCATGACATTTCCTTGGGTGAGGTCCAGATGGGTGCCCACATTGAGCCTATGATGGATATGTGGCTAGCATTGGGGTCATCCTTTGAGGTGGAGCAGTAAGATGCACAGACACCGAGTACCGTGACAGCAGCTACAGATCCATATCCTCTGGAGATGTTGGAGGTAGATGTGATAGTTTGGCAGTGGGAGATGATTACGGGTTGGCGGCAACCTTCCAGGCATGTTCCACATGTAGTTGTTGTTGCTACATCAGATGCTTCCTCCAAGATGGACTGGCGGGAGATCATGAGTTGGTACCCTCTTGATGGTACGGTATTCTTCGTAGGGAGCACAATGGAGCAGGGGCCCTTGGACATAGTAGATATTACAGATCCCAGTCGGCAGGAGGGCACCAGTTGTCGTTACTTCAGGACTCCTTCCCAATTTCAGGAGAGCAGGATCAGCATGGGATTGAGTCATGACTTGGATTGGAGAGAGGTGATGAGTTGGTATGCAGTTGGAGGGGTAGCATATGCAGCTACAAGTACAACGCAGCAGGAGCCCAGGAGCATTGATGCTTATTGGTGGTCTTCACCTCTTAGAGAATTAGTCATAGCCAGAGGCAGTGCACAGTCCGAGCCGTGGGACTTGGGCGATTATTGGCCATGGTGGCGATGGGATCCGGGGGGATTATTGGTTGACTGGTACTGTGAGAGGCCAGTTTGGGATCCCGGCATTGAGATATCCCTTCGTATCAGGGTGATGCAGGAGATAGAGAGGTTTCAGTGGGACCCAGGCACATTTTGCAGTATCGGTGGGGAGCATCAACTAGAGAGTAGGCTTGTTCAAGCGTTGCTTGAGGACAAGCAATTTTTGCCGGATGAGGATGCCACTTGGGAGAGCGAGCAGATTTTGCAGCATCCATCACTTCAGTTGCTTGAGGGCAAGCAACATTTTGCCGGGGGGGACTGTAATATTCCTAATTAGCGACAGTTAATTGGAATATTCGACTTTATATAGTTTTGCCGTATATGGTTTATAGATAAATAAAAAAAGTGAGTAAAAGGGGGTCTAACTCACTTTAGTGGAATAAAACACCTTCCTAGTAGCACAACGTTGTAACTTAAGGGGGGAGCCAAGGGGGGGCCACACCCCATGTAGAGGAGGGGGACTACATGCACTCTAGAAGCTTTGGAGGGAAACCGATGCTATAAAAGGTGGAGGAGCCTCCTCATTTGGGCATTACTAATGTTGATGATATTTGAGCTAGACTTTTGTCTTCTTGAGCACGTTGGCTGTTTAGCCTGTCTGCAACACTGTTTAGTGCGATTGAGTGTCTCCGGTCGGAGATCTCACCCTTATCCCCGGGGGACTTCGAGTGCCTGCTCGGGAAAGGTATTTCTTCAGTCTTTAGCAGGTGATTTGGTTGGGTGTTTTGCTGAGGAGTTGAGCTTCATTGGGTGACTGCGCAGTCTTTGGAGGGAGGACGCAGTTTGAGTTGGAGCTGTTCAGTTGTGGGGATTTCTGCAGGAGATTCAGTGTTATTCGGCGTGGAGGTTCAGTCTTTATCAGTTGGAGAGTTTCCTGAGGGATTTGTGGCTCCATCTTAGCATATTTCGTTTGGCATCTACGCTGGGCCTGGAGGGACAGCGTTTTTCCTTGAGGAGGGTTTCTGGGGTGATTTTCGGAGGTCGTCCATTTTGTTTATGGTTTCTGGGTTTTGTCCGGAGCAGTGAGTACAGGTGATCTACATATTTTCAGCTCATTCCGGTGAGGGGATCAGCCTCTAGTTCCAGTTCATTCCAGCAGCAGCAGTTTACGGCAGTTTCTTCCAGCAGCTGGGACGCAGTTTCTGTAGCAACTATTCCCTGTTTTCTGAGAGGGTTCTTCACTTGCCTTGTGCAAGGATAGGTGCTCTTATTCTGATTATCCATTGTACCCATTTATATTCTCAGATTAATAAAATGGCTTAGCATTCCTGGCATTTTATGTGTACTTGCTTTATGTTCTGTTTCTGGCATTTTTCTATATAGTTGTATGCTTGTATTGCTGTCTATTTCTTATTCGGGATATTACAAAGTATGTTTCTTTACTATGTACATTTGTAACTTATAATCCGACGGTCACAATATGTAGTGATTCGGCGGTTCATTCTCTCCTCGGTATTACCAATACTTGATCTGTGGCTTAACACCCGATTGGTCCATGATCTCTATTTAAAGAGCATGGAGGGTCATTTGTCCAGTGACCGTTTATGAGAGAAGCTTATGCAAATTTTCTTTATTTATATTAATAAATTGCTTGAAGTGGCCAGGTTGGCTCAAGCCGTGGACTGTTTCCCTCTCTGAAGGTTTTAACCACGTCAAATACTAGTGTACTGATCTGTGATTTGTTTGTGAGCGGTGACCTTTGGTGTTTGATTTGAGGAACTTACCCTGTAAATTCCTACATGGTATCAGAGTTGTTTTGTGGGCCACATCCGTTGTTGATCCAAATCCGAAGCTGGTTTGACTGCATGCGACTGCCTTTTTTCAGATCTACTGTTTCTGACCACTTTTGGGCTGGGACAACTGCTCTATTATGTTCGGAGCCTCTGTTACAGTGAGAAACCCCTTTCGTTTCATGCGAAAAGGTTTCTGATTGCCCAAGTTATGTCATTTTAGATCTTGAGGTATAAAGCATTTGTTTTTTGCAGTTATATTTATTAAGCCCTCTGTTTATTTTGGATTATAGTCTTTTTTATTTATTTATTACCGGATCTATACCCTCTACTCTGTGTATGCTCTTTGCTGTGTGCTGTGTGCGATCTGGCAAATTAGAAACAGGAAGACGAGATTTTTCTGCTACGTATGCTCTTTCCCCGCAACTTTGTGCGATCTCGAGAAATCAGAAGTAGGGAGAAAAATATATGGTTGCCGGACGGACTAAACGGAAATCTAACGTTATGCCTCAAGGCTTGTATTTTTTGTTGTTGTGTGCATGGTTGTGTTCTTTTTTGCAAGAAAAAGCACGGACACCGAATTGCAAAAAAAGAAAAAAGAAAAAAACCCCTTCCTCATTTCAAACAATTACAGAATCCTTTTACTAGCTCACTTGGTGTAAAGTTACTTTATGAGAATAGAGCTCTTGGGTTTAGGTCTCTTTGTCAAACTTCTTTTTCTAAAAGGTTTTTTGTCAAGTTACTTTTTCTTAAAAAGCTTTTTGGCAAGTTGCCTTTTTTTAAAAAGGGTTTTATTTAAAAAGCACATGTAAAAGTGACTCTCACTTATTTATAAAAGTGGGTCACATAAAGTAGTATTATTTAAAAAGTGAGCTTATTATATTAAGTTTGGAAAAAGGGGGGATTTTTTTTTTAGAGTACAACTTCATCATCAACTTTCAACCTATCACGTAACTACTCGACATCTACTCCAACTTTTCTTCAAAAAGGCATAACTTCTTCATTTGGAAGCCGTTTTCAGAACCGTTTTTTTTGAACCGGCCTAATTTTTCTAGAGCTTTCCATTGGAGTATTTAGTTTCAACATTTTCAGTTTCAGTTTTTAAAAATGTAAAGTGCATGCCCGGTTATTCTTAACAACACCAATTATTTCCAATGGTTATCCTACATGGTAGACTTACTTAGAAGTAAAGGACTTTATAGAATAGCCACAGGACAAGAATCTAAACCTATCGATGGAGATAAAAAGGCTTAATGGGAAAATAAACAAGATCAAGCATGAGGGTTGATAGGAATGTCCATTACTCAAGCTCTTAGATTTCATATCCAAGAAATTGACTCCCCTCATGAAGCTATGAAAAAGCTAAATATTGTTTTTGGCATTCAAAATGAAATTAGAGTCCACTAGCTTGAAAATGAGTTGCTTACTTTGTGCCCCAATAATTTCTCCTCTATTGAAGATTTTTTGTCCAAATTCAAGACCCTTAGACTTCTTTTAGAAGGTTGTAAAGTCAAAAAGGAAGATGGTAGTCTTATCTATTCCATTCTTGCTAAGCTAGGCTCTGCATACTCTTTATTTGTTTCCACCTTCCATTCCACTAGAGAAGCCCTCATTTCTCAAGGGACAACCTACAAGTCCCCCTCTTTTGATGCATTTTGCGATCCTTTGATAAAAGAACAAGAAAAACTCTTACACCTTGGTCTTATTAATACTGGAAAGTCTTCTAAGAAAGCCTTAGCAGCCCAACAACAATCATATCCAAAGAATCCTAAGAAGCAGCATCCTAAAAAGAATGGTCCTAAACCAAACAAGGGTCTTAAGCAATTTCAGCCGTAAACTGAAAAAAACAACTAAACAAACTGATAAAGCAACTAAAAAAAAAGAGAAGAAGACGGATAAACATTGCAACTTTTGTAATCGTGGTGGCCACGTAGAGTCAAAATGTTTTAAGAAGATGGAAGCCTTGGAAGCAGCAATAAAGAAGCACAACATCCATTTGGAGAACTCTTCAACTTCATCTTCAGGAATGGCACTTTCTGCATGTGGTTGTCAATCATCAAGATCTGGTTATGCATTGAATGTATCTTCTTCTCATTCTCATGAGTGGCTCATTGATTTTGGAGCCTCTAACCACATGGCAAAAAATAAAGCCATGTTTTCTTCTTTAAATGATTGTAACACCAAAAATATTTATGTTGGTGATGATAGATCTCTTATTGTTGTAGGGTCTGGAACTATTCATCTAGATAAAGGTCAGTTTAATGATGTATTATGTGTTCCTACCTTATCCTGCAACCTTCTATCTGTTTATTAGATAACTCATTCAGGTGAAGGGAAAACCGTAGAATTCTCACCTCATGATGTTGTAATTAAGGACCTAAGAGATCCTAGACATATTTTAGCTACTAGCATTGCTGATGATTCCACAAGGTTGTATAAGTTTGACAACTTTGGGTCATCATGTCTTCCCTCCGTTTTTGTTGCTCATAATGGTGAAGTGAGCAAACTTTGGCATGAGCGATTTGGTCACTTAAACTATTGCTCTCTTCAAACTCTATGTAAAGAAAATATGGTGACAGGTCTTCCTATGGTATCTTGCTGAGATGGTGTTTGTTCTGGTTGTGTACTCGGAAAACATCATTGGGATATAGATAAAAGTACTTTCGGATAAATCATATCATTAGGATTAGGATTAGATTTTTAAAACTAACTAACTAACTTTCTAATGGCTAGTTCTTAACAGCTAGTCTTAACGGCTAGTTCTTAACAACTAGTTCTCAACGGCTATTTCCGGGCAATGATGCATCTCCCTATTTATTCATGAAGATCGATTAGTCTCTCCACCTTGTCCTAAGGATGAACCACATTAGTTGGTTCGAAACGTCTTTTATCTTTGACCTAATTCTAATGATGTGATTTATCCGAAAGTACTTTTATCTACATTATGGATCACAAAAGTCTTAGATCTAACATCATTGGGATAGTTTTGACAAACGTGCCTCTTGGCACGCTTCAGCCCCTTTGCAACTTGTGCACAATGATTTATGTGGTCCACTTCTAGATGTTTCTTTCTCTGGCTACAAGTACTTCTTAACTTTCATTGATGATTTTTCCAGATGCACTTGGGTATACTTTGTAAAACTCAAGAGTGAAGTATTTAACATGTTCTTGGCCTTTAAGGCCTTTGTTGAGAAACAATCTGGACATCAAATTCTTAAGTTAAGATCTGACAATGGAGGAGAATATGTTCACAAGAAATTTATCAACTTTTGCACTGAGCATGGCATTCAATTGCAACATACTGTTCCGTATACTCCTCAAAAAAATGGTGTAGCTGAAAGGAAGAATCGCACTCTAATAGAAATGGCTAATTATATGCTTCAATCTAAAGAACTTAAGTCTTAATTTTTGGGCCGAAGCAATTAATTGTGCAAATTACATAGTAAATCGCACTCCTACTAAGGTTTTAAGGAATATCACTCCAAAAGAAGCCTGGAGCTCAATCAAACTAGATTTAAGTCACTTTCGTGTTTTTGGAAGTGAAGCTTGGGCCCATATTCCAGATGAGAAACATAAAGCCTTAGAACCTAAGAGTGAAAAACGCATTTTTGTTGGATATTCTGAAGATGTCAAAGGATATGGACTTCTTCAACCCAAATCCAAAAATGTAATCATTAGAAGAGATGTAAAATTTGATGAAAATATATCTCCCTGCGAGCCCAGTTCAGCGGGTGTGCCACCTTTGGCTTGTGAGCCTGATTCGACATATGTGCCACCTCTCTTTATCTCTTCTAATGCTGACATCATTCCTTCTAGTTCAGATGATGACAACGAGGATGACAAACCTCCTCCACCTCCTTAGGATCTTCCTTCAGCTCTACAACTTCCAAAATGGGTCTGCTCTACTTGGGATGTAGTAGGTTCTCTTGCAGGTGACCCTGCAGATCAACGTTGTACACGTTCTCAGTTCGACAGAGCCTCTTCCTTATTGTCTCAAGTTCCAAAAAATCTTGATCCAGACACCTTTGAAGAAGCTTCAGGTCATCCAGATTGTGATGCAACTATGAATGAAGAATATCGTTCCTTATTGGCAAACGATACTTGGGATCTTGTTCCTCTTCCAAAGGGAAGAAAACTTGTTAGATGCAAATGGGTTTACAGAACAAAGTTTGGACCAGATGGAAAATTGGATAAACATAAATCTCGTCTTGTTGCTAAAGGATTTTCACAAGTTGAAGGCATTGACTATACTGAAACCTTCTCCCTTGTTTCCAAAATGAATTCTATCTGTCTTGTTCTTTCCCTTGCTGCCTCCTTTAAATGGGAAGTCCGTCAGATGGATGTTAAATTCGCCTTCTTACATATGAATTTGCATGAAGAAATCTACATGGAACAATCCCCTGGCTTTATCCAAAACGACTCTAGCCTTGTTTGTCGCCTTAGGAAGTTTCTCTATGGTCTCAAATAAGCCCCTCGGGCTTGGTATGCCAAAATGGATAGCTTTCTCTTAGATAATGGCTTTTCTAGATGTCATTCTGACAACACTGTCTACACCAAGAAAGTGGGTAAGTCCTTGATCATTCTTGTTCTTTATGTTGATGATCTTATCCTTATTGTTAGTGATCCCAATCATATAAACCATGTGAAGTCTAGCCTCAAAAAGAAGTTTGAAATGACAGACTTAGGACACTTGAATTATTTCCTTGGTCTTCAAGTCTTGCAATCCAAAGAAGGTATTACCCTTTCTTAGTCCAAGTATGCCTGTGACCTTCTATGCCACTTTCGTATGGAAGACTGTAAGCCAACCCCTTCTCCCTTTCAGTTTGGAGTCAAGCTTTCAGTCACTTGTACTTCCCCTGAAGTTGATCCTACCTTATATCTCCAACTTGTTGGTAAACTTCTGTATCTAACCCATACCCGTCCTGACCTTTCTTTTGCATTGGTCTTGTTGCTCGGTTTATGCACAAACCTCATGAAAGTCACTGGAAAGCAGCTAAAAGAATACTTCGATATATTTGAGGTACAGTTCATCTCGGGATTCATTACAGTGCATGAGCATCTCCATTGTTGATTGGTTTCACTGATTCTGATTGGGCTGGTGACCCTTATGATCGAAAGTCTACTGAAGGTTATGTATTCACTCTTGGTTCAGGACCTATTACATGGTCTTGTAATAAACAAAGTGCCATCTCTCTTTCTTCGGTAGAAGCAGAGTATCGTGGTGCAGTTGAAGCCAACAAGGAAGCCCTGTGGCTTCGTCGGATCTTGTCCAAATTTGGTCCTCATCAACAGCATCCAACTACACTTTGGTGTGATAATCAGAGTGCCATGCAGCTATGCAAAGATCCAGTTTAGCGTCAGTGCATGAAACACATTGAGGTACACATACACTTCATCAGAAAGCTCATTCATGATCGTGTTCTTGATGTGCAGTATTGTTCAACCAATGATCAAGTTGCTGATATCTTTACAAAGGCTCCCACAAAAGCAAAGTTTACCAAACTTCAATCTATGCTTGGAGTTCAGGAAAGTTATCATTAAGGGGGGATAGGCTCTAATGCCTCCTTCCTTCTCTTATTGTGTCAGCTTTGTAAATCCTTCAATCCTATCCCAAGTTGTTCTTAAGGATGGATATTAGGATATTACGACACATAGGAAATAGTTAAGCATAATTTGGTCTAGCGCAGAGTTAGGTAAAGTGTGTTTCTTTTCTATGTACATTTGTAACTTGTAATCCGACGGTCACGATATGTTGTGATCCGACGGTTTATTCTCTCCTCGGTATTACTGACACTTGATCCGTGGCTTAACACCCGATTGGTCCATGATCTCTATTTAAAGAGCATGGAGGGTCATTTCTCTGGTGATCGTTTATGAGAGAAGCTTATGTAAATTTTCTTTCTTTATATTAATAAATTGCCTAAAGTGGCCACGTTGGCTCAGGCCGTGGACTGTTTCCCTCTTTGAGGGTTTTAACCACGTCAAATATTGGTGTATTGATCTGTGATCTGTATGTGAGTGGTGACCTTTGGTGTTTGATCTAAGGAACTTACCCTGTAAATTCCTACACTGAGGAAGATTCTCCCTCCTAGTAATCTGACTTAGAGTTTGCGAACGAAATTCGGGAGTGCTCTACCACCTAAAAACACTTCTAGGAATAACAAGGGCAAGTCCATCACACTTGAAGCATCAGATAAGGCCTCTCCACCCACCACTTTGGCACAACCTGCTAAAGGTCAAGATACAACATGCGATATCGAATACAATATTATTGAAGATATGAAGAAAGCTTGTGCCAATATTTCCATCTATGAGCTAGTGAAATTAGCAAGCCAACGAGAATTAATCATCAAGGCTTTTGCATCAAAACCTCTATCAGGAAAAACAACTATTGCTTCCAAAGCTTCGTCCGATAAGTCCAGTTCTATCATTGAATCTGTTGTTAATGCTGCAAACATAAATGCGAGATCTTCTTGTCCCCCTTTCTTGTTAACATTTGAAATTTTTAACTGTAATGTTTTTAACAGTCTAGTAGATTATAGGGCATCTACGAATGTGATGCCTTTATTTGTCACTAAGAAAATAAATGCAAAATGGGAAAGGAGAGACGCCATAATTATTCAATTAGACAGATCACAAGTTCAAGTTATTGGTGAACTCAATAACGTTATAATTTGATTATCTTCCGATCATAGAGTTCATCAATGCATTGACGTTGTTATTGTGTACATTCTGGAGGCCTATAGCTTGCTATTAAGTAGGGATTGGTCTAGTAAGTTACAAGGTTATTTCGCCACTGTCTGGTCCCACCTATGGCTTCCTTACAAGGGGAAGAACAACTAGATTTGAGTGGATAATGAGCCCTGAATGAAGTACACCATCACGAAGTTAGAAGCACACAATGAGCCAATCAACTTTGCTCAAGAGATTTTCGGAAATTGTTTTTTAGAAACTGATCTTGGATGTATTCGTGTGCAACCATCTTCAGTACCATTAGACACCCAATTGGAACTCCTTAGCACTCCAACTAGAGATAATGACCTTTGTGTTATAGATGTAAATACTGTTAGCATAGAAACCAACCCAGTTGCTACTGACATTTGGACTTCATACTTTGATGGGTCCAAGATCCAGGAGGGCGCTGAAGCAAGTTGCGTCCTGGTAGACTCTCGCAAACAAATATATAATTTCATGTCGATTAGAGTTGGAGTGCACAAATAATGTCGTAGAATATGAAGCACTCATACTTGGATTGAAAAGGCCATCAACCTCAAGGTAGAGGCATTGAAAGTAATAGGTGATTCAAAGATAGTCACGTGTCGAGTACGAAATAAAATTCAATGCGTTGCACCTAATCTCAAAAACTATAAACAAGAGGTATGGAGACTGATTTCTTCATTTCAAGCTTTCAATATTAAGTCTATTCTTAGGATTATTAATGTGGCCGAAGATGCTTTAGCAAATGCAACTGCTAGGTTATCACCTCTTAGAGATGGTTTTTCTGTTGAAATTATTTACAAGCTCTCTATCTTGGACAACGAAACTAATTTATGTGTGTTCAATGATCACCAACAGATACTTGAATTTATGGCGAACGTTGATGTGTTTAAAGATGTGGCAATTGATGAAGATGAGCATGAGAAGTCTTTGCAAGGAGCTAGAGCACATAGTGAAAATCCCATGCCTAAGGGCGTGGTGTCGTGAGAAAAGATCTATGATTTACAAACCATTTCAAAGGACCGATGAACACAAAGACCCAAATTTCTACACTATTGCACGACACAATTAACTTGGGAACTAAAGAAGATCCAAAGCATGTTAATCTCGGAACATGTTGTTCCCATCAAGAACGACAAGCTTTCATTTGCCTATTCAAACAAAACCGAGATGTATTCGCTTGGACTTATGATGATTTGAAAACTTACGACACACGAATCATCCAGCGTGTGATGCCAATCAAACAAGGGGTCAAGCCTTTCCAACAGAAGTTGAGGAAAGTTCATCCCACTCTTGAACCCCTGATATAGAAAGAACTGAAGAAGTTGTTGAATGCTCGGATAATCTTCAAAGTTCGTCATTCCACTTGGGTATCAAATTTAGTTTCGGTCAGAACATCATTACCAAGTTTGGCGTTCCTACGTCAGTTGTATTTGACAATGCAACTTATTTTTCTTCATCAAAACATGTTAAAATTGGCAACTAGGGCCAAATTCGACTTTGGACTGCCCCTTTGAAGAAGATAATTATGGCATTAGATTCCTCTCTTTGAGAGGACCAAAATCGATCTAAAGATTGTCCAATTTGGATAAGTAGAAGTGAGTTTTTGAATTTATTCTCTCACACCAAAACGATCAAGGTCGACCTTATCACTATGTCAGCTCAACAATCCAATAGACATGTCTCTTGACCCCAACGAGTTGTATATATAGAGGAGCTCTCAACATCACTTCACATACATTCTCCTCTCTGAAATAGCCGCAGAAGGGAGATGACCTCAGCGAAGGAGGAAAGGTATGGTTAGCGTTTTGGTTGGATTGTTTGATGGGCAGAGTTTCAAGGCAGGAGGCCGAACATGTTAAGGGTAGTCTGGGCCTACTTCTGAGTATTATTCTGAGATTATTCTCATGGTTTAGCTCGTGTTTTTGGTTTGGTTTTGTTGGTGAAATGTCTCTGCTGAAAGGATGTGGATTCATTGCAATCCTAGCCGCAGATGACTGAGATCTTATGCCAATTGAGAGAAGGTCTCAAGGTCAGTTTTGAGCAGATCTTAAGGCAGGGTTCCTTGCACACGAGGCTGCAGCTCTGAGGAGAGGTAAGATGAATTTTGTGCATAACATTAAGGGTTGTGTTGTCTCTGATTAGGCCGCAGGTAAGGACACCTACAACAGTAAGTTGGGAAGCCTGTTTTGTAAGCTGAGTGGGCTAGGAAAGCACCTCTGCCCTAGCCACAGCTTTTCCTTGTATAGCTCAGGAGAATGGAGGTGCCTCTATCATGTGTGGGCTGTTTGATGTTGCTGGAATGTTGTATCATGCCCTAAAGTAAATCTGGGCTCCAGATCTCAACTATTACATTATCACAGACTTGACTACTCCGCATAAATTTGTTTTGGGTTCATTGCAATCATCACAGTAGGCCGCTCTAATCGGATTAGGACTGGGCTCCATTTGAAGATTCCCTTGCAGCTGCTTTGCCTACTGTTGATCTCGGATCAGGGCTGAATTTGACTGCTAATGTTTGAAGGCAGTATGGTAGACTTGTCTGAGCTGATATATCGTCATCGATTGTATTATCTCTCTCTGCTGAACATTTGATTTTTATAATAAGAAGATTTGATCAAGGGTTTTCCCCATCTTTGTGTTTTTCCCTAGCTTGTGCCATATCACTGTGTCCTCTTGTCTTGGCTCGTCTTCATCATTTATTGCATATGTTCTTTCTCTAGTTACTGTCAATATGATGATGATTTATGAGATTACTAATGGATTAATCATGGCCTATATGGCATATTGAAGTATCTACTCTAAGCAAAGAACATGTTGATCTAAAATTAACATGGGATCAGAGCTATGGAGAAGACAAAGCCCAAGCAAGACTAAAAGAGAAAGCAATCTCAGGAAAAAGATTGATGTTTTCTCTTTGATCTTCTTTGCACTAAGGCAACCCTGGGAGGATATCTGAGGCATTTCTGAGTAAGCATTTCTGGGCTAATTCCTCTTGATCTAAAGTTTTTGGACATTCTAATCTAAAGGTTTGAAGTCACCTCTCTAAATTTAAATCTGAATATTATAGCTTGGATTTATCTCTCGGTCAAATTAGGCCCCACAGAAATGCGAAGCTATCTTCAGGACTCTTCCTCGGAGGAAAGATGAGAATACTCTTCAATTAAAACTCAGATTTGTCATTTTTGTGATAGAGCTCGATAATCTCTTGGAAGGAAGTCATATGGATCCGAATTAGAATCGGATCACCTGTACAATTTCCTAGGCAGAAATATTTCAGGAAATGAAACCAAGGATCCTCCATCAAATTTATGGTGTAAGTATTACGACCCGTTCCGAGTATCTGTGAAAAAGGCGAGATCTTGTCTTAAGGCACATATCCATACTTAGTTCAAGTATGCTCACTTTTTTAAAAGCCAACTTGATTGAAGAAATTAAGCCGACCACTTAGTTAATGATTCAGAAATTTTGCATGGTGGAAGCCGCATTGAAAGAGACGGTGGCATCAAAGGATCCTAGCATCTCACTCGTGCAGTCCTAGTTATGATACATATTCACCTTCTTCATCACCATTGCTTTCAGTAAGAACTATTGGCATCTTTTGCTACGCAAGAGATTTTCATCATTGTAGCTGTAAGGGCTTTAATCACAGCAGTGTGAAGTAGCTGAGTTTTGGAATCAGTAAAAGAATCAGATATTTGGTGAGCTTATTCTTTAAGGGTAATCCAAGAACTTAAGGCTGATCGATGATATCTTAATCCAATGCTCAGTCAACTAAATCAAGTCACATTTGTGTACATACTTCTGTCCATTCTGAAGCTTAATTCTGAGATTTCTGAGATACTGGGAGGAGCCTTGATGAGACTCAGCAGGGCTAGGGACATTAATTCCAGCTCTTCTCTATTTTTTAGATTGAGGGTTTTATGCCCCGAACCATAGGTCTGTAAAACCTCAGAAGGTAATTGTTAGGATCAGTTCTTAAGCTTAATGGTTGGCCGGTGCAATTGTTGTTGATATCTGGTGGGCATCTATGGTTTCTTCATGTGTGATGTCAACCTTGTACATCAGTTGACTGCTCAGGCATCTACATATATCTCTCTGAATGAAGGTAAGAGGTATTTAAGGTCAAGGATCTATCTTCATCAATTTAGGCAGAAGTATCAGCTCCTAAAGTGAAGGCAAAACTTCTGTAGAAATATTGGAGGCTCATCATCTTAATCAAGTCAGATCAAGTGTCAATGGAAGTCATCCTCAGATACTCTAGTTAAAACAGTACTTCATCATACTTCAGGTATGATTTTTGCATGAGGGAGGTACTATTGAGTTGGCATCATACTTGCAGTCACTCATATTGACATCAGCATTCACAGTTTGCAATAGAAAAAGGTATTGCTTCTCTCATCATTTAAATAAAGTCTGGAAAGTAAGAGGCATAGTTCTAGGCACCACTAAAGGAATCCATGGACATTAGCCTAATTGTGGAAATTTTCTAACTTACAGCAGCTTCAGGCATCAAGAGGTGAAAGCATCCAGAATTATTCCTCCTTCTGTAATGAGAAGAAAAATTGAAAAACTTCAATTCTGTCACAAGAATCGTCAAGGCAGAGAATATGCTAAGATATTTTAGGAATGGTCTTCCTGAAAGTATAGAGACCTGAAATCAAGGATAGAATCCTGTCCAGTAAAGATTCCTGGCTACTTCATCATTATATATGGCATTAGTCCTACTATTTACGGCTCTTCATCTCTGCATCTTTTCGGTCCTACGTTATGTATAATTGATGGTCTTGTTCACAATCGAAGCTGTAAACAAGAAAAATGTAAATTTTGGATAGCTTCTCCTTTTACAGGTTATGAAGTAAAAGAAATTGCAGCAGCTTTTGGCTTTGATAAAAGGTGCAGCTCACCTGGAGCTCTTATTCTTCAAAGAACAACTAGGAAAAGAAGTGCATGGCACTCTGGAACAAGTTCTCTGTAGAAAAACAGAGATACCCAGAAGAAATCTTATTCTATGCCTTGACTAGCTCGATAAGCAGAAAACCCTGGGTTCAATAACCTAGTCAGGATCTTATGAAGAAGGGTTCTATAGATATGAATACCCGTTTGAGAAAGTCCCCTCCTCATCTTGAATTGGGTAATGTGATGTGATGGTAGCTGTCATCTAGCAATGAAGGATCATACAATTGTGTTGAAATAATCTCCTGAGAAGTTTTCTTCTCCTCGATTTAAAAAGGACCATAATCCGCCTAAAGCAAGACTACAGAGGGAGCTACAAAATCCATGATGACTTTTGGAAGCAATTCATGACAGCTGAGTTTAATGACTCCGATGAACTGCATATAAGTTGCCTAATTATCATTGGATAATTCTAGTGCATGGACCAATGGATTAATAACAGGTGCAAGTATGGTTATGAGCAAGCTTACTTCTTCAATATTCAGAGGGAGATATGATGATTATTAATAATGACTATCCTCTCACTTATCATTAGAAGGGGGAGTTGATCTTCCTTCAAAGAGAAAGTTGGGGTTATGGAAAAACCCTACTAGGAGGGTCCCAATTAGGAGCTCTTGAGGACTTGGGATACTTATTGAACTATGAGCGACCGTGGGGTGAGTGGTTCACCTTCTGCTATAGTTGCGTGGTATATAGGGTGAGTGATTCACCTTCCCCTGTGACAGATGTCGTGTGGGTAGGGGGAGTGGTTCACCTTCCCCTACGATTGATGAGATATGCATAGGATGAGTGGTTCACCTTCTCCTATGGCATATGAGCAAGATGAGTGGTTCACTTGTTGAAATTTGGTTACCGGAGGACAGGTGGTTCCCTAAGGCTTTGATCTTTGGCCTGGGGAAAAGTGTCCAAAATAATTTAATTTTTCTCTTAAAGAGGCTTTATAAAGTTATAAAGTAAAATCTAATTTAAAAGTGACTTTAAATGAAAGTTACTAAAGTTTAATTTTAAAGTGACTTTAATAAAGTTAATGTAAAATTAGAAAGGAAAAGTGACTTTGGAAATAAATGATTAGGTGGGTCTTTATTAAAGTTGGGTGAATTAAAAAATAGAAAGTGATATTTAAAAGAGCATTTAATCTCAGCCTTAGATCTAAAGCTATTTCAGCCATTGGATTTGGGGATAACTCAAAAATCACTTAGAGTTCTATTAAAGGAGGAAAATGAGAGAAAATGTCATTCATTCATTAATTCTTTCATGAGCAGATTGAGAGAAGGAGAAGGAGAAAGCTGAAGAGAATTTTCTGAGCAGTGAGAAGAAGGAGGGCATCAGCACTAACTTTTAGCAAATCCATACAGCAGGGCAGAGCACGAAGTTCGAGACAAGTGGGCATGAATTTTGAAGAGAGAAAACTGCAGATTTTGAGGGCGGCCGTACAGCCATTCCAACACTGTTTTCGAAGCTGTTCGTACAGTTTTGAAGGCTATAATTTCTGCTGTAATTTTTCTGTTTTGTGGACACGGAAACCGAGGTGGAGTTTAGCATGATTTTCGAGATAAGTTCTGTTTCGAAGTTGCTGTAATTTTTTTTGCTGTGTAAATTTTTGCATCACTGTAAAAGCAATATTCAGAAAATAAAGAGAAGCTTTCAAACTGGTTTTCCCCAAGAGTTGTAGGGGGTTTTTCCAGGGTTATGTTGACCAAAAATCACTGTGTTAAAATGTTTTGTGTGGTTGTTTTAGTCTGCTAATTTTTATTTCTGCAATTTCTAGCACTGTGAAAATTTTCCAGAATTTGTGTTTTCAGAAAATATTTATTTTCCAGCTTGTTAAAAGCAAGACTATGGAAAAGGGCATTTAACTATTTGGAGAAATAAGGTGAAACTGAAAACCAAGGTGGGAAAATAGAAATTTCTACATGGTATAAGAGCTTGGGTGCTGAAAGTGCAGTTTGGGACAGCAAAGAGAAAAATTACAGGTTGCTGATTTTTCACTCAAAAAATTCCAGCAAACTGATTTTTCACACAGAAATTTTATCTTTACTACAGCAGTGCTATTTTCAGTTTTTAAGACAGCAAGGATGTCATTGGGATTGAGGGTGGAAGATAGGTTGGATGGGCATAGTAATTACAACGTTTGGAGAGAAAGAATGCAGAGCATCTTTGAGGGGGAGAAGTCTGGGATATCATGGTTCATACCCAACAACAGCCTGTTAATGTGCCTACTGATGCTGTTCAGTTGGCAACATTTAATAAAAAGAATAACAAGGGAAAAACGCTGATTCTGGATGGTATTAAAGACCATGTGATTCCTCATGTGAGAGGAAAGAGACATGCTCATGAGATGTGGTCTGCCTTGACCAATCGCTACCAGAGTACCAATGAGAACAAAAAGATGGTCCTAAGGGAGAAGCTGAAGACCATTAAGATGGGGAAGAATGATAGTGCAACTGGTTATCTCACAAAGATAACTAATGTGAGAGATGCATTGGCAGCAGTTGTAGAGGTCATTCCAAACACTGAGTTGGTGCGGATTGCAGTGAATGACCTTCCTACTTCATGGCTGAATTTTGCTGATGGGGTTTGTGCACGTGAGACCCTTCCCACATGGGAGAGGTTTTGGGATGATTGCATTCAGACAGAGATCAGGAAGAGTCAGCTTGGGGAAACCAAACCAGTTGAGCAGGATGAGGACGTAGCATTGTTGGCTGGAGGCAAGAGAGGCAAAGGCAAGAAGCATGCTTCCACAAGTGGTGGTGGGGGCAAAGGCAAAGGTAAAGGTAAACAGGAGAACACGCAGAAGGACTACTCCAAAGTGAAGTGTTGGAGTTGTCAGAAGATGGGACACTATGCAGTTGTGTGTCTGGAGAAGAAGAAGAAGGGGAAGAACCAGACCACGGCAACATCAGCAGAGATTGAGGACTTTTCAGATAGATTTGACCGAGAGTTTGGGTTCAGTGCCTGTGAGTCCACTAGTGCAGGATCACCTGCCACGGAGGTTCAGAGGGAGCATGCATTTCCCTCGACTAGCGGAGCATCTTCGGGTATCTGGTATGTGGATAGTGGGGCTTCACGTCATATGACAGGAGTCCATGAGTACTTCTCAGAGCTTTCAGAGAGTGGCACTGATATAGAGGTAGTACTTGGTGATGACAGTGTTGTTAGAGCAGTCGGTGTGGGGACACTGACATTTGATAGGGAACCCAAACCTCCCTTGAAGGTGTCAGATGTTTTATATGTGCCAGGGATGAGGAAGAACCTCATATCCATCTCAGCATTGAAGGACAGAGGGTACGAGATTTGTTCAGGAGAGGACAGGTGCTGATATATCCCAGGGGTACTCCAGCTGAGTCAGCTAGAGTGATAGGTGTACGCCATGCAAAGGTGTACAAGTTCGCATTTAAGCCCCTTATGGCATTGAGCAGTAGCACCGACAGCAGAGCTAGCAGTTCTGAGCTGTGTGAGATTTGGCACTACAAGATGGGGCAGATGTATCATGGAGCCTTGAGGACATTGTGGGAGATCATTACAGGTGTCCCATATTTCAGTACTGATCACATTGATACATGCAAAGGATGTGCGATGGGCAAGTTTGCCAAATCCCCTTTTCCCAGCAGTGACAGCAGAGCGACTAGGATACTTGATTTGATTCATTCCGATGTGAGCGGTCGGATGTCTCATGTTTCCTTGAGTGGATATGAGTATTATGTGTTATTCATTGATGATCACTCCAGGAGGACCTGGATTTATTTCTTGAAGACCAAGAGTGAGGTCTTCAAGTGGTTTCAGGAGTTTAGAGCTCTTGTGGAGACACAGACAGGTTGGAAGATCAAGTCCTTGAGGTCGGATAATGGAGGTGAGTACACCCTTGGAGAGTTTGTTGAGTATTGTGCGGAGGCAAGCATTAGGAGGGAGTTCACAGTTCCTTACAACCCCCAGCAGAACGGGGTTGCGGAGAGGAAGAGCAGATCCATCATTGGGGTTGCCAAAGCCATGTTACATGATCAGGGGTTACCTTTGTTTTTGTGGGCAGAGGCCTGCAATGCTGCTGTATACTTGCAGAATAGGAGTCCGCATCGTGCCTTGGGGAATGTGACTCCAGAGGAGGCTTTTTCTGGGAAGAAGCCTGATGTTGGTCACTTCCGTATCTTTGGGTGTATTGCATACTCCTACGTACCCAAGGAGAAGAGGACCAAGTTAGAGCCCACCACAGAGAAGGGTATCTTTGTGGGCTATAGTGAGACCTCGAAAGCCTTTCGGGTCTATATTATTGCTTCGAGGAAAGTTGTTATCAGGCGGGATGTGAGATTCGAGGAGGACCAGGCTTTTAAGAGGTCACAGGAGTTAGAGTATCTGGATCAGCCAGACCCTCAGCAACAGTTGAGTCAGTCACAGAGATCCAGTGGGTAGGGATCAAGAGGATCCAGAGGTACATCTATGATGATGTCTGGTCTGTCAGTGAGAAGTGGCTCGCAGAGTCAGAGGGGTGGTGCTTCGGGCAGCATGCAAAGCAGTTCACTAGGGAGTCCACTGATGGAAAATTCACACGGTACTTCAGTGTCTACAGGTTCAGGTTCAGGCAGGAGGACAGCAGACAGACAGTCAGGAGTTCAGACTTCTGATGAGGAGGAGTTTCATTCTTCAGTGGGAGAGGTGTGCTCAGGGAAGAGGAAGCCCAAGTGGCTTCAGGATACCTTGAGAGAGGCCACATCTGTTGCTGTGCCTAAGAGGCCGGTCAGAGAGAGCAGACCACATGAGAGGTTTTGTAGCTATATGGCAATGGTTGCTAACATCATTGAATCTAAGCCTTCTAGCTATGAGGAGGCAACTAGCCAGCAGGTCTGGAGAGAGGCCATGCAGGAGGAGTATTCTTCTATCATGAAGAATGATGTTTGGGAGGTGGTGCCGAGGCCTGAGGGAAAATTCGTGGTGACTTCCAGATGGCTTTACAAGGTAAAGCATGCTGCAGATGGCAACATTGAGAAATTCAAAGCGAGGTTTGTGGCTAGAGGGTTCTCCCAGGTAGAGGGAGTAGACTATGAGGAGACCTTCGCTCCCGTGGCTCGATATACTTCGATTCGCTCCATTATATCGATAGCAGCAGAGATGGGTTGGAAGATCCACCAGATGGATGTGAAGACCGTATTTCTCAATGGCTTCATACAGGAGGAGGTGTACATTGAGCAGCCACAGGGCTTTGAGGTGCATGGGAAGGAGTCCCATGTGTACAGACTGAAGAAGGCCCTTTATGGCCTGAAGCAAGCTCCCAGAGCTTGGTACTCCAGGATAGATACTTACTTGCAGAAGATGGGTTTCACAAAGAGTGAGGCAGATCCGAACCTTTACTATATTGTGATAGGTGAGGAGCCTCTCATTCGGGTGTTGTATGTGGATGACTTAGTCATTACAGGTGCAGAGAGACTCATAGAGCACTGCAAGAGAGATCTTGCGGCGGAGTTTGAGATGAAGGACATCGGCTTGATGCATTACTTTTTGGGTTTGGAGGTGTGGCAAGAGGAGGGGCATTTCTTCCTGGGACAGGGGAAGTATATTGTGGACATCATTGGCAGATTCCACATGGAGGATTGTAGACCCATGTCGACACCGATGATCACCAACTGGAAGAAGCTTCATGCTTCGGATTCCGAGTTGGTGGATCCCACATTGTACAGACAGCTGATTGGTTCCTTGATGTATTTGGTTAACACCAGACCAGATATATGTTTTGCAGTCAACGCGATGAGTCAGTTTATGTGTGAGCTTAGGAAGGTTCACTGGATTGCTGCAAAACACATTTTGCGATACTTGCAGGGGACAGTGGAGTATGGTTTGGATTATACGCAGGGGGATGGAGTGAGATTGGCAGGTTACACTGATTCTGATTGGGCAGGTTGTGCTTCTGATAGGAAGAGCACTTCAGGGTGCTGTTTTGGGTTGGGTTCGACAGTGGTGTCGTGGTTCGGCCAGAAGCAGCAGTTAGTAGCATTGAGTTCAGCGGAAGCAAAGTGTATGGCAGCCAGTCTAGTTAGTTGTGAGGCCATCTGGCTTCGCAAGATGTTGTTTGGCTTATTTGGTTAGTTGTTGAGACCTTCAGTGATTTACTGTGATAATCAAAGTTGCATTAAACTCACGGAGAATCCAGTATTTCATGATCGGTCAAAGCATATCAGCATCAGATATCACTTCATCAGAGACTGTGCAGAAGGGAGCTGTGAAGCTTGAATATATTCCCATTGATGAGCAGGTTGCAGATATTCTTACCAAAGCCTTACCACGGGGCAAGCATGTCTATTTCAGAGATAAGATGGGTGTGGTGAGGAACACCTTCCTCTGTAAGAGGGAGTGTTGAAATTTGGTTAATCGGAGGACAGGTGGTTCCCTAAGGCTTTGATCTTTTGCCTAGGGAAAAGTGTCCAAAAGAATTTAATTTTTCTCCTAAAGTGGCTTTATAAAGTTATAAAGTAAAATCTAATTTAAAAGTGAATTTAAGTGAAAAAGTTACTAAAGTCTAATTTTAAAGTGACTTTAATAAAGTTAATGTAAAATTAGAAAGGAAAAGTGACTTTGGAAATAAATGACTAAGTGGGTCTTTATTAAAGTGGGGTGAATTAAAAAATAGAAAGTGAGATTTAAAAGAGCATTTAATCTCAGCCCTAGATCTAAAGCGATTTCAACCATTGGATTTGGGGATAACCCAAAAGTCACTTAGAGTTCTATTAAAGGAGGAAAAGGAGAGAAAAGGTCATTCGTTCATTAATTCTTTCATGAACAGATTGAGAGAAGGAGAAGAAGAAAGCTGAAGAGAATTTTCTGAGCAGTGAGAAGAAGGAGGGCAGCAACACTAACTTTCAACAAATCCGTACAGCAAGGCATAGCATGAAGTTCGAGGCAAGTGGGCACGAATTTCGAGGAGAGAAAACTGCAGATTTTGAGGGAGGTCGTACAACCATTCCGACATTGTTTTTGAGGTTGTTCGTACAGTTTTGAAGGCTGTAATTTCTGCTGTAATTTTTCTGTTTGTGGGCACGGAAACCAAGGTGGAGTTTGGCACGGTTTTCGAGATAAGTTCTGTTTCATAGTTGCTGTAATTTTTTTCGCTGTGTAAATTTCTGCATCACTGTAAAAGCAATATTCAGAAAATAAAGAGAAACTTTCGAACTGGTTTTCCCCAAGAGTTGTAGGGGGTTTTTCTAGGGTCATGTTGACAAAAAATCACTGCGTTAAAATGTTTTGTGGCTGTTTTAGTCTGCTGATTTTTATTTTTGCAATTTCCAGCACTGTGAAAATTTTCTAGAATTTGTGTTTTCAGAAAATATTTATTTTTCAGCGTGTTGAATGTAAGGCTATGGGAAAGGGCATTTAACTAGTTGGAGAAATAAGGTGAAACTGAAAACCAGGGTGGGAAAATAGAAATTTCTATAGACTTCAGAGAGAGCTACAAAATCCCTGATGACTTTTGGAAGCAATTCATGACTCTGATGAACTGCATATAAGTTGCCTAATTATCATTGGATAATTCTAGTGCATGGACCAATGGATTAATAACAGGTTGCAAGTATGGTTATGAGCAAGCTTACTTCTTCAATATTCAGAGGGAGATATGATGATTATTAATAATGACTATCCTCTCACTTATCATTAGAAGGGGGAGTTGATCTTCCTTCAAAGAGAAAGTTGGGGTTATGGAAAAACCCTACTAGGAGGGTCCCAATTAGGAGCTCCTGAGGACTTGGAATACTTATTGAACTATGAACGACCGTGGGGTGAGTGGTTCACCTTCTCCTATAGGTGCGCGGTATACAGGGTGAGTGAGTCACCTTCCCTTGTGACAGATGTCGTGTGGGTAGGGGGAGTGGTTCACCTTCCCCTACGATTGATGAGATATTCATAGGATGAGTGGTTCACCTTCTCCTATGGCATATGAGCAGGATGAGTGGTTCACCTTCTCCTGCAGAGATGCATATAGGCATTTGCTTGTTGTCACATATGGATATGTCAGTAGGATGCTTATTCCCTCTGATTTGTGGTTGGCATGTCGGTGGGATGTGGTTCATCCTTTCCCCACGTGTAGGATCCTTCCTACTGTTATTGGTTTGCATGCTTGTAGGAGGTGGTTCATCCTTTCCCTACATATGGTTGTGATATATGTTTGTAGGATGTGGTTCATCCTTCCCCTACATGTGGTTGTGATATTTGTTTGTAGGATGTGGTTCATCCTTTCCCTACGTATGGTTATGACATGTGTTTGTAGGATGTGGTTTCTCCTTTTCCTACGATTGGTTGTGAGCAGGATGTGACATATTATTTCCCTGCTGATGTTCTTGCATCATCCTACCCATGTAGTCCGGGACACATGGGAAGTACCTCTCATCTGGCCAATGAGTTGGGAAAAGTGGTTAGAGAACATAGCACTACTGATGGACGCATCTGTGAAAATTTCTAAACATAGAAATCCTATTGCAGTGTCTTGATTTATTTTTCCTACTTGAGTAAAATTACAAGTTAATTTACTGAATTATTCAATAAATTGTCAAAGTAAACACAACTGCGGCCTCATAAATTATCAAAGTAAACACAACTGCGGCCTACACATTTACAGATCATTTACTGAATAAAACACACATGACAAAGTGATACAGATTTTTCGGACAAATTTCCTTGGAAAAACCCAATGCGGGAAAATCGGTGCAGCTAGCTCTAGAGGGTTTTATTATTAAGCAGAATCTGAATACAACAATTTCTGGGCACTAGACATAGATGGTCCTACAGAGAAAATCACGACAGTAATACCTCTTTCACTAGGAGACATAAAATATGGCTGATTCACACCCTCAAATGGGATTTACAGAACTCGAGCCCTTTCTGGCCCACCGGAAACCCCAACGCTGTCCCTCAGCCCTCTGCATCAACCTTTTTGGCCCGTGTCAGCCTCTGCGCTACTCTGGAAGGGCCCGTGTCACCCTCTTTGGGCTTACACTGCCCCTGTGCTGCCCTGACTGGGTCTGCGTCAGCCTTGAAGGGCTCCTACTGCCTCTGCGCTGCCCTTTGCGTGGCTGTGAATGATCTGCATAAATCTGGCTGGCCTCTGTTCTACTAGGTATGCTGCCTCTTTGCTGCTGTTGTATTCTTGGCCTCAGATCAGAATCCCTCGAAAATACTGACCCTCACCGCATTGCAAACTCACTTCAAAATTCTTAGCAAACCACGCCCTAGAATTTCGACTTAGCTTCAATGCTCTGCCAATGTGTGTGTTCTCCAACTGACCCCAAGCCCTTCTCTTATACTTTTCTCGTTGGCAAACCAACGTTCGTGATCTACTCTCTAATCAACAACTAAGATTAGAAGCTGCTTGATCCACGTCACTTAGAACATTCTCATCACATGTTTAATTTAATTCACTTTAATCTTTTAATTTTCGTAAGTTAGACTAGGGTCCTTAATTAAAAAGATTAATTATTTGAATAACTATCAAACCAGATGGAATTTCTCCAAACACTTTCTGGGTCTTGGAGATCTCATGTACTCCAGCTCCACAAAATTTTGGAGCTAGTGCACATCCGATGCTACCCCAAAATCTCAACACTCCCTCTTAGCGAGAAATGTGCTCTAGCAATACATCCCCATCGAATTATTACCTTGATCTTTGGCATCAGTCTCCGGGCTGATGTTTGGCCTGCTGCCCTCCATCATTGCACTGTTGTTGCTCTCTGCCATAGTCACTGCCACATCTATTTTGCAGCTCCCTCTCAAATTGCTGCATCATGCTGCCCATAGCACTGCCACTGCTAACTATTGCACTACAACTTCGTTGTTGAGAAGTAAGGAATTGAAGGACCCCTGCCCAAACACTGACAGACAAGTCAGTCGGGCTGCATCTCATCACTAAAGCTCCCTTGGTTGCTGCTCTGCGCTGTCCTCCTGAAGCCACTGCTCTGTACAACACTGCACTGCATCCTCTAAGCAGATGAAGTCCCATTAGCCCCTCTGCGCTGTTGCTGCCTCTGCACTGCGCTGCTCCCTCTACAACATCCCAACTCTGCCCTTTGCTTCACCATGATCCTTTGCACCCACTGCTTGAGTCATCCCTGCTATTGTCTTAAGGCTCCCGTAGCACGTACGTGATCCAAGAGTCTGGGCACCTTAAGGATCCTGCCTCTTATCTGTAGTTGCTCTACAGATCAATATCGCCCCACCTCTTCTCTCGAGGCACATGAGCACTCATGACCACATCATCAACAAAGCCATCGTCTTCTTTAGCTGCCACAACCTTGGATTTATCTTCCTTGTCCTTCTTCCTTAGAGGACAAGTGGTGGCGAAGTGTCCAAGTTCACCACACCTGAAGCATCGGATCTTGGATAGATCCCTCTTCTTCTTCCCTTGCTGCTTCTTGGATGCAAGGGCTGTGTCTTCCTCTTCCTCCTCCTTCACTTTGCTTGATCGGTTGTTGGCTTGTCTCTTGGTCATCTGACGGATTTCCTCTTGTCAGAGGATAGCCCACATGTCGTCCCAGTTTGGAAGGTCTTGTCTGCCCAAGATGCTTTGGACTAACGTTTCCCATTCATCTGTGACTGCATTTAGAGAAGTCCTCACCATGACATCATCCTCCAACTTGACCCCCATGGCAATCAGTTGATCCTGGATCGACTGCAAACTGAAAAGGAAAGGATCGATTTCCTCTCCCTTATTCATCACAAACAACCTCATCTGGTTCTCCAGAAGCATCTTCTTTTGGACGGATTTCCCTTGATACATTGTGGTTAACGCTGTCCACATAGCATTCGCTGTCTTCTTCTCGGCTATGTGTGGGACCACATGATCCTTGGCCCCGTCCATGATGAAGCACTTAGCATGCGCCTCCGCTTCACTATGCTTTGCGAGAAGAGCAACATCGGTTGGAGTAGCCAAGACGTTCTCTGCATGCTCTTGTAGTGCGTATGCCTCCAGGACCATTAGGATTCTGGCCTTCCAGATAGCAAAGTTGGACAAGCCGTCCAACCTATCCTAATCACGCAGTCCGTACGACGCCATCTAGCTCAAAAATAATCTGTCGAAATTGATGTTCCTCTCCTTGTTGCTGCTTCTACTCTCAACAGAAGCCCAGATCTAGGGTCCTTGGCAAAAATGCACCTTCTATAGCAACTACTCCCTCTAACAACTGATTTCCCTCCTTGGAAATCTGCCAAATTCTCTGAATCAACCCTCTTCGATCACCCTCCTGATCGATCCTCAAATTTCTTTGGCAAAAAATCTGCTGAGCGGCTATTCTCCTCCTGCTCTTTGTCAACTTAGCTAGGCACAATTCTGCACTGACAAAATCTCCACCACACCAGCAACCTCTAAATATCTGAAGCTCTGCTTCCAGACTACGGAAAATCTACACAACAACTTGAAATTGGATTGCGTCCCTCTGGCTGGCCTTTACGCAGCGTAGGCTGCCTCTGCATCACTCTGGAAGGCTCTGCGCTGCCTCTGTGTCACTCAGCTGGGACTGCGTTAGCCCCTGCGTGGGCTCTATTGGGATTGCGTCCTCCTGGTGTTGCACTGCCCTCTCCGGATCTCTGCTGCTTCAACCACCTCTCTGCAGCAAAAAAATTCTTCAGCCACTTCGCTGGTGATTCAACTTGATCTGCAATGCTCTGATACCATGTGAAAATTTCTAAACATAGAAATCCTACCGTAGTGTCTTGATTTATTTTCCTACTTGAGTTAAATTACAAGTTAATTTACTAAATAATTATGTAAATCAACAAAGTAAACACAACTGCAGCCTACACATTTACAGATCATTTTCTGAATATAACGCACATATGACAAAGTGACATAGATTTTTCAGACAAATGTCCCCGGAAAAACCCAATGCGGGAAAACCGACGCCGCTAGCTCTAGAGAGTTTTATTATTATGCAAAATCTGAATACAACAATTTATGGGCACCAGACATGGTTGGCCCTACAGAGAAAATCACGACAGTAATACCTCTTTCACTTGGAGATAGAAAATATGGCTGATTCACGCCCTCAAACGGGATTTACAGAACTCGAGCCCTTTTTGGCGCACCAGAAGCCCCAACGTTGTCCCTTAGCCCTATGCGTCAGCCTTTCTGGGCTGCGTCTGCCTCTACGCTGCTTTGGTGTAATATCTCGTTTCGGGAATTTCTCTAAAACACAACAAACTCCAACCAGAGATGGACTGGGAGGGTGTTTACCAGATATGCCACCTCTGAAAAGAGGACGAAATCTGAAGGCTACCTAGCCGTTTCCAGACTCTGTCTAAGAGTATGAGATAAACACACCAATTGGTATAGAACTAGAATGCCCGAAAATATATATAGACAACAGTGCAGCAGACATACAATAGCATAGAAAGAATGTACGACAAATCATCCAGAAATTTAGAGAGAGAATGCTAAGCCATTTTATTAAACTGAGAAATATAATGAAGTACAATAGGTGATCAGAGTGATGGCACCTAAACTTGCTCAAGGCAAGTGAAGAAATACTCTCAGAATACACACGAAATGGTTGCTCTCTGAACTGCGTCCCCGCTGCTGGAAAACTGTCGTGTAGCTGCTACTGCTGAAATGAATCGATGACTAGGGGTTGTTCCCCTTGCCTGAATGAGCTGAAAATCTGGAATTCTCCTCTACTCACCAATCTCGGAAAAACCCATAAACCATATTAGAAATGGCTGACCCCTGAAAAACACCCCCTTGAAGAATTACACTGGCCTCCAAGGCTCTGCACAGAGGCTGAATAGGAATGAATAAAATACGGCCTCAAACTCCACCAAAATCCTCCCAAAAGCAAAGACTGACCCTCTGCTCAATCTCCCAGCTCAAAACCCCTGTAAAAATCCCAATCCGGAGCTCCTCCTAGATGGACTGCGTCCTCCCTCTCAATGACTACGTAGTCTCTCTGAATGCTCGGCTCCGCAACAAAACCAAACACCAAACCTCCCGCAAAATGCTGAAGAAACTACCTTGCGTGAGCAGGCACTCGAAGTCCCCCGGGGCTAAGGGCGAGATCTTCGATCGAAGACACTCAACGCACGAAACAGTGCTGCAGACAGGCTAAACAGCTAGCGTGCTCAAGAAGTCAAAACAACCAGCTCAATATCATCAACAACGAATGAATGAAATGGGGGGGGCTCCTCCCTCTTTTATAACGTTGGCCTTCCTCCAAACCCTAAGGCTTATCTCCTCAACATAGCCTCTCTCTTGCCACGTGCTCATCCTCATCTGCGCAGTCTCTCCTAGTGCATACGTGGGCCCCCTCTCTACGTGGTGCTTGGCCCCCCTTGGCTCCCTTTAAGTCACAACGTTGTGCTACTAGGGAGTGGGTTTTATTCCACTAAGTGAGTTAGACCCTCTCTACTCACCTTTTTATTTATTAATAAACTATAGACGACAAAATTGAGCAAAATCGAATATTCCAATTAGCCACTACTAATTAGGAATATTATAGTCTCCCCCGGAAAAATGTTGCTTGTCCTCAAGCAACTGAAGTGATGGATGCTGCAAAATCTTCTCTCTCCCAAGTGGCATCCTCATTTGGCAAATTCTTCCACCTCACCAAGAATTCCAGGACTGTCCTGCTCCGTAGCTGCCTCTCTCTAGTATCAATAATAGCCTCTGGCTGCAACACCAAATGCCCCTCATCATCCGTGGGTGGTAGCTCATCTGTCACTGTCACCTGCTGCCCCAGTGCCTTCTTCAGGCATGATACATGAAAAACGTTATGGATCTTGCTGCCTTGGGGCAGCTCCAACTCATACGCAACCTGTCCAATCCTGCGTATCACCCTGTATGGCCCGTAAAAGTGGGGCTTGAGCTTTTCAGCTCCCTTTTGCTTCAGTGACGACTGTCGGTATGGCTGTAATTGTAGGTAGACCAAGTTCCCTACCTCAAACTGTCTCTCCACCCGACCTCTGTCAGCATACAGCTTCTGTTGGTTCTGCGCTGTGGCTATATTATCCTTGAGAGCTCGGAGAATATCCTGACTCTCTTGGATCCAAATCTTGGCTCTCGAAGCCTTGCTAGCACCAAACATCACGTTAGCAAAAGACAAAGAGTGATATCCATATAAAGTGTAGAATGGAGACATACCAATGGACATGTGATGTGTAGTGTTGTAGCAGTACTCCCCCAAATGTAGCCACTTCAGCCATGCTCGCTGCTGCCCACTGACATAGTTACGCAAGTAGCCCTCTAGCCACTTGTTAACTATCTTCGTCTGTCCATCCGTCTGTGGGTGATAACTAGTACTCGGTGTCAACTCTGTCCCCACCAATCGGAAAAGCTCCTGCCAAAATCCGCCCATGAAGCGGCTGTCCCTGTCACTGATGATGGTCTTAGGAAGACCATGTAGCCTGAAAACCTCTCTGAAGAACAGCTCGACCACCTGTGCTGCTATGTAGTGCGGGATATGGCGAAAAAATGCGCATACTTTGTCAGTCGATCAACGACAACAAAGATACAATCCTTGTCCTGCACCATGGGCAACCCTGTGATGAAGTCCATCGATATACTCTCCCATTTCCCCTCCAGAATGGGAAGAGGCTGCAATAATCCTGCGGGATGGCTCATCTCCCCCTTGTTCCTCTAGCAAACATCGCACTCCCTGATGTGCTGGAGTACGTCGTCCTTGAGGCCCTTCCATGAGAACCTCTCTCTAATGGCCCTGTAGGTTTTGGTAAACCCCTGATGGCCGGCCAATGGTGAATCATGTGATGCCTGAAGTATCTTTTTCTTGAGCTGAGATCCCTCAGTCAAGAAGATCCTGTCCCTGTAGTAGATGATCTCATCGACCACCCTGTACCTGTCATCCGCCACCTGTCCATCCAGAACCTCACATGCAAATCTTTCCTTGGAGTACTCCACTAAAAGTCGAGCCCTCCAATTTGTATCCAAGCTCATAAGAGATAATGTGGCTGGTCTACGTGAAAGGGCATCTGCTACCATGTTATTCTTACCCTTGACATACTCAATGTCAAAGTCATATGCTTGGATCTTACTGATCAACTTCTACTGCCTCTCCTGTAGTTGTTTCTGCTCCAAAAAGAACCTGAGGCTGTTGTGATCAGTCCTCACCCTGAACCTGTTCCCCACCAAATACTGCCGGAATTTGGCCAATGCATGCATAATGGCCAACATCTCCTTGTCGTATATAGAATACAACCTCTCGTGTGGAAGGAGCTTCCGGCTCTCAAAGGCTATAGGGTGTCCTCCCTGCATCAATACTGCACCGATCCCCTCTCCCGATGCATCACACTCTAAAACAAATGGCTGCGTAAAATCCGGCAATGCAAGCACTGGGCAGCTACTCATCACCTCCTTGAGCCTTGTTGTTGCACAGATTGTCCAAGCACCGCGACAACATCTCAGATTGGGGGCTGTCACCTTTATCCCCAATCTCTCTATTTAAGCTGTCTCTTTGCAAGCTAAGGGAGGTAGACCCTATTAAAAATGAAGAGGAAGAATCCAGGAGACATAGCTAAAACATCAAATACTTGATAAAATTAACGAGATTTCACAGATTGATTATGTTAAAACCAGTGCCTTATGGAGTCAAACAAGATCTCCTTATGCAATTAAATATGAGTATTGAATGTATAACTGCTGCTAAATGACCACAATGATATTCAATAGAAAATGCCACGATCATTCATTAAGATACTGAAGTCAATCGACAAAACTTATCATGAAACGATGCCAAGATAAAAATGCCCGATGCTTGAAGTATTTTCGAAATTATGATGCTTCAATATAACCCAATTCAAAAATCAAAATGTTCCACAATCAAACTTTAGATAAAAATAAAATTAGCGCATTTGACTATAGAAAATTTGAAATTTTTTTATGTTTTTGTATTTTATAGATTTTTTAGAATTTTTTGGAATATTTTGTTTTTATTATTTTGTATTTATTTTTAAAATCTAAATCAAGATCTTGAAAATCTAAATCCTAAAAAAAAAAAGTTTTGATCTAAGTTTTAAACTAAACTAAAATAGAAACTAGATTAAATCTAAAATCAAACTAAATCGAGACTACGATGGCAGGCAGACTTGGAGGGACGAGGACGAGAGTCACGAAGGCAACTGGAGCAGGGGCAGGTCGACAAAGAAGCAACAGATATCAGAAGAACAGGTCTGTGGCGGTGGAAAAAGAAAGGACGTCAACGGAAATGGAGGACAGAGCAGCTTGGAGGCAGCATATGAATTAACGCAGAGAATGGAAATCGATGGCAATGCAGATGTGGCTTAGGGCGTAGGGAAATCTATGGCAAAAAGGAGAAATGCTGCTCAGAGGAAGGTTTGATCAGACAGCAAATGAGAGAAGGCAGAAGATGGAAAGGGGCGTGAAGGGGGAGCAAGGGTTCAACGGAGCAGGAATGGAGGACGGTTGCAGGGTAGAGGTGATGTAGACAAGGACAACTAGGAAAATCGACCTGCAGATCGGATGGATAGACAGATAGCAGAGTGAAGAAAACCCAGTACGCACAAATTTCCCAGCAAAATTAAATTTCTTCCTTTTAAAATCATTTTTTGAATGCCCTTTAAATCAAATCACGTTCAGATTTGTCCACAGTAGCAGTTTGAGGCCAGATCTGGCCTTTGGAGGCTAGATTTGCCTCAGATCTTAAAAAAATTTCCGATTTAAACCCACAACTTGCAAGAAACCAGCCAGATCTGAAAATATACACACCAAGAAAACGATTAAACCCTTATGATTTTTAAAATTACAAATTTACAAACTAATTTACAATTTTGAGGCCCTCATGGCCAGATTTGAATCCATGTTAGCACAGTTTTTTAGAGATTTAAAATTTTAGGGAGAGGCACAAGCCTTAGAAAATCCTGCAAAATCACAAACTTCGTAAGATAGACTTGGAATTTAACAAATAATGAGCTTTTCAGATTTATGTTTATTGAGAGTCGGCTGGTCCAACCGAAGACTTCCCCAGACGCTCAATCTTAAAAACAAATTTCCCTGCACACTCAGATTTGAACCTTAGATCGATAGAGATTTAAGAAAACAACATGAGATCCTTTAGAAAAATCAAAATGTCATTTTATGAATCCAGAAAACTGCACAAGATACCTGTATGCAGATTAATCCATGAAGGCCATCAACCATAAAATGCAAAAACAAAGTAGCAGAGTTTAGAGACAATTCACCACATAGATCCGAGAAGGAACATCAAAATTTGTAACCCCAAAGTCTTTATGCTTTATTCCTCAAAAATTTACAAGAGCTTCTAAGAACAAGTGCACGATCCTGAGATCGGATGACCCAAGACTGACAAATACCTCTAAATTTATAGGACAAAATCTCCAACGACTAGTTCAGTTGATCCACGTCAAAATAATCTCGACCGTCGATCAGATTTGATCATCTTTTAATCTGGACGGTTGAAATTATAATTTTGAGGAAAAAACGAATTTATGATTTAAATCCATTTTAATTAACTCAGAAATACTATTTTTGATTTAATTACCCTAAAATTTTGACTTTGACTTAACCACCTAGGCCCAAGGGTCCAAAATTTCTTAAAATTCTCAAAATTCCTTTGACCTGGCGCCTTTAAAAAATAATTTTTTAAGGACCAACGAATTTTTCCTTTAAAGAATTTTCTCCTAACTGAGGACCTTAAATTAATTAAATTTCTGGCTTTTGATTTTTTAATTAATTGACTAGAAAACTTAATTAATTCACTGAGAGGGGATTTTAATTATTTTTCCAACCCTCTTTTACATGAGATAATACATTTACATACATGAAGGGGGAATACTCATTCGTATAGACCCTCAAATAAATACCCAGTTCTGCGACTCAAAACATGATCTAGTAGACTAAGTAGCTCAAACTACTTTTACAAGGACTCGATAGAAAACATTAGGACTCACTTAGCATGCTGATGACAAAATCCACCCTAGCTTTGGGGTGAGACTGGAGGGAAAAACTATGTCGATCACTTACGTGAATCAGTGAGACAAAAAACCTCCTAGGATAGAAATCATCAACAACATACTAGGCTTACCTAGGTTGTTACATACCTTGACGGTCTTACTTAGATCATTTACATCATTACATGCAGAATGGGTTTACATCATTTATAACAAAACATTGTTTGTTGACTGATGATGGAATCTGAATGGCGCGACCACGTCGAACATGACGAATCCCATTTGAAAAAATGGGGGTGTACTGCTATGGGGTAGTTGACAAAGTGTGGTCAACAAGCCTGTCAAAGGCTCGCTACACTGTATCCGACCAACTGAATGCCCCCGTCTTTGTCAAATCTGTAAGGGGTGCAACAAGCTGTGAGAAACTCTTGACGAACTTCCTGTAATAAGTACATATGCCAATGAATCTTCGAAGTTCTGTCACGTTCCTTGGCTCCGGCCAATCTCTGATGGCCCTGATTTTCTCCTCATGGACTCTCACTCCGTCCACTCCAATAATGTGACCCAAATACAACATCTCCGTCATCCCAAACTCACACTTGGAGAGCTTAGCATAAAACTGTTGCTCTTCCAAGATATGTAATACTGCCTCTATATGCTGGAGATGCTCCTCCCAAGTCCTGCTATATATGAGTATGTCATCGAAAAAGACCAATACAAACTTCCTCAGATGACTGCGGAAGATATGGTTCATGTAAGACTGAAAAGTAGCTAGGGCATTGGTTAGCCCGAAGGGCATAACCAAAAACTCAAAGTGCCCATAAAGACACCTGAAGGCGGTCTTGGGAATGTCCTGTTCCCTCACGCGAATCTGATGGTACCCTGATCTCAAATCAATCTTTGAGAAGAACTTGGCTCCTCTCAGCTCATCCATCAACTCATCGATCCTGGGTATAGGATACCTGTTCTTCAGGGTCTTCTTGTTCAGGGCCCTGTAGTCAATACACATCCTCAAGGTGCCGTCCTTCTTCTTCACCAACACCACGGAAGAAGCAAACAGACTCATGCTCGGTTTGATGTGCTCAAGAGCCAGCAACTCCTAGATGGCCTGCTCAATCTCATCCCGATAGGCTTTGGGATGCCTATAGGGGGTAGTAATCACTGCCTGAATGCCCTGCTCAAGCTCAATGGTGTGCTTGAACCCTCGGTCCGGTGGCCGACCTGGTGGTATATCCCCAAACACTGCATCATACCTGTCAAGGATGGCCTGTATATCAAGATGAACTGCCTGACCCGTGGTCCCTGTCTCTGATGCCCGCAACTCAACCGCCCACTCTATGTCTCCCTTCCGGAAATCTGCCTCCATCCGGTGTGCCGAAATAGTCTGGGGTGGGTAAGTGTGCATCCAACGGATCTTCTCGTGCTTCCCGGTCTTCTTATCATCCCACTCCATCTCCAAGGCCTCCCAATCTGTGTTGACCTTCCCCAGAGTAATCAACCACTGAACACCCAATACCACATTGGTATCCGGTATGTTGACCACGAAAAAGTGGTCGGTCACGGTGTAGGTACCCATCGTCACTGCTAACTCTGGAACATACCGGGCACATTGCATCGTCTGAGCTCCTGGGACTAGAACTGAAAATCCATCGAAGCTCTCGGTCGGTATACCTCTCCGCTCGACCATCTATGCATCGATGAAGTTGTGGGTTGCCCCATTGTCAACCAAAATTGATACTCGCTGGCCACATACTATCCCTCGTACGCGCAGCGTCAAATACTTGGGAACTCCTCGCAATGCTGCAAGGGTCCCTCCTGTGGGTCCAAAAGCTGCACCTCCTGTTCCTGAAGGTGGGGGTGGCAACTGATCCTGGGCTGTCTGACTATCTCCTGCCTCCTCGTCATCATCCTCATCCTCTCCCCCACTATCCTCAGAGAAGACCTCAATGAATTGTGCTTTGCCAGCAGCACACCTATGTCCTAGTGCCCACGGCTCCTGACAAGTAAAGCACAGCCGCTTCTTCTTCAGCTCCCTCCTGGCATCATTATCTGTCTGTGCCCGTCCTTGATTCCCCTTTGGAGGCGGAATCCTCACATCCTTCCCCTTGGGCTGGAAGCCCTGTCTCTGGGGGTAAGGTGTTCGAGTCCTGGGCAATGCATCCTGTAGACCCCGGGTCCTGCTAATAGCATCCTGGAGTGTAGCTGGTATAGTAGATTTGACTAGACCCCGAAGTGGCTTTGCTAACCCCTCCACAAACATATAGATCATCCGTGCTGCGGATAGATCTGGCACCATCCCTGAAACCCTCAAGAAATCTGCAATGTATGTCTCGGGGCTCCCAGTCTGCTTGAGCCTCGTCAGCTCAACAAAGTGCTGTTCCGGATCCCTTTGGTCAAATCGCTCCATCAACCTCCTGGTAAACTCGGCATATGTCATTACTGTAGAATGTCCGAGTGTAACTATCCCATGGAACCACCAGTCCTGGGCCTCACCATCCAAATGTAATGTCGCCACCTTGATGGCCTCCGTCTCTGACATCTGGTTAAGCTGGAAATAGATGTCCAGCTTCTCCAACCAAGACTTTGCCGAACTGTTTGATGAACCATCAAACGTAGGAAAATGGAATTTGCTAGATGTGTGGTGGGTATCTCCATCATGATAATGCCGGTGCCCTCTATGATGGTCACGGGGTCTACTGTCCCGCTGGAGCTGAACAAAATCTTTGAACGAGAGAGCATCCCTGAACTCCTGCCCATAGGCCTAATACTTTCCAAAATAATCGCCCATGTGTCCGGGCTCTGCCTCCTGCTGGGCTCTTGCCCTTGTGTCTGCTCCCAAGAAAGTGTGCATGGTAGAGCGTGTAGGTGCATGTGAAGCCATCAGCTGAGTAGTATCACGCTGAGCAGCACCATGCTTCGGCAAATGGTGAGATGTACCTGATCCCTCACCTACCTGGAATACCCGTGGGGTCTCACGCTGTCTAGCCTCTACAGCGGTGAATCTCTGACCCATCACCTCAATCTGTCTCGCTAAATCCTGCACCGATTTGAGGAGTGCCTCCCCAAACTGTTTGGCTTCAGTGTCATTTGCCATCGGCTCTCTCTGCTCTGAATCTAATACAGGCTCCTCCTGCTCTGCGTTTGTCACAGGCTCCTCCTGCTCTGCGTTTGTCACAGGCTCCTCCTGCTCTATGTCCACCACCCGAACATAGTCTCCCTCTCTGTAGGTGTCCTCCAATCTATGCTCACGATCTCTGTACTTCCTGCCTCTGTAACAAATATATGGCCTCTTCCCCGGTGTCATAGACAACTAGCTCCACAGGCTGAGCCAGAACTATGCTCTGATACCACTGTAATATCCCGTTTCGGGGATTTCTCTAAAACACGACAAACTCCAACCAAAGACGGACTGGGAGGGTGTTTACCAGATATGCTGCCTCTGAAAAGAGGACGAAATCTGGAGGCTACCTGGCCCTTTCCAGACTCTAAGAGTATGAGATAAACACACCAAGTGGTATAGAACTAGAATGCCCGAAAATATATATAGATAACAGTGCAGCAGACATACAATAACATAGAAAGAATGTACGACAAATCATCTAGAAATTTAGAGAGATAATGCTAAGCCATTTTATTAAACTGAGAAATATAATGAAGTACAATAGGTGATCAGAGTGATGGCACCTAATAAACTTGCTCAAGGCAAGTGAAGAAATACTCTCAGAATACACAGGAAATGGCTGCTCTCTGAATTGCGTCCCAGCGACTAGAAAACTGCCGTGTAGCTGTTATTGCTGAAATGAACTGATGACTAGGGGTTGTTCCCCTTGCTGGAATGAGATGAAAATCTGGAATCCTCCTCTACTCACCAATCTCGGAAAAACCCAGAAACCATCTCAGAAATGGCTGACCCTCGAAAAACACCCCCTTGGGGAATTACACTGGCCTCCAAGGCTCTGCACAGAGGCTGAATAGGAATGAATAAAATACGGCCTCAAACTCCACCAAAATCCTCCCAAAGGCAAAGGATGACCCTTTGCTCAATCTCCCAGCTCAAAACCCCTGTAAAAATCCTAATCCAGAGCTCCTCCTAGATGGACTGCGTCCTCCCTCTCAATGACTGTGCAGTCTCTCTGAATGCTCGGCTCCGCAACAAAACCAAACACCAAACCTCCCGCAAAATGTTGAAGAAACTACCTTGCCCGAGCAGGCACTCGAAGTCCCTCGGGGCTAAGGGCGAGATCTCCGATCGGAGACACTCAATGCACTAAACAGTGCTGCAGACAGGCTAAACAGCCAGCGTGCTCAAGAAGTCAAAACGACCAGCTCAATATCATCAACAACGAATGAATGAAATGAGGAGGCTCCTCCCTCTTTTATAACGTTGGCCTTCCTCCAAACCCTAAGGCCTATCTCCTCAACGTAGCCTCCCTCTTGCCACGTGCTCATCCTCATCTGCGCAGTCTCTTCTAGTGCATACGTGGGCCCCCTCTCTACGTGGTGCTTGGCCCCCCTTGGCTCCCTTTAAGTCACAACGTTGTGCTACTAGGGAGTGGGTTTTATTCCACTAAGTGAGTTAGACCCTCTCTACTCACCTTTTTATTTATTAATAAACTATAGACAGCAAAATTGAGCAAAATCGAATATTCCAATTAGCCACTGCTAATTAGGAATATTACATCTGGAAGGGCCTGCGTCACCCTCTCTGGGCTTACACTGCCCCTGCGCTGCCTTGACTGGGTCTGCGTCAACCTTGAAGGGCTCCTATTGCCTCTGCGCTGCCCTCTGCATGGCTCTGGCTGGCCTCTGTGCTGTTGGGTATGCTGCCTCTCTGCCGCTATTGTATTCTTGGCCTCAGATCAGAATCCCTCGCCGATACTGCGCTCACCGCACTGCAAACTCACTTCGAAATTCTTAGCAAACCACGCCCTAGAATTTCGACTTAACTTCAGTGCTTTGCCATTGTGTGTGTTCTCCAACTGACCCAAAGCCCTTCTCTTATACTTTTCTCATTGGAAAACCAACGACTGTGATCTACTCTCTAATCAACGACTAAGATTAGAAGCTGCTTGATCCACGTCACTTAGAACATTCTCATCACATGTTTAATTTAATTCACTTTAATCTTTTAATTTTCCGAAATTACACTTAGGGTCCTTAATTAAAAAGATTAATTATTTTAATAACTATCAAACCAGATGGAATTTCTCCAAACGTTTTCTGGGTCTTGGAGATCTCATGTACTCCAGCTCCTCCACAAAATTTCAGAGCTAGAGCACATCCATTGCTACCCCAAAATCTCAACAACATCGTGTACTGCCGTATCCTCTATGACTAAGATGCATGGTGTTCAACAACTTGATCTGAGATCAATTGAGGTTCTACCTCTTGATTGGCTTTTGTTAGTGGAGAGTGGCAAGGTCTTTTGACTCACTCTCGATCGATTCTTCTTTATTATTCATATCAATGTTTAGCAGAGCAGCGCAGAGATGAGATTCAGAGATGGTTCATGGATGACAAGTTGACATGATGATCGATGGATTGGAAGGTGGAATTCTCCCTAGTTGAGAGGGAGTGTTAAAATTGGAAACTATGGCCAAATTCCACTTTGGACCACCCCTTTGAAGAGGATAATTATGGCATTAGTTTCGTCTCTTCGAGAGGACCAAAATCAATCTAAAGATCGTCAAATTTGGATAAGTAGAAGTGAGTTTTTGAATTTTTTTTAGTTGAAATTTGGTTACTGGAGGACAGGTGGTTCCCTAAGGCTTTGATCTTTGGCCTAGGGAAAAGTGTCCAAAAGAATTTAATTTTTCTCCTAAAGTGACTTTATAATTTTTATAAAGTCAAATCTAATTTAAAGTGACTTAAGTGATAAAGTTACTAAAGTCTAATTTTAAAGTGACTTTTAATAAAGTCAATGTAAAATTAGAAAGGAAAAAGTGACTTTGGAAATAAAAGACTAAGTGGGTCTTTATTAAAGTGGGGTGAATTAAAAAATAGAAAGTGAAATTTAAATGAGCATTTAATCTCAGCCCTAGATCTCAATCTATTTCAGCCATTGGATTTAGGGATTCCCCAAAAGTCACTTAGGGTTAGGTTAAAGGAGGAAAAGGAGGAAAAGGTCATTCATTTTTTCATGAGCAGATTGAGAGAAGGAGAGCAAGAGAGCAAGGGAGATTTCTGGGCAGTGAGGAGAAGGAGGCAGCAGCTTGGCACACATTCCAAGGCAGCGGTTCAGCAAGTCCGTACAGCAGAGTTTGGCACACATTCCAAGGCAGTTTTGGCACGATTTTCTAGAAGACAGTACAACAGCTTTTTGGAACGATTTCCAAGAGGCCGTACAGTAGTTTGGCTCAGTTTTCAAGGCAGCAGAGGGCTGTTTTATTTGGCACGAATTTCTAGGTAGGCCGTACAGCAAGTGGTTGTCCTCTTGTATGGAAATCGAGGCAGATTCCGTACAAGAAGTTTCCGCTGTTCTTTTGGCACAAAAATCGAGATCCGTACAACAGCATTTATTGCTGTGTTGCACAGAAATCGAGGAGGCCGTACAGCTGCATTTATTGCAGATTTTCTAGGCACGAAAATCGAGGAGGCCGTACAACATTTAATGCTGTTTTGTTTTGCTGTTTGCACATTTTTCAAGGCGGTGGTTAAGCACGGAAAACGAGATAAGTTGTAAAGTTTACTTGCTGATTTCTCTGAATATTTCTCTCACTGTAAAAAGCATTTTTTCCAGAAATAAGGAGCTTTCGAACTGGTTTCCCCAAGAGTTGTAGGGGGTTTTTCCAGGGTCACCTTGACCAAAAATCACTGTGTTTAAATGTGTTGAATCGCTGTTTGTATGTGCTGATATTTATTTCTGCATTTTCCAGCATTCTGTTATATTTCCAGTAATTTGTGTTTTCAACAAAATTTATTTTCCCTCTCCAAATAAGCTGGAATGTATGGATATGGGAAAGGGCATTTAACTATTTTGGAGAAATAAGGTAAAACCGAAAACCGGTGGGAAACAAGAAATTTCTACATGGTATCAAAGCTTGGAATGTCGAAAGAGCAAATAGATAGCAAGGGAGAAAATACAGCCTCGCTGATTTTTCACTCAGAAAATTCCAGCAAGCTGATTTTTTCACAAACAAAATTTCAAATTTACTTACAAGAAAGGTTATCATATTTTTCGCCTTTAGGGATGTGCCAGGGATGTCTTTGGGACTGAGGGTGGAGGATAGGTTGGATGGGCATACCAATTACAGTGTTTGGAAGGAGAGAATGCAGAGTATCTTTGAGGAGGCAGAAGTCTGGGACATAATGGTGCATACCGCACAGAACCCTGTAAATGTGCCTACTGATGCTACTCAGTTGGCAACATATAATAAAAAGAACAACAAGGGTAAAAGACTGACTCTAGATGGAATCAAATACCATTGCATTCCTCATGTGAGAGGAAAGAGAAATTCTCATGAGATGTGTACAGCATTGACCAACCTCTACTAGAGTACCAATGAAAACCGAAAAATGGTCCTGGAGGAGAAGCTGATGAACATTAAGATGGGTAACACTGATAGTGCAGCTGGATATCTCACAAAGATTACTAATGTGAGAGATGAGTTGGCAGCGATTGGAGAGGTCATTCCACCCACTGAGTTGGTGCGGATTGCAGTGAATGGCCTTCCCAGTTCATGGATGAACTTTGCTGATGGGGTTTGTGCACGTGAGACCTTCCCACATGGGAGAGGTTTTGGGATGATTGCATTCAGAAAGAGATCAGGAAGGGTCAGCTTGGGGCAGCCAAGCTAGTTGAGCAGGATGAGAATGTAGCACTGCTGGTAGGAGGCAAGAAAGGCAAAGGAAAGAAGAAAGCTTCCACAAGCAGTGGTGGGGGCAAAGGCAAAGGTAAAGGTAAATAGGGTATAACACAGAAGGAATATTCCAAGGTGAAGTGTTGGAATTGTCAAAAGATGGGACACTATGCAGTTGTGTGTCCAGAGAAGAAGAAGAAGAAGGGGAAGAACCAGAGCATGGCAGCTTCAACGGAGGTTGAGGACTTTGCAGATCGTTTTGACCGGGAGTTTGGTTTCACTGCATGTGAGTCCTCTAGTGCGGGATCATTTGCCATAGAGGTTCAGAGGGAGCATGCATTTCCCTCGATTAGCGAAGCATCTTCGGGTATCTGGTATGTGGACAGTGGGGCTTCATGTCATATGACAGGAGTCCGTGAGTACTTCTCAGAGCTTTCAGAGAGTGGCACTGATGTAGAGGTAGTACTCGGTGATGACAGAGTTGTTAGAGCAGTCGGTGTGGGGACACTGACATTTCAGAGGGAGTCTAAACCTCCCTTGAAGGTGTCGATGTTTTTTATGTGCCGTGGATGACATAAGTTCTCATATCCGTCTCAGCTTTGGAGGACAGAGGATATGAGATACTGTTCAGGGGTGGACAGGTGTTGATGTATCCCAGGGGCGCTCCAGCTGATTCAGCTAGAGTGATAGGTGTACGCTATGCAAAGGTGTACAAGTTTGCATTTCAGCCCCTTTTGGCATTGAGCAGTAGTACCGACAGCAGAGCTAGCAGTTCTGAGCTGTGTGAGATTTGGCACCGCAGGATGGGGCACATGTATCATGGAGCCTTGAGGACTTTGCGGAAGATCACTACAGGTGTGCCAGATTTCAGTACTAATCACTTTGATACTTGCAGAGGATGTGCGATGGGCAAGTTTTCCAAATCCCCTTTTCCCAGCAATGACAACAGAGCGACTGGAATACTTGATTTGATTCATTCTGATGTGAGCGGTCATATGTCTCATGTTTCCTTGAGTGGATATGAGTACTATGTCTTATTCATTGATGATCACTCCAGGAGGACCTGGATCTATTTCTTGAAGACCAAGAGTGAGGTCTTCAAGTGGTTTCAGGAGTTCAGAGCTCTTGTGGAGACACAGACAAGTCAGAAGATCAAGTCCCTGAGGTCGGACAATGGGGGAGAGTACACCCTTGGAGAGTTTGTTGACTATTGTGCAGAGGCAGGCATTAGGAGGGAGTTCACTATTCCTTACAACCCCTAGCAGAACGGGGTTGCGGAGAGGAAGAATAGATCCATTAGAGGGGCTACCAAAGCCATGTTACATGATTAGGGGTTGCCATTGTTTTTGTGGGCAGAGGCCTGCAACACAACTGTTTACCTGCAGAAAAGGATTCCGCATCGTGCCTTGGGGCACATGACTCCAGAGGAGGCTTTTTCTGGGAAGAAGCCTGATATTGGTCATCTTTGTATCTTTGGGTGTATCACATACTCCTACATACCCAAGGAGAAGAGGACCAAACTAGAGCCCACTGGAGAGAAGGGTATCTTTGTGGGCTACAGTGAGACCTCAAAGGCCTTTCGGATTTATATTCCCGCACAGAGGAGAGTTATTGTCAGGCAGGATCTAAAGTTCGAGGAGGACAAGGCCTGTAGGAGGTCACGGGAGTTAGAGTATCCGGATCGCCCGCATCCTCACAATGCCAGCTGAGTTAGCCGCGGTGGGATCCGGGGCAAGGTGACGAGGATCCGGAGGTACATCTATGACGATGTCGTCCGCTGCTGCGCGGGTTTGCACCGGGCAGAGGGGTGGTGCTACGTGCAGATGCGAGCGGGCCGCAGCGTCCATCGGGGGAGTCCACCGATGGACAACACACGCGTACTTCTCGCGCATTCATGTTCAGCATGTGAGGACAACAAGATGCATGTCAGAGTTCAGCCCCCGATGATGATGAGGAGGAGGAGTTTCATTCTCCGTGCTGGGAGAAGTGTGCTCAGGGAAGAGGAAGCCCAAGTGGCTTCAGGACACCTTGAGAGAGGCCACATCTGTTGCTGGGCCTAAGAGGCTGGTTAGAGAGAGCAGACCACCTGAGAGGTTTTGTAGCTATATGGCAATGGCTACCAGCATCCTTGACTCCGAGCCTTCTAGCTATGAGGAGGAAGCTAGCCAGCAGGTCTGGAGAGAGGCCATGTAGGAGGAGTATTCTTCTATCATGAAGAATGATGTTTGGGAGGTGGTGCCGAGGCCTAAGGGAAAATCCGTGGTTACTTCCAAATGGCTTTACAAGGTAAAGCATGCTGCAGATGGCAGCATTGAGAAATTCAAGGAAAGGTTTGTGGCTAGAGGGTTCTCCCAGGTAGAGGGAGTAGATTATGAGGAGACCTTCGCTTCCGTGGCTCGATATACTTCGATTCGCTCCATCATATCAATAGCAGCAGAGATGGGTTGGAAGATCCACCAGATGGATGTGAAGACCGCATTTCTCAATGGCTTCATACAAGAGGAGGTGTGCGCTCGAGCAAATTGCTGTGGCGCTTGAGGTGCATGGGAAGGAGTCCCATGCGCAACACCGAAGAAGGTCTTTGTGGTTCGAAGCAAGCTCCCGTAGCTTGGTACTCCGTGATAGATACATACTTGCGATGGGTTTCACAAAGAGTGAGGCAGATCCGAACTTATACTTCATTGTGATAGGTGAGGAGCCTCTCATTCTGGTGTTGTATGTGGATGACTTGGTCATTACGGGTGCAGAGAGACTCATAGAGCACTGCAAGAGAGATCTTGCGTTGGAGTTTGAGATGAAGGACATCGGCTTGATGCATTACTTTTTGGGTTTGGAGGTGTGGCAGGAGGAGGGGCATTTCTTCCTAGGGCAGGGGAAGTATATTGTGGATATCCTTGGCAGATTCCACATGGAGGATTGTAAACACATGTCGACACCGATGATCACCAATTGGAAGAAGCTTCATGCTTCGGATTCCAAGTTGGTGGATACCACATTGTACAGACAGCTGATTGGTTCCTTGATGTGAGCCTAGGAAGGTTCACTGGGTGGCTGCAAAACACATTTTGCGGTACTTGCAGGGGACAGTGGATTATGGTCTGGACTACAGGCAGGGGGATGGAGTGAGATTGGCAGGTTACACTGATTCTGATTGGGTAGGTTGTGCTTCTGATAGGAAGAGCACTTCAGGGTGCTGTTTTGGGTTGGGTTCGGCAGTTGTGTCATGGTTCAGCCGAAAGCAGCAGTCAGTAGCATTGAGTTCAGCGGAAGCAGAGTATATGGCAGCCAGTCTAGCTAGTTGTGAGGCCATCCGGCTTCGCAAGATGTTGTTTGGCTTATTTGGTCAGCCGTGAGACCTTCAGTGATTTACTGTGATAATCAGAGTTGCATTAAACTCACGGAGAATCCAGTATTTCATGACAGGTCAAAGCATATCGGGATCAAATGTCACTTCATCAGAGACTATGTTCAGAAAGGAGCTGTGAAGCTTGAGTATATTCCCACTGATGAGCAGGTTGCAGATATTCTTACCAAAGCCTTACCACGGGGCAAGCATGTCTATTTCAGAGACAAGATGGGTGTGGTGAGGAACACCTTCCTCGGTAAGAGGGAGTGTTGAAATTTGGTTACCGGAGGACAGGTGGTTCCCTAAGGCTTTGATATTTGGCCTAGGGAAAAGTGTCCAAAAGAATTTAATTTTTTCTCCTAAAGTGACTTTATAATTTTTATAAAGTCAAATCTAATTTAAAAGTGACTTAAGTGATAAACTTACTAAAGTCTAATTTTAAAGTGACTTTTAATAAAGTCAATGTAAAATTAGAAAGGAAAAAGTGACTTTGGAAATAAATGACTAAGTGGGTCTTTATTAAAGTGGGGTGAATTAAAAAATAGAAAATGAGATTTAAATGAGCATTTAATCTCGGCCCTAGATCTCAATCTATCTCAGCCATTGGATTTAGGGATTCCCCAAAAGTCACTTAGGGTTAGGTTAAAGGAGGAAAAGGAGGAAAAGGTCATTCATTCTTTCATGAGCAGATTGAGAGAAGGAGAGCAAGAGAGCAAGGGAGATTTCTGGGCAGTGAGGAGAAGGAGGCAGCAGTTTGGCACACATTCCAAGGCAGCGGTTCAGCAAGTCCGTACAGCGGAGTTTGGAACACATTCCAAGGCAGTTTTGGCACGCTTTTCTAGAAGACCGTACAACAGCTTTTTGGCACGATTTCCAAGAGGCCGTACAGCAGTTTGGCTCAGTTTTCGAGGCAGCAGAGGGCTGTTTTATTTGGCACGAATTTCTAGGTAGGCCGTACAACAAGTGGCTATCCTCTTGCACGAAAATCGAGGCAGATTCCGTACAGCAAGTTTTTGCTGTTCTTTTGGCACAAAAAGCGAGATCCGTACAGCAGCATTTATTGTTGTTTTGCACAGAAATCGAGGAGGTTGTACAACTGCATTTATTGCAGATTTTCTGGGCACGAAAATCGAGGAGGCCGTACATCATTTAATGTTGTTCTGTTTTGCTGTTTGCACATTTTCCGAGGCGGTGGTTAAGCACGGAAAAGGAGATAAGTTGTAAAGTTTACTTGCTGATTTTTCTGAATATTTCTCTCACTGTAAAAAGCATTTTTTCCAGAAATAAGAAGGAGCTTTCGAATTGGTTTTCCCCAAGAGTTGTAGGGGGTTTTTCCAGGGTCACCTTGACCAAAAATCACTGTGTTTAAATGTGTTGAATGGCTGTTTGTATGTGCTGATATATATTTCTGCATTTTCCAGCATTCTGTTATATTTCCAGAATTTGTGTTTTCAGCAAAATTTATTTTCCAGTTGTTGAATGTATGGATATGGGAAAGGGCATTTAACTATTTTGGAGAAATAAGGTGAAACTGAAAACCGGGGTGGGAAACAAGAAATTTTTACATTTCTCTCACACCAAAATGATCAAGGTCGACCTTATCACTATGTCAGCTCCACATGTCCAATAGACATGTCTCTTGACCCCAACGAGTTGTATATATAAAGGAGCTCTCAACATCACTTCACATACATTTTCCTCTCTGAAATAACCACAGAAGGGAGATGAACTTAGCGACGAAGGAAGGGTATGGTTAGCGTTTTGGTTGGATTGTTTGATGGGCAGAGTTTCAAGGCAGGAGGCTGAACATGTTAAGGGTAGTCTGGGCCTACTTCTGAGTATTATCCTAAGAGCATTCTCATGGCTTAGCTCTATGTTTTTGGTTTAGTTTTGTTGGTGAAATATAAAGGGTAAGGAACAGAAGCTGGAGAGGAATGTCTTTGCTGAAGGGGTGTGGATTCGTTGCAATCCTAGCCGTAGATGTCTGAGATCTCATGCCGATTGAGAGAAGGTCTCAAGGTCAGTTTTGAGTAGATCTTAAGGCAGGGTTCCTTGCACACTGAGGCCGCAACTCTGAGGAGAGGTAAGATGAATTTTGTGCATAACATTAAGGGTTGTGTTGTCTCTAATTAGGTCGCAGGTAAGGACACCTACAACTGTAAGTTGAGAAGCTTGTTTTGTGGGCTGAGTGGGCTAGGAAAGCACCTCTGCCCTAGCTGTAGCTTCTCTTTGTATAGCGTAGGAGAATGGAGGTGCCTCTACCATATGTGTGGGTTGTTTGATGTTGCTGGAATGTTGTATCATACCCTAAACTAAATCTAGGCTCCATATCTCAACTATTACATTAACTGCTCCATATAAATTTGTTTTGGGTTCATTGCGATCATCACAAAAGGCCGCTCTAATCGGATTAGGACTGGGCTCCTTTTGAAGATTCCCTTGCAGTTGTTTTGCCTACTGTTGATCTCGGATCAGGGCTGAATTTGACTACTAATGTTTGAAGGCAGTATGGTAGACTTGTCTGAGCTGATATATTGTCATCGATTGTGTTATCTCTCTCTGCTGAGCATTTGATTTTGATAATAAGAAGATTTGATCAAGGGTTTTCTCCATCTTTGTGTTTTTCCCTGGCTTGTGCAATATCACCGTGTCCTCTTGTCTTGGCTCGTCTTCATCATTTATTGCATATGTTCTTTCTCTAGTTACTGTCAATATGATGATGATTTATGAGATTGCTAATGGATTAATTATGGCCTATATTGCATATTGAAGTATCTACTCTAAGAAAAGAACTTGTTGATCTAAAATTAACAAAACATTATGATTTTGCATTGGGAAATTGTATTGTATTAAAGCATTCATCTAACTACTATCCTCAGGGAAAGGATTTGGCTAAATCGAAAAATAAGAATCTAATTCATATTATACAGAAAACCTTTTATAATGAGCAAAGGAATTGACACAACGCTTTGACGAATGCCTTATGGGCTGACTAAGTAACCCTTAAGCCCTCTTTAAAACCCTCACCTTACTTCCTTGTTTATGGCAAAGAAGCTATCCTACCTCCGAACCTGTACCTCTCGGCCTTACAGCTATCTCAGGAATCTCGAGGTAAGTCGTGTCCAATTGATCAGAGTAGGATTGATACCCTTCTCAAACTAGAGGAAGAAAGGCATAAAACTAAGGAGAAGTTTGTTGTGCATAAGAAACATATTAAACGCTAGTTTCATAGAAAATCTGCAGGTGATAAAGAATTTGGTGTGGCTTGAAATTGGACAAATCCCATGAAGAAAAGGGCAAACACACCAAGTTCCAATCCATGTAGATTGGACCATTCCACATACACGAAAATCTTGGGCATCACACTTACAGTGTCCAATCTTTAGACGAGAGGATTGACTCTCTTCCTGTTAATGGCGAAAATTTGAAACGTTACTTTCAGTAGCAACCTTGGGCTGTGTTTCCTACCATGTACATATCATTTTCTCTTCTTGTCTTTCGTTGTTATTGCCTGCTTTGCGTCATGTCATCTCTTTTGTGTTTCTTTGCTTTTTTTTCTTGATCACTGTACATAAATAAGATCTTGTGTGAAAGTATTTTATTTGTCTCTTAGTTAATGTGGCGAATATTTAAAAGGGCATTGTGACATCTGATAATGCTTGGCTAACTTTTGGTCTCCTTTTTTGTTTAGGCCTAAATATCTTTAAAGGTTGATGATACACAGACGAAAAATATGACTCATTCTGAATGAAAGCCTTAGTGGATCCATAGTATTAAAAACCGGAACCGGTGATCGGACCGGTGGACCTAATGAACTGGTAACCGGACCAGAATTGGTCTAACCGGTACTGGTCAGATCTAAACGAACCAGTTTTAAAAAAAATACATTAAATAATTATTTTTTAATAAAAAAACTATTTTTAAGATTTGCAACCATGATTCCAAGCCAATAGAGACAAAATATGCAAAGTTTGCTCATTTATATACTATATTACCATGTAAAGGTGAATATATTAAAATGGCACCGAGTGCAATACATATCATCGAAAAAGTAAATAAGCAATGAGGCACCAAATGACCCATAAAGTCCAAAAACAATGCTACAAGCTATGAGCATTGAGGCCATTGGCCTACATAGTACAGTGACAGTCTACTACAAATCTACATATATATAATATGATATTACTAAATTCTAATTAATGATCAACATTATCACTTGAAACTTTTAATCATGATCAAAGTTCAAAATCAGTTGGTTGAACTTGAGTCTCCCGACTCTCGACTGCCAAACTTTGCAACTGCTCCAGTCACAAACTTCTCTATTGGTTCAGTGACTTGAGTCTCAAACATCTGAAGGTATTTTGCCCTAATATGCCCTATTACTTCATTTGGTGCTCCACATGGCTTTACATGGCCTCCTATCCCAGCCAAGTGTTGCTTGAACCTATAAAGACCCCCTCCTGCAATAGATTTTTGGTAGTGTTTGCAAATCATTTTGCCATCAATCATATCGCAATGAGCCCATGCAGTATCCTTGCATTTTGGAGGCATGATAGCTACTACTTAGCTCAAGCGGCAAGCCTCAAACTCTATGTCGTTCCACTACTCCAGCAAAAACTCAACACTCTCCAAGCTCTCAATCAAACTCACAAAATCTCCAAATGAGATGGTGTGAGATAAATGAGAGGCTGCCCCTGCTTATAAAGGATTGGAGAGGGTCTCCAAGATAGCTCCAACTCCAATTCCAAGCCTCCAAGATCACTGCTCCGGCAAACACTCAACACTCTCCAAGCTCTCAATCAAACTCACAAATAGCAAATGAGTTGGTGTGAGACAAAGGAGAGGCTGCCCCTGCTTATAAAAGATTGGGGAGGGTGTTTTTGGAGGGAAACAACCCTCCCCTTACCTCCACATCAGCCCTAAGGCATTTTGCTGGCCGTGCGTGGGTCCGCCTAGGGGAAGAGGAGCTAACCGGTCGGTTTATTCATAAACCTGCTGGTTCTGTCCTTAACCGGCCGGTTAACACCGGTTAACCGGATTTCCAGGGCAAATGGGCGAGATGACCGGGTTTTATGGCCGGTTTGAACCGACAAGCATCCTGACCGGCCGGTTTGATCGGTTTCCGGTTCAAACCGGCCGGTTTTTAATACAGGGAGTGGATCTTCGATGCCCATATCCATTATAGGATCTTCGTTCCTTGAATTGACCATTTGTATTGATTGGTTTTAATGTGTCAACTGAGACAAGTAGAGAAGGGAAAGGAGGAAAACTCAAGCGAGCAAACTAATTTTATAGGTACATATAAGAGTCTCTGCAAAATAAGGAACAACCTGTCTTGCTCGTAAAATAAGTTGGGACCCCTCTTCTGCCCTTGGTGAAATAAACACCCATAAAATGCCAATGTGCATAAATGTATAAAATAAAATAATAAATGGTGAAAGAAGAGAAAGGCTTCCTTCGCAGAGAGGTGAGGCAAGCAACTTCGCCGAGCTACTGAACAGGCTTGCTGGCAGTAAAGCAATGCTTGTGATTCCTTGAAGTGACTCTGTCAGGATACTAAACAGGCCTACTGGCAGCAGAGAAACACCAGAGACGACACTAAAAAATTAATTTGAACATCTTAAACTCGCAAAACGCATATGCCTCTTCTCCCTAATTGAAAAAACTGAAGTTTGACTAGTTTTGTGAAGTGTGTTAGGCCGACAAAAGGAATAGGAGAGACTACATCTATAATCAAGCTAATTAAGGAAGCTAGGGTGATCCACCTGATGAGACAATACTTGCCGAAAGGCTCGACTTCATGCGTAAAGTTAGACCTAAATAGAGAAGCCAGGGTTCTTCCAGTGAATCGCCAAGTGTTGTAATTGCTACAACACCCTCCAAAATTTTGCCTTCATTTAAATTTTGGAGCCTCGTAATGATCGTGTGAACTGTCGTTTTTGAGTCATCAAAGTCATGTGTGGTCATATTTTTCTAAGTGTTCAAGTCTTCCCCTAGGAAATCTAAGTGTCAGTGCACCATGCATTCACATGTCTTAGTCATAGCGCACTTTCTTAAGATAGGCCTAGCACACTTCTTGGAGACAGTGGAGTGCACTCCTTGTCAATTGGTAGAGCACAATTCCTGTCAGCAGCATGAGCGCACTTCTTGGGAGCAAGCCTAGTGCACTCCTTGATGACAGTGAGAGTTCACTTTCCTAAGATAGATAGAGTGCACCTCACAAAAGCATCACTATCACACTCTCTAGCGACAATTATCTTATTATTATCCCTTGATTTTTGCGACATGCAATATTGCACTCTCAAACCCTAATTTGTGCTCATATAGAGAGCCTAGCTTAGAGCTCCTTTCACACTTATGTTTTGCTTTGGAGCTCTGCGCACTTTCGGAGCACAAGGAGCATTCTTCACTCTTGGTTGCAAGCTATGTTACAGGGCTCGCCAAACTTGAAGCTTGAAATTCGAAATTCGGCGAACTTGATAAAAAAATTCGAATTTGATCAGGTTCGGCGAACCTAATGCCGAACCTGAAGCTGAACCTTAAGCCGAACCTGAAGATGAACATTATGTCGAACCTGAAGCCGAACCTGATCGAACCTGAAGGCGAATTTTATGATTTTTCCCATAAAGTTCGATTTTAATAAATTTTATGATTTTTTTTTTGCTTGAGCGGTTTTTGTAAACAATGGGCTATTCCGGCCAATTATTTTCCCAGTTTCCATTATTTAAGAATGGGTGCTATGATTAATTGTTACAAGTGAAAGAGTTTGCTGTGTTGCCGCCGCCGAGTTGGCTGAGTGTTGCCGCCGCCGCATTCTGCATTTCAATTTTCCACAAGTTCTCGACTGGGACATGGGCAATTTAGGTGTTTCCAACATTGCAGTTGTGAAACCTTGCTTTCACCTTGCTTTCTTTGCACTTCATATCAAATCACATAATAACTGAAAACGTCATTTATGTTGACTGTAACCTTTTAAATTTGTTTTGGTTAATTGCTTTAGGATAGATTCCAAAATTTTTGCTAGAACTTCCAAAATTTGTTTTTGCAAACTAATATGGTGTACTGTGTATCGTGTATGTTTACATTTAAGTAATGTCATTAATATAATTAAATCCTATTATGATTAAGTTATTCATGTGTTTTACTAATCAAAATTCCTATTCATAGTTTTATAATTTATTAATTGATTTTGATTTTTTTTATGCCATATATATGTTTATTGAAAAATATGTATATTCGAACCTAATGTCGAACCTCATTACGAACCTCATCAGAATATTTGAACCCGAATTGAACTTAATCATCGCCGAACTCGAATTCGAACCAGAACCGTGTGACATAGGTTGCAAGTGCACCATCTTCCAAGTAACCTTTCTCATCTGTCGCACTTTGAAATTTTGTTCTTACAAGTGTCGCTTCAGTTCTAGCATGACGATTTCAATGTCTTTTCACATTCTTTAGCTGTTCGCATTCCAGTTGTGATTGTGGTTGTATATATCAATGTGTGCATGCTAGTCCTTTCATTCTTATAATCTCTCTTGTTTGATCTCGTTCAACACTTAGTTTAGTTTTGAGTAGATCTTTGTTTTTATGCATTTTGACAACTCTTAACTATTCAATCCCTTCACCAACACATTGTGCTCTCCTAACCCATAGACCTGTCGAGTCCTTGCTTTTGAAAATTGCGATTGGTGCTCCAAAGGAGCCTCTCTGCCAGCAAGAGCGCACTGCGCATCTCTGGAACCTAAGCATCTAACCTTTCACTCTTGCCGATGCGACTTGCACTCAAGCCAGTCTCTCTTCCAGCCTTAGCGCAGAGCGCACTTCCAGTGACCAGTGTGACCACCATTGCCTCAAGCTTGTACTCTTGTGCTCAGAACCAACACATTGTCCCCTAATAGTGACTTCTTTTTGCATAAATAAACAATATATAATAGGTGGTTTTGTGGAACTAATTGTTGGTTGCCATGAGTGAATTCCAATTTCCAAGCACTGCAAATCCAAACACTATCAGTTTGGTATCTTCCACCAACACTATGCCTCTAGTTACACGCCAAGCACCAACAAGAGAGGCTACTGAAACCAGTATCGAAGGTGTTGTGGATAGTCCGAGAGCTAAAGTGCCCATTCCGTCAGACACAAAATGTTTCATTGATAAGTCCACCACCTTAAGATGGCAAATAATTTACAAGATATAATAGGTGGTTTTGTGGAACTAATTGTTGGTTGCCATGAGTGAATTCCAATTTCCAAGCACTGCAAATCCAAACACTATCAGTTTGGTATCTTCCACCAACACTATGCCTCTAGTTACACGCCAAGCACCAACAAGAGAGGCTACTGAAACCAGTATCGAAGGTGTTTTGGATAGTCCGAGAGCTAAAGTGCCCATTCTGTCAGACACAAAATGTTTCATTGATAAATCCACCACCTTAAGATGGCAAATAATTTTCAGAGTTTATCAAGGATGAGTTCCCAAAAGACCTGGAATACAGGGAGGTGTATGTCAATTTCAAATGGTTCAAATTCTACGGGATTGCTAGCAGGTATCCAGTGTTACCTTGTGCAGAAGTGATAGGATGGATATTGCAACATCTTGACTCTAAGAACATGATCCTCAGTGGTGCAAGTGGGCAAGAGTGTTGATTTTCTAGTGCAATTAGGGTTAACACAATATTTCTAAAATTCTGATAATTACTTTTGATGTAGATATTCTTTTAATTTATTCCAATATATCATTCAACAATTATACTTCAGAAATTCAACAATAAGAACAATAGAACAATAGAGATCACAATTCGCAAAAGAGAGAGACAAGATTTACCTTGGGAAAACCCACTACGAGGTAAAACCCAACAAACCATTTCAATATAGAAATTCTTCTTGCTCAATGAGAGACACACCTAGACCTATGGTCAAACCTGGTCCTTTCCTTCAATTCAAATCACCCACTCTAATTTCGCACTTTGCTCTTGATCTTGCACTTCCTGAATTTTAGCCCTTCTGAAATAGCCAGTTGCCCAGAATTTCAGCCTTGCAGAAGTTGCCCCAGTAACCCTGAAAATTTTGGCCCCCTGCAACAGTTGCCCTAGAAATTGCAAATCACAGAGAGAGAGATTCCTTCACACATGTAAGTTGCATGAGAGGGAGAGAGGAGAGAGAAAATTTGGCCTTCTTCTTCGTGCTTCTTGTCCTTCGCTAACTTGCCCATAAACTGTCTTGAGAGAGGAATGTGAATTTCCCAAATGAGGAGATCAAGCTGCCTTTATATAGTGAACTGTCTAAGGTGAATGGATGCATCTCTTGGCCGGGGCCGACTTGACTCGGAGGGAAGCTGATTTGTCACTTTTGGAGCTAAAAATTTCATTTCAAAAATTCAAATTTACATCTTTTAAAAGTTGAAATGGGACTTTGACTCAAGCATTTATAAATATGCTTTTCAATGATAAATATAGTTACATCAAGTGACCAAATGTACATTATGAATATCGACAATAGTTACAAATTCAACATAGATACCGACAATAGTTGCAAATTCAACACAGAGCTCGCTACATATCAGCGCCATGATCTTCACTCTTATTACAAGCTTCCAAAGCTAGAGGAGTACTTGAATTCAAATATCTATGAAGCTTGTTATTCTCAGTTTGTTACAAAAGACGTTCTCAAGACATGGCAGCAAGAGCCGAGCAAATTCTGCTAGAAACTTGATGGAATCTACGGAACAAAGTCATTGAGGAAAGGGGATCAATACCTTATGGATATTTGTTGCATGTTGTATGGGCGCAAAGGCACAAAATTCTTTGATGGATGGGTCTACATGGCCTATCCATGTGCTTCCAAGGGAAAGATTTTCAATTGATTTGTTATATTAGCCCAACAATTACAAAGGAATGTTGCAAAGGCAAAGAATGTTTCACAAGGTGAGCAACTCGATTTCTATATGTCAACCTTCTTGCTTGATGGAATCTGTGCCTAGAATGAATTTTCAAGTCTAGAAAGGAGATGGACCAAGCAACAACCTCCTGTCCACACTTATTGCAAGATACTATCAGAGGTTAGCTATAGGGGAGTGTATGAGAAAATACTTGAGCACTTCATTGCGATGCTTTATCAGATGATATTTGAGGTTGAGGCACCTTGCATGACTAACAAGGCAAGAGAAGTTGTTGCGGAAGTCGCAGATTGGTTTACATCTTCTCAAGGAACATTTATTAGAGTATTTGGAGTTGATAAGTCTCCAAATCTTATGCCGAAGTCTGTGACAGATAAGGTAGTCATGCAAGAGATTGGTTACCATCTATGCATAGGGTTATCACAATAATTTCAGAAGTCAAAGAAGTCACCTTGGCCAATCTTCCCTCTGCAAATAGGGTCTTACGAGCTAAAGAATCTGAGAGTAGCATAGGCAAAGATGTAAGAACTTAATCGCCTTAGATTTGGAGAAATAAGCTTCCACCGATATGGCCCTAGAGATGTTTTCAAGCAACACTATGTAAAGTTGAGATACACCTGGCCATATGCTTCTGATTCTTGGGAAGATGAAGAGAAGACCAAGAATTGGTATAATGCTTCCAGAGTAGTTGGACCGGGTGATGAAGCAGACCCTTCTCACATAGTTCAAGTGCCATATATTAATCAAGAAGCAATCCAGCAGGAGGTGGTTGATCGGGTTAATATTGAGCCAAAGAGAAGTTAGAGACATGATGTTGAAGAAGAGAGTAAGAATTCAAGGCTGATCCACCCACCAATGGTGCAATTGAGGTTGAAAGGAGAAGGAAAGAATTAGAAGAAGCTAGTAAAAGGAAAGAAGAGGAAGAGCGTAAGTAGAAAGAAGAGCAAGAAAAGAAGAAGCTAGTAAAAGGAAAGAAGAGGAATAGCGTAAGTAGGAAGAAGAGCAAGAAAATAAGAAGCGAGAGGACATGCAAAAGAGGAAAAAACTGAAGAAAAAAAGAGAGGAGGAAGCCTAGAAGAAGAAACAAGAAGACGCTCTCAAAAAACAAAGGGAAGAAGAAGAGCAACAAAGGCTACAAGATGAAGAAGAAAATGGAAGGAAACACAGAGAGGAGTTTGCAAGAAAGCTAGAAGAAGATTTAGAGGCACAAGACATAGATGATGAACAAGAGGAGGAGAACCAGACAACACAAACTGAGCCAATCATAGATCCTCTAAAGATTCAACCATCAACTCCTTTGACTGGTGGGCATCTTCCGTTTAGTGAGTTGGGGATTCTACCTCCACTTGATGATATAATTATGGACATATCCAACTTCACCTTTGATGAGTTGAAGAACAAGATCATTCAATAAAGGAGGAGGTATTTCCCAAATGAACCAAACCGACCTATTTCCATCCACACAGAAAGAGTCATTTTGTCAAACACCATGACCAATCCTAGAGTAGCTGCTTCAACAAATGCAACCTTTGCAGTAGCCACACAAAAGAATACATATTTCCTGACACAAAAGAAGGAACAATTGGAGATGGATTTGGCTAGTGCAAAGTAGCAAATTGATTACCTCCTTGCCGAAAATCAAAGGTTGTCTTCCACTATTTCTAGCAGAGAAGGGTTACAGTTAGCTATATGTGAAGAGATCAAGCCATTGGAAGACACAATGAAGCAAAATGTATGGAGAGATTATCACTTTGCTTAAGGAAATGGCGCCTTTATACGAAGTTCAAAAAGGATCGCAGGAAAATATGAGGATCTTAAAATTAGCTTATATAGCTATATATGCAATCCAGGAATGGGGCGTCAGGTATTCAAATGCACCTGTTGTGTTGGTTAGAAAACATAGGTATGAAGTTGAGATGGATAAAGCGGAGATCAGAATGCATATGCAGACCTATAACCACCTCAACAAGCACATAAACAACACTGTGTCAACATTTATGCGGTTGCACAATGGATTTGAAGCCTTAGTCCAAGAACATAAAATACCTTCTATAGGTGTACTTGGGGAGGTAAGACAGAGGAATATTATCAGGCAGGATCTAGAAGAATTCTTGAACCGTATGAGACAGGCGAACACCTGAGATGACTTGGAAGTGAATAAAGATTATGTTTTGCAATATGTAGCTGAGCCAGTGAAGTTACATGTGGGGCTAGTTATGTTGTGGAACAATGTACAGGAAAACTCCAAAACTATAAATACATATGCTTTAGAGGGAAATATCAGATACAATCAAGGTATACCGCAAAAGGTTAGAGATATAGCAGCAAAATATAGAGCTTGGCACCAATACTTCACAACGAAGTTGCATGTCACAGTCGCTGAAATACAGTTTCCCTAACATGAATGTAAATGTGTCTATTTTGTTTTATGGCTTTTGTCACAATTTTGTCAAATGTAATTTTGTATTTGCAAAAAAAAAGTGTCGAAGTCCAAAGGACACATGTGGAATGTGAAGAGTCACTAGGAAGTCCAAGAGTCACTAGGGAGCTCAAGGGTCATTTGGGAGCTCAAGAGTCATTTAGGAGTTCAAGCGTCATTTAGGAGCTCAAGAGTCATGAGGAAGTTCAAGAGTCACATGGGAGATGAAAGGTCACCTCATTTGTTATAAGCAGTGAAGCACGACCCGCATAAGACCCTCGGGTCTTTGCATGTTCTATAGCGAGTCGAGTCACTTGCATAGAACCCACGCTTAATAACCATACCTGGGCAAACCCACATTAGACTCATCTACCCGTATAGGACTCGCGGGTTTTGTATAAGACCCGCATTAGAACCTATAAGACCCATTGACCCTCAAAAGACAATTTTTTTGGGTCATTTTTGTCATTTTTCTTTTCTTTTTTGGAAATGAGGTGGAGGAAATGTAATATCTCGGAAGGGAAATAGACAACAATACAAGCATACGACAATATAGAAAATGCCGGAAATAGAACATAAAGCACATACTCATAAAAATGTCGGGTACTTCATTTTATTAATCATTGAGAATATAATGAACATTGGATAATCGTAATGATAGCACCTATTCTTGCCGAAGGCAAGTGAAGAACTCTCCTCTTAGCATGTGGAAATGTCGTTACAAGAAACCGCGTCTCCACTCGTTAGAAAACCGCGTAAAATTGTCACGTTAGTTTGTTTGATCTAAGCTAGGGTCGATCCTCACGGGAATGAGTTGAAAACTGCATCACCTCGTACTTACCACCCCGGTATTACAAAAAACAAACCAGATCAAGAACGGTCACCCTCCGAAATCACCAAAAGGAACCTCTTCCTCAAGAATTATTCTCAGCTTCCAAAGGTCACCAGATATGCCAAACATAATAGCTTCAGTAAAATGCCTCCCAAACCTCCTCCTGGCAAAGACTGATCCTCCCCACCGGATATCCACTAAAACTCCTGCAGAAAATCCCGCAACGGAACACCTCCAACTAGAACTGCGTCTTCTCTCCCAAAGACTGCACAGTCACAAGAGAAGCCCAGCTCCTCAGCCAAACAACCAACCAAATCTCCTGCTAAAGATTGAAGGAAAAACCTTGCCCGAGCAGGCACTTGAAGTCCCCCGGGGCTAAGGGCGAGATCTCCGACCGGAGACACTCAACGCACTAAACAGTGCTGCAGACAGGCTAAACAGCCAACGTGCTCAAGAAGACAAAATGTCTAGCTCCAATATCATCAACAACAAGAATGCCAAATGAGAAGGCTCTCCCACCTTTTATAACGTTGGCCTCTCTCCAAAACCCTAACGTGGTCTCCCTCTCCTCCAGGTGCTCCTCCTCAATCTGCGCAGAAGCTCCTAGAGGCTACGTGGGCCCCCTCCTCTACGTGGTGTTGGACCCCCATGGCTCCCCATAAGTTATAACGTTGTGCTACTAGGGAGATACTTTATTTTACTTAAGTGAGTTAGAACCCTCTTCTCACTTTTATTTATTAATAAACTATAGTCGGCAAAACTATACAAAAATCGAATATTCCAATTAGCTGTTGCTAATTAGGAATATTACAGTCTCCCCCGGCAAAATGTTGCTTGACCTCAAGCAACTGAAGTGATGGATGCTGCAAAATCTTCTCATTCTCCCAAGTGGCATCCTCATCCAACAAACATTGCTTGTCCTCAAGCAACGCTTGAACAAGCCTCCTCTCTAGCTGATGCTCCCCACCGATACTGCAAAATGTGCCTGGGTCCCACTGAAACCTCTCTGACCTCTGCATCACCCTGATACGAAGGGATATCTCAATCCCAGGATCCCAAAGTGACCTCTCACAGTACCAGCCAACCAATAATCCTCCCGGATCCCATCGCCACCATGGCCAATAATCGCCCAAGTCCCACGGCTCGGACTGTGCACTGCCTCTGGCTATGACTAATGCTCTAAGAGGTGAAGACCACCAACAAGCATCAATGCTCTCGGGCTCCTGCTGCGCTGTACCTGTAGCTGCGTATGCTACCCCTCCAACTGCATACCAACTCATCACCTCTCTCCAATCCAAGTTGTGACCCAATCCCATGCTGATCCTGCTCTCCTGAAATCGGGATGGAGTGCTGAAGAAATGATGTCCTGTGCCACCTTGCCAGCTGGAATCTATAACCTCTGTTATGTCCAAGGGCCCCTGCTCGACTGTGCTCCCTACGAAGAATACCGTACCATTTATAGGGTACCAACTCATGATCTCCTGCCAGTCCATCCTGGAAGAAGAATCCGATGTAGCAATAACAATGGCATATGGAACACGCCTGAAGTGTTGCCGCCAACCCGTAATCAACTCCCACTGCTCTACCCTGTCTGCCAATGAGAGTTGCCTGTAGAAGGAAACCCCTCTCTCTATAATGGGCCAAAGTGGGCAAGATATGCCGCAAGCTCCATCGATGTACTCCTGGAGAGTACTACTCACTGAAAGTACTGCAGCTCGACCGACTGTATGTACATCTATTTGTATCTCATCAATGTGTCAGCCAAAAGATGAATGCTCCACCATATCCAACAGATCCTGCTGTCTACTAGCCCCCTGCATAACAATCCCATCAACCTCCAACATCTCTAGAGGATATGGATCTGCAACTGCCGTCATTGTACTCAGTGTTAATGCATCTGACTGGATCGTCACAAGTGTCTCGTCGCCTAGAGCATTTCCCATAGAGTCCCCTGACTGCTCACCCTGTATACTGGAATGCAGCTCTGGTCTACGGTCTTCATCCCTGCGTGATTGCTCTCGCTCCCCAGAAGCGACCTCAACTGATCCTATGGACTCATATGAAGAAGAGTCCTCACCCTGGCATACAGGAGGAAGGCCCTCCTGTTCTTCCTCTGCCACCTCATCTGCATTGAATAGGCCATCCACCCTCTCGATGAAGTGTCGATACAATGTCTGGAGTCTAGACGCATGCTGGAATGCTCCCTCTGCTGAACCCAGTATCCTCTGCTCATGCATGATCTCAACATGCCCCGAGGGAAGAATGATGCATGTCTCCCTCATGACCCGCTCCCCGGGTGTAGGCTCAGCGATGACCGTTGTGCCACCCCTGTAGAGGATCATCTCATCCCTCGACCTGTGGCTGTCAACTAGCAAAACAACCCAGTGCCACTGCTGAGAGGTCTCTCGCCTAGTGTGCTGAGTGTCATCCAAGTATCTTGGGTGAGCCTCGCGTACCCCACTGCTTATGCCCAAAGTGCCAAAGGACAACAACAAAATCGACTGTGCCAGTGAGTGATGTAGGAGAGGGTTGGATATGTGAGTCCCCACTGATACCATCAAGTATCGCTCATATGTCTCCTCATCGATCCTGGGTGAACTACTCCCAAAGGTAAGCCTGGTGTCCCTATCTGTGAGTCTCCCTGGATGCAACACTTTAAAACCCTGTTGTGCAGCACTGTATGCCCTCGTATACCACTGATCATCCATGTACTCCTCGACATGCCACTACACATTAAGGCATACCTCTGTATACTGCTGGATACCCCAAGCTACTATTGCACCACCCTGTACCGTCTCGTGCCATGACTGTGTCCAGGCATCGGTCACTCCTCGCATGCTCTCAATGTGATGTAGGACACTCCTACTCCACAATGCAATCCCACACACTACGGTACAACACCATGCAACTCCGTGTCCACCGGAAGTCCACTGCTCAATGCTAGAGGCTCCCACACATCCCTGGATGTAGTGTCCTAGAGCCGTGCCTCTACATGTTGGACTTCCTCCAATCGGTATCATCATCTCCACCGTCGCATCACTATACCCGCCGACAAATGGATCATCACTCCCAATCCTCCTCGAGGGGTTCGAGAAGTGAATCTCCCTATGTGTCAGTAGTGTTACCACCACTGCTCGGCTCCGCTGCGTCCTCTGTGCCCCATACAAAGGTGAAGAATCCTGGGCCCCATACAAGGCGCCATCTGGTGGCCTGCCAATGCCACCTCCTCCGACAGGCTCCTGCCAAGGTATGTTGACCACCCCGTGATCCCATGTATAAGTGTCATACCAAGACAACCTAGGAAGTCTTCCCATAAACTGGTTGGCCACTGGAGCTAACCAAAACTCCCCTAGCAAATGTGCATGCTCAACTGCTAAGCCAACTGTACCCTCCCAGACATAGTCAATCGACCTGCCTGGAAAATGATAGGTGATCCTACCTGGATCCCAATGCCAATCTGGGGTTCCTGTACTCCCAGCACCTGGAAACTCCTGCTGAACTATACTTGGGTCCACCACCATCTCCATAACCCACTCCACCGGATACCAACTCAAAATCTCTCGCCATCCAACCTCAACATGTGGATGTTGTACCCTGTGCAACTCTGGTCGTCTCATACCGCTATCCAAGTCAACGTATGAGATCTGACTAGGTGGCTCCGTCTCTCTCTCTCTAATGGGAAGAGGTAACCCAACAACGTTGCCAGTCCCGTCCATGCATGCCTGAAGGGGAATGAACTGACGTTCCAACGTGCCCTCAGGTTGTACCATTAGGGAATCCAGTCGTTCCCCAATGCAAGCCTACTTGGCCGCTGTCTTGGCACAAGCCACTCTCATGCCCTCCAACTCCTTGTCCTACAACAAAATGGCCTCCTGTACTGACGTGGCCTTCCCTTTCAAAACTCGAAGGTCTGCCCGAAGCCGATGATATCGCTGTCTGCGACCATCATCCAATCCCTCTGTATCTCCTAGTGCCTCATCGAATGTGGATACATCTCCTGTCGCCTCACCCATCTGTTGTGTGCTAATACCACCCGAAGACTCGGACACGACTCCGGTCATCACCTCAATGGATGACTCTACTGGTGTAGGCTCTACCTTCTCCACTACGATATCAACCGGCACGGTCAAGGAGGTCTCTAATGAGGGTGAGTCCTCTGTCACACTAGGTGTACCTTCGAAATCCCTACAATCCTGTGTGCTCTCATCCTCCAAGTGCGAGGTAACCATTTTGATGGTTTCCCTCTCCGATACTCGGTCAAGCTGGAGAGAGGTATCCAACTTCTCCACCCAAGCTTTTTCCGAACGCTCGGATGACCCCTCTACCCACTGTGCGCCACAAGCCCCCGTCATGTGACTTCCTATTCCCTCTGTGAAAGTTGCGAGATCTGCTATCCCGCTGGAGCTGAACAAAATCTCTGAATGGAAGGGCATCCCTGAACTCCTGCCCATATGCCTGATACTCAGCGAAATAATCACCCATGTGGCCAGGCTCTGGCTCCTGCTGTGCTCCTGCCCCTGTGTCCGCACCCAGAAAAGTGGGCATGGTAGAACGTGTGGGTGTATGTGATGCCATATGCTGAGTGGCATCATGCTCCGGCAAATGGTGGGATATGCCTGAACCTTCGCCAATCTGGAAACCCCTTGGGGTTTCACGTTGTCTAGCCTCCACAGCAGTGAATCTCTGTCCCATCACATCAATCTGCCTCGACAGATCCTGTACTGATTTGAGGAGCATCTTCTCAAATCTCTTTGCACCATCATCACCTGCCATCGGCTCCTCCTGCTATGTGTCTACAGGCTCCTCATGAAATGGCACTGCTGCTCCAAAACTATACTGCGGCTTGTCTTCGGCCTCTGATTTACCCACTGAAAACTACTCAGAAAATTCTAGGAACTTGGGAAGGTGATCCTTGCCCAAAACCCAGAAAAATCACAAAAGGGTTTCTTCTAATTCCAAACTTCAAAATTTGACCCTTTGTATTTTGGCCTTTTTTCCAATTTCGTTTTTGGTACTGCAACTGCTATTGCTCTCCAAAATTCCAGCAAACCTCTGTATGATCTCTTTCCCGATGTCATAGACCACAGGCTGAGCCAGAACTATGCTTTGATACCACTGTAATATCCCGAAAGGGAAATAGACAGCAATACAAGCATACGACAATATAGAAAATGCCAGAAATAGAACATAAAGCACATACTCATAAAAATGCCGGGAATGCTAAGCCATTTTATTAATCTGAGAATATAATGAAATACAATGGATAATCATAATGATAGCACCTATTCTTGCTCAAGGCAAGTGAAGAACTCTCTTAGAAAGATAGGAAATGGCTGCTACAAGAAACTGCGTCCCAGCTGCTAGAAAACTGCCGTAAAACTGTTGCTGCTAGAATGGACTGAAGCTAGGGGCTGATCCCCTTGCCGGAATGAGCTGAAAATTTGCAGATCACCTGTACTCACCACCCCGGACAAAACCCAAAAACCGTATCAAGAACGGTCAGCCTCCGAAAATCACCAAAGAACCCTCCTCAAGGAATTACGCTGCCTCTGCAAGGCTCAGCGCAGATGCCAAATGATAATAGCTGTGATAGTGCCTCAAACTCCTCAGGAAACCTCCTCCTGGCAAACACTGATCCTCCCCACCGGATATCAACTGAAACTCCTGCAGAAAATCCCGCAACGGAACACCTCCAACTAGAACTGCGTCTTCTCTCCCAAAGACTGCGCAGTCACAAGAGAAGCCCAGCTCCTCAGCCAAACAACCAACCAAATCTCCCGCTAAAGATTGAAGGAAAAACCTTGCCCGAGCAGGCACTCGAAGTCCCCCGGGGCTAAGGGCGAGATCTCCGACCGGAGACACTCAACGCACTAAACAGTACTGCAGACAGGCTAAACAGCCAGCGTGCTCAAGAAGACAAAATGTCTAGCTCCAATATCATCAACAACAAGAATGCCAAATGAGAAGGCTCTCCCACCTTTTATAACGCTGGCCTCTCTCCAAAACCCTAACGTGGTCTCCCTCTCCTCCACGTGCTCCTCCTCAATCTGCGCAGAAGCTCCTCGAGGCTACGTGGGCCCCCTCCTCTACGTGGTGTTGGACCCCCATGGCTCCCCATAAGTTATAACGTTGTGCTACTAGGGAGATACTTTATTTTACTTAAGTGAGTTAGACCCCTCTTCTCACTTTTATTTATTAATAAACTATAGACGGCAAAACTATACAAAAATCGAATATTCCAATTAGCTATTGCTAATTAGGAATATTACAGGAAAAGGGAATTTGGAGGGAAGAAAATGCTTTATAAGCACATATCTCCCTTCCATTTGTCATTCACTTGTCATTTGAGTGTTTGCCTAAGTGTTGAGTGACACCATTGCACAGTGAAGGAGCTCTTGGAGGAGGCTAAAGGAGGCTTCATTAGATCAAACCCAACTTGAGGTAGGCTTCATGAACCTTGTTTTACGGTTTTTAATTTTCCATGTAATTTTATTTTTTTTAATCAATTTAATTTTCAATTTTCAATTTTATTTTAGTTTGCAATTTTTTTGGGGTTGAGGAGGACTGCCTCCTTAGCCCGCAGGGCCCTGTGGCTGAGAAACTCAGCCATAGGGCCATGCGGTTTGAGGAGGCAGTCCTCCTCATCCTAAAAAATATTGCAAATTTGAAAAAATTTAAAAACCAAAAAAATTTAAAAAACAAAAAAATATCAATTAAATTTAAAAAAATTAAAATTTTTCTTCCAGATTCTGTCACCATGCCACCAAAGTGTTGTAGAAAGTCTCATGATCCGGCATGGGCACATGGTCAACGAATCATTTCCGGTAATGACCACCATGTCAAATTCAATTATTGCAATGCCACAATGCATGCGAGCGTAAATAGGCTAAAATACCACCTAGCTAGAATTTTCGAGAATGGTGTGGGATGTTGTCAGAATTGCCCTAATGAAGTCACTACTGAAATGGCAGCTGCTTTGGAAGCCATTAAAGAAGAAATTTATAAGAGGGCAAAAGGGAAGGATGAGATTGTTGGGATAGGTAGATCTTCATCTCAGAGTGAAACACAGATTCAAAGTCCAGGTATTGGTAACTCCTCTTCAAGTGTTGTGGCAAACAAGAGTATCAGCTCTTCTTTCTTCACTCCTCATATAGCTCCAGGATCTCAACCAACCTTGGGTAGTTTTAATGAAAAGAAGAGGAATATGGCAGATATGGTAGCGAGGAGGTTTTGGTACCATAACAGTCTTTCATTCAACTATGCAAAGTCATATTTTTATCAGCCCATGGTGGATGCCATTGCAAGTGCTGGCCCTGGATACAAAACCCCATCTTATAATGCACTTAGGGGGAAAGAGCTGGATGAGGAGCTTGAGTGTGACAAGGAGCAATTGGAGAGCATTAAAGCTCATGGAAATTTATAGGTTGTACAATTATGTCTGATGGGTGGACAGATTAGAGGGGTAGAACAATAATAAATTTTGTTGTAGCTTGCCCTAAAGGAACCATGTTCCTAAAATCCATTGATGCATTTGCAAATGTAAAATATGCACATTTGATTTTTACATTGTTGGCTGATGTGGTGGAGGAAGTTGGGGTTGAAAATGTTGTCCAAGTAATCACAGACAATGCAACAAATTATGTGGCAGCTGGAAGGTTGCTTTGTGCCAAATATCCCACCATTTTTTGGACTCCATGCGCTGGCCATTGCATAGACTTGATACTAGAGGACATTGGGAAGTTGGAGTGGGTGCAAGATATAAAAGAATGCAAGCAAATTACCAAGTATATTTATAATCATGCTTGGGTGTTGAACCTTATGAGGGAATTCACACAGGGTGAGCTTAGTCGCCCAACTGTCACACGGTTTTCTACAAGTTTTCTTTCTCTCCAAAGTCTTTTGTATGAGTACCAAGCTTTGAGAAGAATGTTTTGTAGCCAACAATGGGTATTTTGGAAAGATAGCACAAAACCAGAAGCATTGTTTGTGAAAGCATCTGTCTTTGGTGATAGTCTGTGGGACAAAGTCACTGAGATTGTCAGCTTCATTGAGCCCCTTGTGAAAGTCTTGAGATCGCTGGATGGAGAGAAACTTGCAATGGGATATATTTATAAGGGCATGGACATGGCCAAAGAGGCCATCAAGACTTTCTATAAGGGAAATGAATCTAAATATCTCCCTATATGGAAAATTATTGATTCCAGGTGGGACAGACAACTACATTCACCATTGCATGCAGCAAGAGCATATCTCAATCTAAGCTTATTCTATAATGAGGGGTCTAACATTCAAAGAGATCCTGAGGTAATGAGAGGTGTCATGATATGCATTGAGAAGATGTTCCCGAATCAAGATATTCAAGACAAAATCAACATACAACGAGATCTGTACAAGGAAGCATCTGGCATGTTTGGATTCAGCGCAAGTCAACGTCTCAAGGACAAGAAGATGCCTTGTAAGTGCAAATTGTTAGAACTTAGCTTGTAATTTTGCTAGTTCTCTTTAATATGTTTGGCATTGCAAACATATAATCTTTGTTGTTATTTTCTTACAACTCATTGGTGGATAGGTTGTGGCACAGACGCACCACAATTAGAAAAATTCACCTTCAGAGTTTTGAGTCAACCTTGTTGTGATTCTTCTTGTGAGTGCAATTACTTAGTGTTTGAGCACATCCACAATAAAATGAGAAACAGGTTCGAGCGTGAGAGGTTGGAAAAGTTGGTTTTCATCTACTACAACCTTCGAATGCTCACAAAAGAAATGCAACCAAAGGATATAGATCCAATTTTATTGGATACTATTGATTTAGAGTCCGATTGGGTTGTGGAGGAGGAGCCCCCTGATTTGAGTTATAAGTAAACCCTCATGCTTCAAGTAAAGTACTTTTAGCCTTGGCTTCTCTAGCTAAGCACAAGAGAGAGAGAGACCATTCTTTTGAGGAGCAAGGTGTGGCTTCATGTTCCATTATTGGAACACGTGAAACATCTTTGTAATTGTGTATCTTGGCACTTTCATTTAATATTTCGAAGCTTCCAAAGTCAAACGTACTTTCATGCATGTATTGGGAATTTTTTAAGACTTTTCTTTTGATGTTTTTTGTATATGTTTATGTTTATGTACTAAAGAGAATGAACTATTTTTTTAGCTTTAGTGCACATCTTAATTGAAACGTGCATCTTATTTGCTTTTCATGATTGTTGTTATTTCGAGAACTACTTTTCAAACTAATTGACGATTCTTTCTATACATGTGTGTCTTTATTATTGTGGTACTATTATTATTCTTCTAAGGGCTCACTTTTCTTTACTTCGTTCGTGAAAGTACTTTATACACATTACAATTGTATGTTTCACAAAGCTAACATCGCTTGCTTGTCCCAAAAGTTATGTGCGTGCTCTCTTATGTTCTTAATTGTAGCCAAGGCAAATCTTTAAGTGAAAATGGTAGTCGGGCCATCATTCTAGATGGGATTCCTACTCCAAACGGTATAGAGTCAAATTGGGACTTTATATTGGGGAGATCCCCTTGTTGTTGCAGAATTTCTAGCACCGTCAACACCTTAACAAGGTTATTATATGCCCTAATAACCATAGGGTTTTATATGTTGAGACTGGTCCACATGTTTGGATTGCTTGAAGGCAAGCAATCCTGGGGCAGGAGGATTTGTGATGTTCCTTATGGCATGGTTAGGATGGACTTTCGGGGTTGGAGGCAGATAGGTTACACGTGCAAGTTTATTTCATCAACGGGTCCAAGGGGTTTTGAATATGTTTTATGGGATCTGGAGGAGTTCACTTGCCATATTCCATCATCAGGATTTATTCTGCACAACTTGCTTCTCGTTCATTGGATTTTGATAATTCCCATAAAATAGGGTTATTATTGTGCCTAACTCAGTTAATTATGCTTAAGGTAACATTCCGAGAAGAATATTTGACATAACACCTTAGTGTAATAGCTTGTTGGAACAAGAACGCCAAGATCTACATGATGGGATGGCTAGAAGTGATTTTCAGTGGCCTGAGGAGGCATGGTGGTCAATTTACCATTTTTCCACATTAAAAAGATATCTTAATTGGAATAAAAGAGGGAAAAGTGCTCAATGATTAAAATAATAATAAAATTGGAAGTTCTAGAGGGGTCCATCAGATCTATAAGAAGAAGAGGAGGAGGCCATTATAGGACATCTTGGATTTGACCTTTCTTCTTGTATGAGAGGTTTGAGAACCTAGTTCTCTACTTCATTTGTAGCCCCAAAACAAAAACCCTCAGGTGATTCAGTGAAATTGGGCGAGTACCCATCTCCCCTTGGTGAATTCACCCATAATTCACAGGAGATCTTAACAGTTGCATCTCAGTTCAATTTTGGAGGGCGGGTCTCAGAATTGGCGCAAATTATTTTTGGAGACCAGATTGTCTATCTCAACTATTTCAGTTGTATCATCACGTGCACTCTTTCCAGTTATTTTTATATTGAAAGCTGAGATTATTTCTGCTCATCGTATTATTGAATTGCATGCACTCTATTGGTTATGTTTTACATGACAATTTTCTGTTAAATGAATGGTATTTTTATTGAGAAATTTCGGTTGAGTTACATTTCTGCAAAATTAGTCAAATATATCATTTGGGATATTACAGTGGTATCAAAGTTGGTCTTTCTGCCAGCCTGAGGGTTTTAATTGCAAATTGCTCGAGGGTTTATTTTGGAGGTGTGAAAAAAAACATGGAGAAAGCAAGAACAAATTCTTCTATTTGTTGGAAAAAGTATTCCTGGTGGTTAGTTATTCGACAAAATCTCTGTTGCAAAATGCTAGACAAATTCTTTGTGGATTTGTTGTCTACTTAATAATTATTCTACAATCTGTATGGACCAAATTAATTAAAAGCGACCAATATCACCTTGGAGCCGTATGTTTTTTTATTTATGAAGGAACTAATGTATTGTTTGGCTCAATTTATTTCCTAGCTAAATTACATAAAGTTCATTAAAGGGAGGGGCCGACTTTTATTTGGGGAAAGCCAAAATCCGTATAATTTCCAAGGGCCGTGAACATCATTTTGGAGCATAATAATTCTGGCCAAATTATTATCATTCACTAAGTGCGTGAGTCAAGGAGGAAATTATTATCAAGTGCGTGAGCCAAGGAGAAAATTATTATCAAGTGCGCGAGCCAAGGAGAAATTTCTGAGAAGGGACGAGAAAGGTGGAGCACAAGGATTGAAGGGTTGATTATAAAATTATTTTTCTCAAGCAACAAACCTTCAAGTCGAGATTCAATTCCAAAGAAGAACGAAATATCAAAGGTCGAATTCCCCATCTTGGCACCACAAGAGATGCAAATCAGAAAGACCAGAATTGGAGGCCGAATTTTGCAGTAGACTTGGAGATACGTTGCTGCAACTTGTGGCCGAAATTCTTCCTCAGACAGATCGTGGGATAGGTGCCGTTCTTCCCTAAGTTTCTCAAAGTTTCAAGATATTCACAAGGAGAGCAGCCAAATTGCTTGTGCTTCAAGATCCGATTATTTGGTATAACAACAGTGGATTCCAGGGACCAAATTGTTGTATCACCTTGGAGGGCCGTTTGCTTGCAATTTGTCCTAGAATCAAAGACTTATTGGGCCGCAGTACTGTGTTTAGCATTTTTGTCACTTCAATACTGTAGCAGTTTGTTTCTCTTGGTTTTTTAAGGGATCAAGCCCATTGGAGAGGAGTCATTTGTTATCCAAGTTCCCCTTAGAAGACATTATTTGTGCCTGTAGCAGCTCATCTGAAGAGGTCCAAGTTGGTTGAAGGGTATTTCAAGTCAAATCATTTGCTAGAGCTTGCTCCAGTGGCACTATAATTGTTGGGTATGTGTTATATTCTTTCCACGACTAAGCATGCACGGGGGGGTAAGAGGGGGGGCAATAGCCCCTTGTGTTGGGATCCGGGGCAGCGCCTCGGCGAAAATTTTTGGTCCTCAATTTCCGGTGGGTAGTCCGTGCCCATGGTTTTGTGCATGGTTTTGCACATGGTTTTGGGGTACGATGGTTTTCGGCCCCTGGTATTTTTTGTAGATCCGGTCAAGGGAATTACGATTATGTTCTAATCCAGGGTTAATGGATTGGGGCTTATGTATGCTTCGACATGTATATATATGTGTTGTAACACTAAAAGGAATATAATGAAAAATCACGCTGGTCGTCCCGATTTGGGATCCAGGGGAAAATCTCTGTGTTTATCTGTTTTATGTTTTATGCTCTCGCTATTGTTTATTTTCTGTTATAAGATTCGTGTGTAGATAATTTCTGTTCAGGGTTAAAACCTACATTTTGTATCAGAGTTGTTTCGGCTTCAAGGGGACGCCTTTGCTGCTGAGGGTTTTTTGCTCGGGCCTGAGGTAGACCCTATTTAGTGGGAGATCTACGGGATCGATTGTTGCGGTGAAAGAAGATGGCGAGCGGCGGAAAGATAGAGATCGAAAAATTTAATGGTCAGAGTTTTGAGTTGTGGAAGCTCAAGATGGAGGATCTGCTGGTGGATAAAGATCAGTGGATCGCGGTAGATCCAGGTACTAAACCAACGGCAATGTCAGATGAAGACTGGAAGAAACTGGATCGGAAGGCTAAAAGCACAATACGGTTATGTGTCTTAGATTCAGTATTGTTGAATGTATCTGGGGAAGCTACGGCGAAGACCTTGTGGGAAAAACTTGGGACTTTGTACCAATCTAAGTCTCTGGTGAATAAGTTGTTCCTACGGAAAAAGTTGTATAACCTGAGGATGAAGGATGGAGACTCGGTGATAGAGCATCTGAACGCCTTCAATACTGTGGTAAGTCAGCTGTCATCTGTTGATATTAAAATCTCAGATGAAGATAAGTGCATCGGTTTGTTGTGTTCTCTACCAGACTCATGGGACAGTCTGGTTATTGCAATAGGTAGCAATACAACTACCTTGAATTTTGATGACATTGTCTCAGCCTTGCTGTCGGAGGAAATGAGACGGAGAAATATGGAGGGTCGGAATGGAGATGCCTTATCTGTACGAGGAAGGTCCCAGAACAGAAACAAGAATAAGGTTTCGAGTGGGAGATCTAAATCTAGAGGGAGATCTAAATCTCCTGGAAAGTTTGTAAAGGTGTGCTGGAAATTCGGAAAGGAAGGGCACTACAAAAAGGAATGCAGATCTAAAGCTCCTGAGAAAGGAAAGGGATCTGATGAAGCTCCTTCTGCAGAGGCAAAAACCACCTCGAATGAAGGTGGGGATGTGTATTTGGCTTCTTCTTCAAATACACATGTAGATCATGAGTCATGGTTGATTGACTCAGGTGCATCCTTTCACTTCACTCCCCATAGGGAGTGGTTCTGTGAGTATGAAAAATATGATGGTGATGTCTTCCTAAGGGATGATAGGAAGGAAAGACTTGTCGGACGTGGAAAGGTCAAGCTAAAGCTGCAAGGTGGAAGGATTAGAACACTTCCTGGTGTTCTGCATATTCCTGCATTGGCCAAAAATCTGATTTCTGTAAGAAAGATGGATGATTCAGGTGTAAAAACGGTGTTCGAGAAAGATTCCTACAAGATGGTTCGGGGAGCACTGGTATTAATGCGGGGAGTTTGGACTGGAACTCTGTACAAGCTACAAGGTAGCACTGTTATTGATGGGTGTAACAGTTCTATGGTTCCTGAAAGTGGAGTGGAAAACCTAGCTGTCTTTGGAGAAAAGACCATGTTATGGCATCAAAGTCTTGGACATATTGGAGAGAAGGGCCTTCGGACACTACATAGAAATGGTATGGTAGAAGGTATGTCTAATTGCTCTCTGGATTTCGATTTCTGTGAACATTGTGTATATGGGAAACAGAATTGGGTGAGTTTTCCTTCTAATGCTAAGAGGGCGAACAAGATATTAGAACTTGTGCACAGTGATGTGTTTGGACCTGTGTCAGTTCCATCACTGGGAAAGTCTGTGTACTATGTTTCATTCATAGATGACTTCTCAAGGAATACATGGATATATTTCTTGAGGAAAAAATCTGAAGTCTTTGACAAATTTAAAGAATTTAAGGCTCTGGTGGAAAACCAGACAGAGAAGAAGATAAAGGCGTTGAGGACAGATAATGGTGGGGAGTTCTGCAAGAAGGAATTTGAAGAGTTCTGTAAGAAGTGTGGTATAGCACGACAGAAGACTAATCCATACACACCTCAGCAAAATGGAGTTGCAGAAAGAATGAACAGAACACTGATGGAAAAGGCAAGAAGCATGCTCAGTGGTACCGGGTTAGGACAAGAATTCTGGGCATAGGCAGTGGAGACTGCATGCTATCTGGTTAACAGATCACCTTCATTAGTGTTGGAGGATAAGACTCCACATGAGGTATGGACTGGTAAGAAACCCTCTATTTCACATCTAAAGGTATTTGGATGTGATGCATATGTACATGTTCCAAAGGAGAAAAGGACCAAGTTGGATAATAAATCTGAAAGGTGCATCTTTATTGGGTATAAGGATGGTTTAAAGGGTTACAAGCTTTGGAATCCAGAAACAAGGAAGGTTGTGTATAGCCAAGATGTGGTGTTTAGAGAAGTGAAAGATGTTGTTAAACATGAAGTCCTACCAAAGGAACCTGAGAAGATAGAGTTTGAGCTAAAGGAGGATGAATCAGACTCTACAACAGAAGAAGACTCAGAAGATGAAGAGCCACAAACTCCGGCTTTGAGAAGATCATTTCGGGAAAGAAGGCAACCAGAAAGGTATAGTCCATCTGCTTTCTTTTCAGGTTTTGCCTTAACTATAACTGATGATGAACCCAGAACTGTCAGGGAGGCAGTAGATTCAGAGGATGGAAAACTCTGGAAGGAGGCCATGGCTGATGAAATGGCATCCTTGCACAAAAACGATGCATGGGATCTAGTGGAGTTGCCGGCTGGAAGGAAGCCCATTGGGAGAAAATGGGTGTTTAAGAAGAAGATGAATGTAGAAGGCAAGGTGGAGAAATACAAAGCTCGGTTGGTAGCGAAAGGTTATTCCCAGGTGCAGGGAATTGATTTTGGTGATATTTTTTCTCCTGTTGCCAAAGTTACTTCTATTAGATTACTTTTATCTGTTGCTGCTGCATTTGATTTTGAGATAGAACAGATGGATGTGAAGACAACATTTCTTCACGGGGATCTAGAAGAGGAGATCTACATGAAGCAACCTGAAGGCTTTATGGTGAAGGGTAAAAAAGAACTGGTATGCAGGTTAAAGAAGTCTCTGTATGGGTTAAAACAGTCACCAAGGATGTGGTATCAGAAATTTGATACCTATATACGGGGACTTGGCTTCACCAGAAGCAAGGAGGATCACTGTGTTTTTTTTAAATTAATTGGTGACCGTGTTATTTATTTGGTCTTATATGTGGATGATATGTTGTTGATTGGAAATGACAAAGAAATTATCCAAGATTTGAAGACCCAACTGTTCTCCAAATTCGACATGAAGGATCTTGGTGCTGCAAACTATATTTTGGGCATGGAAATTAAGAGAGATCGGGCAAAGAGGACGCTCTGGTTAAACCAGAGGAAGTATGTCGAAACTATATTGCAGAGGTTCAATATGCAGGATAGTAAACCAATGAATGTTCCTATTCCTGTAGGTTTAAAGCTGTCTGTTGAACAGTGTCCCAAGACACAAGAAGAAGAGGAGTATATGTCTCATGTTCCATATGCAAGTGCAATGGGTAGCCTGATGTATGCAATGGTCTGTACTAGACCAGAGATTGCACATTCAGTGGGAGTATTGAGCAGGTTTATGTCCAACCCAGGAAAGGAGCATTGGACAGCAGTGAAGCGGGTTTTCAGATATTTACGTGGCACTAATGATTATGGCTTGTGCTACCAAGGAAGACCAGGATTGGAATGAATGTTGGACATTCATGGTTTTGTTGATGCAGACTGGGCTGGAGATCTGGACCAAAGAAGATCTACAAGTGGGTATGTGTTTAGCCTATTTGGAGGCGCAGTCAGTTGGATGAGTAAAAGACAGTCTGTAGTGGCTCTTTCAACTACAGAGGCAGAATACACAGCAGCCACTCATGCAAGCAAGGAAGCAGTTTGGTTGCAGAGATTGTGTTCAAGTATGGGGTTGGTACAGCAAGCTATAAGGATAGACTGTGATAGCCAAAGTGCAATTTTCTTGGCTAAGAACCCTGCTTATCATTCAAAGACAAAGCACATTGATGTTCAATATCACTTTGTTAGAGATATGGTTGAGGCTAAAAGGGTGTTGCTGGTTAAGGTGGACACTTTGAAGAATGTTGCAGATGCATTGACGAAGTCTGTGAGCACTCAGAAGTTCTCTTGGTGTAGAGAAACAATGGGTGTTGAAGAATTTGGCCAATGACTAAGCTCTCCTGTGGCCCCCTGTGGAAAGAAAACAACAATTGGGAGAATGTTGGGTATATGTTATATTCTTTTCACGACTAAGCACGAGTGGGGGGGTAAGAGGGGGGGCGATAGCCCCCCATTTGCGCTGGGCACAACGGGGGGACGGTAGCCCCCCCTGTTGGGGTCCGGGGCAACGCCCCGACAAAAATTTTTTGGTCCTTAATTTCCGGTGGGTAGTCTGCGCCCATGGTTTTGTGCATGGTTTTGCACATGGTTTTGGGGTACGATGGTTTTCGTCCCCTGGTATTTTTTGTAGATCCGGTCAAGGGAACTACAGTTATGTTCTAATCCAGGGTTAATGGATTGGGGCTTATGTATGCTTCGGTGTAATATTCCCAATTAGCTTTGCTAATTGGAATATTTCATTTTTGTTTAATTTTGCCGCTTTAGCTAGAAATAATAAATAGGTAGAAATAGAGGTCTTACTCACTTTAGCACCTCACTTTATATAAAATAAAATGTTTTTCCTAGTTGATTGACGTCATAACTTAGAAAGGAGGCCTTGGGGGTCCACATGTGTATGAGGGGAGGCCTCACACTGACCCAAGGTTAACTGCGCAGGCTAAGGAGAGTGAAGGACGCAGTCAAGGTTTTGGAGGGAGTTTAGCACTATAAAAGGTGGGGTTATCACCTAATTTGGGCATGCTTGATTTGATATTGATTTGGAGAGCTAGACTTCTGTCTGCTTCAGCACGCCGGTTGTTTAGTCGGTCTGCAGCACTGTTTAGTGCAACCGAGTGTCTCCGGTCGGAGATCTCACCCTTAGCCTCGGGGGACTTCGAGTGCCTGCCCTGGTAAGGTTATTTTCTGGTTTCACCCTTAACCTCGGGGGACTTCGAGTGCCTGCCCTGGTAAGGTTATTTCTGAGCATCATCATTCAGTTTCAGTAGTGAGTAGCAGCAGCTTTCTGGTGGAGGAAACCCCTTCTGGTGCCTGCGCAGATCTGAGAGGCAGGACGCTGTTCCAGAGGGAGGAAGGACGCAGATCAGATCTGAGAGGGAGGACGCTGTTCCAGAGAGAAGGAAGGGCCTTGATCCAGTTAACTAAGAGCGGGAAGGACGCAGAGATACGGGGAGGCGGTGATAGATCCGACCTTGGAGGATACGGATCGGAGATGTTGATAGATCCGACGGCAGAGTGCGGATGCGGAGAGATAGCATCAGATCCGGCCTTGGAGGGTACGGATGCGAGGAGATATTGATAGATCTAGCCTTAGAGAGTGCGGATACGGAGATAGCATCGGATCCGGCCTTGGAGGATACGGATCGAGAGATATTGATAGATCCGGCCTTGGAGAGTGCGGATACGGAGAGGTGTATCAGATCCAGCCTTGGAGGATACAGATCTGAGGAGATATTGATAGATCCAGCCTTGGAGAGTGCAGATCTGGAGAGATAGCATCAGATCCAGCCTTGGAGGATATAGATCTGAGGAGATACTGTCAGATCCAGCCTAGATCTGAAGAGATAGCAGCAGATTTGGCCTTAGAGGACGCAGATCTGGAGTGATAGGACACAGATCTGGAAAGGAGGATTCAGATCTAGCAGATCTGAAGGAGAGAGAACGCAGATCCAGACAGGGAGGACGCTGATCTGATGAGTAGAGTCTGGTGAGTGAGATTTGACAGCGTTTTCAGTGGTTTCAGCCTGGAGGAGTTGATCTTGCCATCTGGAGGTTCTGTGGTCAGTATTTCATCTGTCTTCTGCGCTGTCACTAGCAGAGACAACGTTTCTATTGGTGGGGGTTTGGAGGATTGAGATCAGCCATCTTCTAGTCTTCAGTTTGTAGTTCCATTGCATTCCAGCAGCATCTCTTCTTCAGCCAGCTAGGACGCTGTCCTTATTTGCAGCCATTGTTTGTCTGAGAGGGTCTCCACTTGCCTAGGGCAAGGATAGGTGCACTCATTCTGATTATCTTGTACTCCTATCTATGTGTTCTGAGATTAATAAAATGGCTTAGTTTTCTGGCATTCTATGTGTACTTGTCCATGATCTGGTTCCAGCATTGTGTTTTCTATATCTGTCTGGCATATTTCTGTGTATTACTGGTTATTTCCCTTTGGGGATATTACAGTGGTATCAGAGCATAATTCTGGCTCAGCCTGTGGTCTATGACATCAGAAAAGAGATCATACAGAGCAATAGTAGTTGCAATACCAGAAACGCAGTTGGGAAAAGGGCCAAAATAAAAAGGTCAAATTTTGAAGTTTGGAATGAGGAGAAACGTTTTCTGGGTTTTTCTGGGTTTTGGGCAAGGATCACCTTCCCAAATTCCTGAAATTTTCTGAGTAGTTTCCAGTGGGTAAATCGGATGTCGAAGTTAAGCAGCAGTATGGTTTTGCAACAGCCGTGCAGTTTCTGAGGAGCCTGTAGACACATAGCAGAAAGAGCTGATGGCAAGTGATGATTTTGAGAGGAAATATGGAGAGGCGCTCCGATACATGCAGGATATATCACAAAGACTCACTGCGTTGGAGGTTAGGCGGTGGGGAACCCCAAGGGGTTTCCAGATCGTTGAGGGATCAGGCACATCCCACCATTTGCCGGAGCATGATGCCACTCAGCATATGGCATCATGTACACCCACACGTCCCACTATGCCCACATTCTTGCCAGAGGACACAGGAACAACAGTACAGCGAGAGGTAGATCCGGCTCGGATGGCTGACATTCTTGCAGAGTATCAGGCTTTCGGACAGGCATTCATGGATGCTCTCCCCTTCGAGAGATATATCCTGTACCTGTATGGCATTAGACTCCATGATCAACATCGGGGGCACCAGCATCATCATGGTGGAGACTACCACCGCACAGCTAGTAGAGATTATGTTCAGCTCCAGCGTGATAGTAGACCTCACAACTCTCACAGAGGGAACAAGCACTCACATGATAGGGGCTTACAGCGCACAGTGGACAAGTTGGATACCTCTTTCCAGCTTGACCGAGTATCGGAGAGAGAAACCATTAAAGTGGTTACCTCACACTTGGAGGATGAGGACACACAGGATTGCAGGGAGTTCGAGGATACACCTAGTGTGACACAGGACTCACCATCATTAGAGCCCTCCTTGACTGTGCCGGTTGATATTGTAGTGGAGGAGGTAGAGCCTACCCCGGTAGAGCCATCCACTGAGGTGATGACTGGAGCCATGTCCGAGTCTTCGGGTGGTAGCAGCACACGACATATAGGTGAGGTATCAGGAGATATATCCATTATCGATGAGGCACTAGGAGGTACAGAGGTATCGGATGATGGTCGCAGACAGCGGTATCATCGGCTTCGGACGGACCTTCGAGTTTTGAGGGAGAAGGCCGCGTCAGTACGGGAGACCATTTTGTTGCAGGACCAGGAGCTGGAGGGTATGAGAGTGACTTGTGCCAAGTCGGTGGCCAAGTTGGTCCGCATTGGGGAACAGCTGGATTCCCTGATGGTACAACCAGAGGGCACGAGGGAGCGTCAGATCATTCCCCTTCAGGCATGCATGGATGGGACTAGCAGTATTGTTGGGTCATCTCTTTCCATTAGAGAGAGAGAGGCAGAGCCACCTAGTCAGGTCTCATATGTTGACTTGGATAATGGTATGAGACGATTAGAGTTGCACAGGGTACAGCAGCCACGTGTTGAGGTTGGATGGCGAGAGATTTTGAGTTGGTACTCGATGGAGCAGACTATGGATGAAGGGGAGGTCTCAAGGAGGGAACTCACTGGAGATGCACTTCGACACACCATGGGGTGCGATGACTTTCTTCCCTTCTCACAAGAGCAGATAGAAGATGGGGGACATCTTCGGATGGATAACATCTGTCATGCTTGTGTTGGACATTCCTTGAGCCACACACATCATGATGGGAGGTTTTTGCCTACCACCTATTTGATTCTTGATAGGGTCTCATTGATCCTTGAGAAGTTTATACTTCAAAATCCCATGAAGTGCAAAATCAGAAATTTGATTTGGGAGAATGGTAGCCCTCATGGGAGGAGTAACCGGATGAGGAGAAGGAGGCATCCACAAGTGATTGAGTGGATGGGGATGATGAGCAAGGAGCTAGGAGGCTACTTGCAGATCTGTGCTACCAGGCAACAGGAGGCTTGGCTGCGCTGGTTACTCTTGAAAGCGTTTGGCCATCTCTTGGCAAACACTCTTCCTAAGAGTCGGAGGGTGGGGGAAAGATGGCTGGATACTTGCATCATGGAGCAGCATAGAGTATGTATGCATGGTGTTGCTATGATACTCGTTATGTCTTCATCACATGAGTTGTATGATGGAAGTATGGGGAGGCGGCAAATTGTTTGGTTGCTTGGTTTGTTTCTGGGAGAGCAAGGGCAGATTTGCTCTCACACTTTGCATGATGTTGCAGGAAGAGGGGATGGCACTATCTCCTTGATCTTTGATGATGACGGGGAAGCACTTCCATCTTGGGGAGTATTCCACACTTGTTGCAGCCGTATTAGCGGAGTCTTTGACAAGGAGCATGTCAAAGAGCAGAGTCTTGTATTGACAAGAGCTTATTTGCATGAGCTCCCAGCGTTGTCACCTTGGAGCAGAACATTATGGATGAAGTGTGCGCAACAGAGATATGGTGGATCTATAACCCATAGGTCCCAGGATCACTTCATATTTGTTGCACAAAGAGGAGGTAATGATGATAGAGACATCTATGGCATATTCTTCTTGACTTGGGTTTCCAAGCATGAGGAGGATTATCTTTTTGCAGCACATGGTTCATTCTTCTTCATAGCATGCAAAAACACTATGGAGGACTCATTTATGGATCCATGTACCTTCTTACTTCCAGCATATGGTCAGATTTGTGTGGGAGGCTTGATTATGAGAGAGACACATGAGCTGAATGTGCCTTTGAGTATTTTCTGCACTACATGTGCTAATAGGAGCATGGGAGGAGGCATGGCCACCACTACTACATATGTGTTCTCTTTTGAGGTGGGCCATGAGATTGATATTCATCCATTGTACAGCTATGGGCAAGTGTTTGGCCTTATGTTGTTGTCATATTCATCCATTTACTATCCATTAGTAGATGTGATGAATCTTGTACATTGCTTGCCATGTAATTTTCTGAAGTTGCAGTGGATGAGACTGCGTTGTATCCTTGTGAGAGATTGTTTGCATTATGTATCCTCATGTAGAACCTTCAGCAAACATCTCATTAGGATGATCCATGATGACCATGTCATATTCTTCATGGATGGGTTGTTTTGGGCCAGCTTGTTCTTCATTGATAGAGGAACCTTCTATGGTGGATTGTTTTTCACTTTGCCACTGGAGGGCAATGATTTTGCAGCCCAGGATCAGCATAGACTCTACACTTGTCATGAGTGGAGAGAAGGACAGCATGGGGTAAGCTATGATGCTTGCCAAGTTCATATTTTCAGCCCTCCTTCATTACCAGAGCTTGAGGTGGAAGGAGATTTTCAGGAGTTGCCTTGTTGGGAGGTGGCTCATTTTGTCTGGATGATTGCTTGGAGATGGAGGATCCACAGGGGGGAGATATTCCTCATTATATTTTCGACTCCATGCCTTGATTGGAGGGAGGTGACGAGTTGGTTCACAGTTGATGGGCCAGCTTACACAGTCATAGATGCAGAGCAGCAGCGGTCATGGTCTTCAGTCATAGCCAGAGGCAGTGAGCAGTCCGAACCATGGGACTTGGGCTATTATTGGCCATGGTGGCGATGGGACCCGGGCGGATTGTTGGTTGGCTGGTATCATGAGAAATCAGTTTGGGATCCTGGCATTGAGATATCCCTTCGTATCAGGGTGATGCAGGAGATAGAGAGGTTTCAGTGGGACCCAGGCACATTTTGCAGTATCGGTGAGGAACATCGGCTAGAGAGTAGGCTTGTTCAAGCACTACTTGAGAACAAGCAAATTTTTCCGGATGAGGATGCCACTTGGGAGAGCGAGCAGAATTTACAGCATCCATCACTTCAGTTGCTTGAGGACAAGCAACGTTTTGCCGAGGGAGACTGTAATATTCCCAATTAGCTTTGCTAATTGGAATATTTCATTTTTGTTTAATTTTGCCGCTTTAGCTAGAAATAATAAATAAAGTGAGAAATAAGAGGGGTCACCTCACTTTAGCCACCTCACTTTATAAAATAAAGTGTTTTTCCTAGTTGATTGACGTTATAACTTAGAAAGGAGGCCTTGGGGGTCCACATGTGTATGAGGGGAGGCCTCACGCTGACCCAAGGTTAACTGCGCAGGTTAAGGAGAGTGAAGGACACAGTCAAGGTTTTGGAGGGAGTTTAGCACTATAAAAGGTGGGGTTCTCACCTCATTTGGGCATGCTTGATTTGATATTGATTTGGAGAGCTAGACTTCTGTCTGCTTTAGCACGCCGGTTGTTTAGTCGGTCTGCAGCACTGTTTAGTGCAACCGAGTGTCTCCGGTCGGAGATCTCACCCTTAGCCTCGGGGGACTTCGAGTGCCTGCCCTGGTAAGGTTATTTCTGAGCATCATCATTCAGTTTCAGTAGTGAGTAGCAGCAGCTTTCTGGTGGAGGAAACCCCTTCTGGTGCCTGCGCAGATCTGAGAGGCAGGACGCTGTTCCAGAGGGAGGAAGGACGCAAATCAGATCTGAGAGGGAGGACGCTGTTCCAGAGAGAAGGAAGGACGCAGATCCAGTTAGCTAAGGCAGGAAGGACGCAGATCTGGGGAGGCAGTGGCAGAACCAGTCTTGGAGGACGCAGATCTGAGAGATCTAGCCTTAGAGAGTGCAGATCTGGAGAGATAGCATCAGATCCAGCCTTGGAGGATACAGATCTGAGGAGATATTGATAGATCCAGCCTTGGAGAGTGCAGATCTGGAGAGATAGCATCAGATCCACCTCTTGAGGGTACGTATCTGAGGAGATATTGATAGATCCAGCCTTGGAGAGTGCAGATCTGGAGAGATAGCATCAGATCCAGCCTTGGAGGATATAGATCTGAGGAGATACTGTCAGATCTAGCTTAGATCTGAAAAGATAGCAGCAGATTTGGCCTTAGAGGACACAGATCTGGAGTGATAGGACACAGATCTGGAAAGGAGGATTAAGATCTAGCAGATCTGAGGGAGAGAGAACGCAGATCCAGTCAGGGAGGACGCTGATCTGATGAGCAGAGTCTGGTGGGTGAGATGTGACAGCGTTTTCAGTGTTTTCAGCCTGGAGGAGTTGATCTTGCCATCTGGAGGTTCTGTAGCCAGTATTACATCTGTCTTCTGCGCTGTCACTAGCAGAGACAGCGTCTTTTATTGGTGAGGGTTTGGAGGACTGAGACCAGCCATCTTCTAGTCTTCAGTTTGCAGCTCTATTGCCTTCCAGCAGCAGCTCTTCTTCAGTCAGCTAGGACGCTGTCCTTGTTTGCAGCCATTGTTTGTCTGAGAGGGTTCCCACTTGCCTAGTGCAAGGATAGGTGCACTCATTCTGATTATCTTGTACTCCTATCTATGTGTTCTGAGATTAATAAAATGGCTTAGTTTTCTGGCATTCTATGTGTACTTGTCCATGATCTGGTTCCAGCATTGTGTTTTCTATATCTGTCTGGCATATTTCTGTGTATTACTGGTTATTTCCCTCTGGGGATATTACATTCGGCATGTATATATATGTGTTGTAACACTAAAAGGAATATAATGAAAAATCAAGCTGGTCGTCCCGATTTGGGATCCAGGGGAAAACCTTTGTGTTTATCTGTTTTATGTTTTATGCTCTCGCTATTGTTTATTTTCTGTTATAAGATTCGTGTGTAGATAATTTCTGTTCAGGGTTAAAACCTACAATAATCTCATCATTTGCTAGCTGAGCGCATTATCTCTCTCTACAGGAGGCCGATATTACCTGTTCACTGGGTTGTGTATCATTACAGTGGAACGTGGGCACAATGGGAGTCTTGTTTCTGTTGGGACGTGTTAGCACTTGAAATAAGTGTGGAGAATCCCTGCGTATTTGCTTGAAGCCTCACAAGTTTTCTTCTTGTTTGTGTATTCTGGACTGGATTGAAAGCTGCAACAGTGGATAGTTTATACGGTATAGTGGGAGGCACCTACCTGGAACGCATTGCTAAAACTACCCTGAACTTGATCACTGTACTGAAGGATGGATTGCTGGTCTATTTACCAGGTTCTATCAGCCTCATTTGCTCACTATATATTCATTTTCAAGAGTGGAAAAGGACTTCCTAAGCTGGTGTTATATATATACACACACATCAGTTGTATGCTAATTTCTGGGTCTAATGAGTTTATTTTGAAGTTGGTTGGGAATATGTTGAGTACTGTACAAACTATTCTGGAAACAAAAATGATAGGAATCACCTACAACTAACTATTTGACTAAATTTCCTAAAGAAAATATATCAAACGCACTCAGAAATTATTGAGAGAATTGTTAGCATACTGCTAGGGAGATGCTGAGGGCAATTATCATCTATTCTGTTGATATTTGTATAGTATTGTATCTGCTGGCAGAATTTATTAAAAACCCTGTAATGACTGTTTGTTAGTTATAGGTCTTGCTGTCAGGATCTGATTGAAAAGAGTCCACTGCCAGTGTTTTTGTCAGATTTGAGGGAGAAAAGTCCTAATAGAGTATGTCAAATAATTCTGCCTGGTCAGTGTAGTAATTGAGAAGCTGAGAGTTGTTTGATGTCAAGTTAATGTCCTGGAGTGTTCCTATTACATGAAAATCCTGGGCACATTGAAACAGGAGGGAGGGTCGGGAGGGTCGGTGGAGAGGATATCCCAGTAGGTTGAAACCATTTTGTTGTCATCCTTTGAGGGCAGATTGTCTTGCATGACAAAGTCTGGTTGATAGAGTCTTGAGGCTGGGTTAGAGTCTTGAATTTAAGTGACTGCTAGGTTTGATAGATGTGACCAAGAAGTGCGCTAGTGCAGTATGGAGTGTTTAAAGTGCCTCATGAATCAACACAATAGTACCTCAATGGACTATGATATACACCAGAAAACCAAGCATAACAGTATGCCTTTCTCAAAGGGTGTTTATGCCATTATTCAAAAAGGACAGCCAAGGGATTTGCAGAAAGAACTGGAAATTGGGCAAAACATCTTTGCACTTGGGACAGATTTGAAACACGAGAGTTACATTAAAATACCTTTCCAAATTAGAAGAAATAGACACACTCCTTTCCGAGATAGATTAGTTAGAGGGGAAGAAGTTGATGTGGGCTTTGAAACCCACCATGATAGCTTTAATACAACCCAAGTTTTTAGAGTACCCTTGTGAAGGGGTCTCCCTTCCAATTGCCTCTTGTCTTAGTAGCATCATGATGCAGACCGCCCCTGTAGCTCCTTACAATGATGATGTCATGAGGATAGTCTTCAAGCTGATAATAGAAACCTTGCGAGACTTGGATAACTCCGTGGGTTCTACATTTGAGAAGAAGCTTCAGGTTTTGGGAATTATGGCCATGAATAGGACTTATGAAATCATGTTTGATTTAGTGTGATGACTTGATCTTGCAGATGTTCCAGTGCTTCTTCAACATTAGGAAACATAATCCTGACTCAGTCAAAACACACATGCAGTCCATCTTGCCATCATGTATGAGAGGTCGTGATACCATTTGCCGAGAATTACAGTCTCAATTGTTGTCTGTTTGGAGGAGAGAACATTTGGTCTCATCTAACTAGCCGAAAGGTTGGTTAAGCAAAACATTGGTTTGTTCAGGAGACAATTGACCCAGGAGGAGTTGCGGAGGATTTGTGGTTGCCAACCATGCAACAAGAACGAGCTGAGGAGGAAGGGTCTTTGCTTCATTTGCAAGGAACCTTGGGCACTTGACCACTTGCGCATGAGTGACACCGAGGAGATGACAGGGGTATATCAGGAGGAGATTCCTTCTGACTTTCAAGATGAGGATTCTTCATTTATAGTTGAGTCCACACCTCTGCGGAGCCTGAGCAGTCATGGGTAGTTGTTGACAACAGATCATAGATGCTACCATGTTTGGTAGAGGAGATTGATGAGCAACAACTTGTTCTCATTCAACATGAGCAACATAGTGGAGCACAATATGCATGATGGGCCATCTTTGGAGAGTCAGTGAGTGGCTCATGTTGAGCCCATGATGGAGGAGGATGAGCAAACATCCTTGGGGCCAACCATTGATGAGGAGAAGGCATATGTATAGACAAGCACTAGGGAGGTAGTATTTGCAAACATTGTTCATCAGGAGGCATTGGGACCTGACAGGACAGTTTGCAAGTGACCAGTGGACTGTTGGAGCATGGAGTTTCCGGTCAGATGAGGGAGGCCCTTTTGGAGATAGTGGTGCATGCATATTTTGGTCTACCCATTGATGAGGCGCAGGTAGATGCAGTGGTCATTAGCAAAGCTGCAATATTTCTAGGGAGAAACCTTCTTTAGGAGTACATGGACAGGGCATGCAGCACGGGTTGCCCACTTATAGGGAGAGGGGTAGGGATTCCTAGGCATATCTGGTTGATGAGTTGGGCAGAACTACCTGAGTTGAGGATGTTCCAAGTTCCAACACAATGGACTCATGCCATATACAGGTGCACATGCATATGATCCTTCCCACGAGATGGATTGGCGGGATATCATGAATTGGTATCCTATTTGTGGCACGATGTGAAATTTTCAATCTGAAAACTATATAGTTGCAGTGATAGATTTATTCCTCCTACTTATTATTTCAATAAGTTATTTTCAGAAATCTTCTGGCAAATATTGAAATAAATACTACTGCAACATTCACAAATATATATGCAGAGAAGTAAACAGTAAAGGACATAAGCACAAGAATCAATCACATGTACACAGTTATTTTTGGACAATTGTCCCCGAAAAAACTCAATGCAGGAAAACCAGCAGATGAGGGTTTTATTAAATTCTTCAGAAAATGATTTCTTTACAAGGAAAAATACTGGCATATAAAATCTAAAACACCTGAGACAGAATTCTCGGCTCCTCCCGACAAATCTCTGACACCTTGATCAGCCTCTGCTATCTGTTGTGCCTGTCTGCATGTTTCTCTACGCAGTCCCAACGCTGGACTGTGTAAGTCTGCATAGGGTCTACATGGGTTCACTGCGCTGCCGCCCAAAGCTGCCTCCTCTGATCCACTGTGTCTCTCTATCCCTGACCTCAGTCACTTGCTCATTCCCGCCTCCTTTTGCTTCTGCAAATCTTCGCCCTGCAACTCTCCCACTGAAATCGAATTCTCTTACTTCAGAATCGATCTCCTTCAGGTACTGAGTGTATGCCCCACTTGTTTTCCAAATGACCCTCAAGCCTGATTTTATAATCTTCTCGTTGGAGAATCAATGACCCAGATTAGAAGTTTAATCAATGGCTAAGATTAAAACTTGACTTGATATTTTTTTTCTAGAAGATTCACACTCTGACTTATTAATACCCTTTAATTATTTCATTTCCCTAAGTTTAGACTCAGGGTATTCATTAAAATAATTAATTATTTTAATAAGTCATGAACTGAGTGGAATTTCCACAAACGGTTTCTGGGTTCTTCGGAATACTACTGTCCTGTAATATTCCAAATAGGAAATAGATAGCAATACACAGCAATACAAGCATACAACTATATAGGAAAATGCCGGAAATAGAATATAAAGCAAGTACACATAAAATGCCCGGAATGCTAAGCCATTTTATTAATCTGAGAATATAAATGGGTACAATGGATAATCAGAATAAGAGCACCTATCCTTGCACAAGGCAAGTGAAGAACCCTCTCAGAAACAGGAAATGGCTGCTATAGAGACTGCGTCCCAGCTGCTGGAAGAAACTGCCGTAAACTGCTGCTGCTGGAATGAACTGGAACTAGGGCCTGATCCCCTCGCCGGAATGAGCTGAAAATCTGTAGATCACCTGTACTCACTGCTCCGGACAAAACCCAGAAACCATGAACAAAATGGACCACCTCCGAAAATTACCCCAGAAACCCTCCTCCAGGAAAAATGCTGTCCCTCCAGGCCCAGCGCAGATGCCAAATGAAATATGCTGAGAAAGAGCCACAAATCCCTCAGGAAACTCTCCAACTGATAAAGACCAAACCTCCACGCCGAAATACACTGAATCTCCCGCAGAAATCCCCACAACTGAACAGCTCCAACTCAAACTGCGTCCTCCCTCCAAAGACTGCGCAGTCACCCAATGAAGCTCAGCTCCTCAGCAAAACACCCAACCAAATCACCTGCTAAAGACTGAAGAAATACCTTGCTCGAGCAGGCACTCGAAGTCCCCCGAGGCTAAGGGTGAGATCTCCGACCGGAGACACTCAATCGCACTAAACAGTGCTGCAGACAGGCTAAACAGCCAGCGTGCTCAAGAAGAAAGAAGTCTAGCTCAAATATCATCAACATCAATAATGCCAAATGGAATGGCTCTCCCACCTTTTATAGTGCTAGCTCCCCTCAAAAACCCTAACGTGGTCCCCTCTCTCCACGTGCTCCTCCTAAGTCTGCGCAGGTGCTCCTAGAGCCTACGTGAAGCCTCCCTCATACGTGGTGTGGACCCCCAAGGCTTCCCTTTAAGTCATAACGTTGCTCCTACTAGGGAAGTACTTTATTTTATTAAAGTGAGTTGACCCCTCTTTCTCACTTTTATTTATTAATTAGCTATAGGCGGAAAAACTATACAAAAATCAAATATTCCAATTAGCGGTGCTAATTAGGAATATTACAGTCTCCCCCGGCAGAACGTTGCTTGTCCTCAAGCAACTGAAGTGATGGATGCTGCAAAATCTTCTCATCCTCCCAAGTGGCATCCTCATCTGGCAAATTCTTCCACCTCACCAAGAATTCCCGGATCGTCCTGCTCCGCAGCTGCCTCTCCCTGGTATCAATAATAGCCTCTGGCTGCAACACCAGATGCCCCTCATCATCCGTGGGTGGTAGCTCATCTGTAACTGTCACCTGCTGGCCCAATGCCTTTTTCAGGCATGATACGTGAAAAATATTATGGATCTTGCTGCCTTGGGGCAGCTCTAACTCATATGCAACCTGCCCAATCCTGCGTATCACCCTGTATGGCCCATAAAAACGGGGCTTAAGCTTCTCAGCCCCCTTCTGCTTAAGTGAAGACTGTCGGTATGGATGTAGTCGCAGGTAGACCAAGTCTCCTACCTCAAAATGTCTCTCCACCCGACCCTTATCAGCATACAACTTCTGCTGATTCTGCGCTGTGGCTATGTTATCCTTGAGAGCTCGGAGGATATCTTGGCTCTCTTGGATCCAGATCTTGGCTCTCGGAGCCCTACTAGCATCAAACATCATGTCCACAAAAGATAAAGGATGATATCCATACAAAGCATAGAAAGGTGACATACCAATGGACATGTGATGCGTCGTGTTGTAGCAGTACTCTCCCAAATGCAGCCACTTCAGCCATGCCCTCTGCTGCCCACTGACATAGTTATGCAAGTAGCCCTCCAGCCACTTGTTAACTATCTCTGTCTGTCCGTCCGTCTGAGGGTGATAACTAGTGCTCGGCGTCAACTCTGTCCCTACTAGCCGGAAGAGCTCCTGCCAGAATCCGCCCATGAAGCGGTTGTCCCTGTCACTGACAATGGTCTTAGGTAGACCATGCAACCTGAAAATCTCCCTGAAGAACAACTCGGCCACCTGTGCTGCTGTGTGGTGTGCGGATATGGCGAAAAAATGAGCATACTTCGTCAGTCGGTCAACGACGACAAAGATGCAGTCCTTGCCCTGCACCAGGGGCAATCCTGTGATGAAGTCCATCGATATGCTCTCCCATTTCCCCTCTGGAATGGGAAGAGGCTGCAACAACCCTGCCGGATGGCTCACCTCTCCCTTGTTTCTCTGGCAAACATCGCACTCCCTAACATGCTGGAGTACGTCCTCCTTGAGGCCCTTCCATGAGAACCTCTCCCTGATGGCCCTGTAAGTCTTGGTGAACCCCTGATGGCCCGCCAATGGAGAATCGTGTGAAGCATGGAGTATCTTCTTCTTGAGCTGAGATCCCTCAGTCAAGAAGATCTTGTCCCTGTAATAGATAATCTCGTCAACCACCCTGTACCTGTCATCTGCTACCTGCCCATCCAACACCTCACAAGCAAACCTATCCTTGGAGTACTCTACCAATAGTCGAGCCCTCCAATCAGCGTCCAAGCTCATAAGAGATAACGTGGCCGGTCTACGGGAAAGGGCATCTGCTACCACGTTATTCTTGCCTTTGACGTACTCAATGTCAAAGTCATAGGCTTGGATCTTACTGATCCACTTCTGCTGCCTCTCCTGCAACTACTTCTGCTCCAGAAAGTACCTGAGGCTGTTGTGATCTGATCTCACCCTGAATCGGCTGCCCACTAAATACTGCCGGTACTTGGCCAATGCATGCATGATGGCCAACATCTCCTTGTCGTATATGGAATACAACCTCTCATGCGGAAAGAGCTTCCGGCTCTCAAAAGCTATAGGGTGACCGCCCTGCGTCAATACCGCACCAATCCCCTCTCCTGATGCATCACACTCCAGGACAAATTGCTGCGTGAAATACGGCAATGCAAGCACGGGGCAGCTGCTCATCACCTCCTTGAGCTTATCAAAAGCTTGCTGTGCTGTATCCGACCAACTGAATGCCCCCTTCCTCGTCAAGTCTGTGAGAGGTGCAGCAAGCTGTGAGAAGCCCTTGACGAACTTCCTGTAGTAAGTGCAAATGCCAATAAATCCCCGAAGCTCAGTCACATTCCTCGGCTCTGGCCAATCTCTGATGGCCCTGATTTTCTCCTCGTGGACTCTCACCCCATCCACTCCTATAATATGCCCCAAGTACAGCATCTCCGTCAAGCCGAACTCACATTTGGAGAGCTTGGCATAGAACTGCTGCTCCTCCAAGATGCACAAAACTGTCTCAATGTGTTGGAGATGCTCCTCCCAAGTCCTGCTATATATAAGTATGTCATCGAAGAAGACCGGCACAAACTTCCTTAGATGACCCCTGAAGATGTGGTTCATGCACGACTGAAAGGTAGCGGGTGCATTGGTCAGCCCAAAAGGCATAACCAGAAACTCGAAGTGCCCATAATGACACCTGAAGGCGGTCTTGGGAATATCCTGTTCCCTCATGCGTATCTGATGGTACCCAGATCTCAAGTCAATCTTTGAGAAGAACCGTGCTCCTCTCAACTCGTCCATCAGCTCATCGATCCTGGGAATGGGGTACCTGTTCTTCAGGGTCTTCTTATTCAGAGCCCTGTAGTCAATGCACATCGCAATGTGCCGTCCTTCTTCTTCACCAACACCACGGAAGAAGCAAAAGGACTCGTGCTTGGCCGAATGTGACCAAGGGCCAGCAACTCCTGAATAGCACGCTCAATCTCATCCCGATAGGTCTTGGGATGCCTATACGGTGTGGTGATCACTGCCTGTATACCCTGCTCAAGCTCAATAGTATGCTCAAACCCCCGATCCGGTGGCTGCCCTGGTGGAATATCCCCGAATACTACGACATACCTGTCGAGGATAGTCTGTATTTCAGGATGCACTGCCTGACCTGTATCTACTGCCTCCGAAGCTCGCAACTCTACGGCCCACTCTATGTCTCCCTTGCGGAAGGTTGCCTCCATCCTATGTGCCGACACTGTCTGAGGTGGGTATGTGTGCTGTCCCCGTATCTTCTCATGCCTCCCTGTCTTGGGATCATCCCACTCCATCTCTAGGGCCTTCCAATCTGTCGTGACCTTCCCCAGAGTAATGAGCCACTGAACACCCAATATCATGTTGGTGTCCGGGATATCCACCACGAAAAAATGATCTGTCAATGTATAAGTGCCCATCGTCACTGATAACTTGGGGACATACCGAGCACATACCATGGTCTGATCTCCTGGGACCAAAACGGAAAATCCATCAAAACTCTCAGTCTGTATGCCTCTCCGCTCAACCATCTGTGCATCAATAAAGTTGTGGGTGGCCCCACTATCAACCAAGACTGAGACCCGCTGTCCACGTACTGTCCCCCGTACGCGCAGCGTCAAATACTTGGGAACTCCCCGCAATGCGGCTAGAGCTCGTCCAGTAGGTGCAAGTGATGCACCACCTGCTGCTGCTGGTGGAGGTGGTAAGGTACCCTGCGCTGCATAACAATCTCCTGCCTCCACGTCATCCTCCTCATCCTCTTCCCCGCTGCTCTCAGAGAAGACCTCAATGAAATGTGCTTTCCCTGTAGCACATCTAAGTCCCGGTGCCCATGGCTCCTGGCAAGTGAAGCACAACCACTTCTTCTTCATCTCTCTCCTGGCCTCATCATCAAACTGCCCTCGCCCAGGATTCGCCTTGGGAGGCGGAATCCTCGTGTCCTTCCCCTTAGGCTGGAAGGCCTATCTCTGGGGGTAAGGGGTCCGAGTCCTGGGTAAGACATCCTGTAAATCCCGGGTCCTGCTGATGGCATCCTGAAGCGTAGCTGGTCTAGTCGACCTGACTAGGCCACGAAGTGGCTCTGTCAACCCCTCCACAAACATGTAGACCATCCGAGCCGCGGATAGATCGGGCACCATCACTGAAACCCTCAAGAAGTCTGAAATGTACATCTCTGGGCTCCCAGTCTGCTTGAGCTTTGTCAGCTCAACGAAGTGCTGCTCCGGATCCCTCCGGTCAAAACGCTCTATCACGCTCCTGGTAAACTCGGCGTATGTCGTCACTGTAGAATGCCCGAGTGTCGTCATCCCATGAAACCACCAGTCCTGGGCCTCACCATCCAGATGTAATGTTGCCACCTTAATGGCCTCTGACTGCGACATCTGATTAAGCTGGAAATAGATGTCCAACTTCTCTACCCAAGACTTTGCCGACATGTTTAATGTGCCATCAAACGTGGGCAAATGAAATCTGCTAGCTGCGCGGTGGTCATCATGATGATGCCTGTGCCCTCTGTGATGATCACGGGGTCTACCATCACGCTGGAGCTGAACATAATCTCTGAATGAGATAAGATCTCTGATCGCCGGCCCGCGTGCCAGGTACTCTGCAATGTAAGCATCCATCTGGCCAGGATCAAGCTCTGGCTCCCGTTGTGCTCCTGCCCCTGTGTCCTCCCCTAGGAACGTAGGCATAGTGGATCGCGTGGGTGCTGGAATATCCCGTTGTGCTCCTGCCCCTGTGTCCTCCGCTAGGAATGTGGGCATAGTGGATCGTGTGGGTGCATGCGATGCCATGATGGGGATAGCATCACGCTCCGGCATATGGTGGGACGTGCCCGATCCCTCACCGATCTGAAAACCCCTTGGGGTTTCCCGCTGCTTAACCTCTAACGCAGTGAGTCTCTGTCCCACTGACTCCATCTGCCTCGACACATCCTGCATGTGTTGGAGGAGTGCATCTCTAAATCTCCTCGCATCCTCCTCGTCTGCCATAGGACCCTGCTGTTCTGCGTCCCCCACAGGCTGCTCCTGCTCTGAATCTGTCTCAGGCTGCTCCTGATCGGAATCTGTCACAGGCTGCTCCTGATCTCTGTATATCTCGGGCTGCTCCCGATCTGTGTCCACCACTCGAACACAGTCCCCCTCTCCGTAGGTGTTCTCCAACCTACGCTCAACGTCTCTGTATCTCTTGCTCCTATAACAGATGTAGGGTTTATCCCCCGGCGTCATAGACTGCTAGCTCCACAGGCTGAGCCAGATCTATGCCCTGATACCACTGTAGTATTCCGAATAGGAAATAGACAGCAATACACAGCAATACAAGCATACAACTATATAGGAAAATGCCGGAAATAGAATATAAAGCAAGTACACATAAAATGGCAGGAATGCTAAGCCATTTTATTAATCTGAGAATATAAATGGGTACAATGGATAATCAGAATAAGAGCACCTATCCTTGCACAAGGCAAGTGAAGAACCCTCTCAGAAACAGGAAATGGCTGCTATAGAGACTGTGTCCCAGCTGCTGGAAGAAATTGCCGTAAACTGCTGCTGCTGGAATGAACTGGAACTAGGGGCTGATCCCCTCGCCGGAATGAGCTGAAAATCTGTAGATCACCTGTACTCACTGCTCCGGACAAAACCCAGAAACCATGAACAAAATGGACCACCTCCGAAAATTACCCCAGAAACCCTCCTCCAGGAAAAACGTTGTCCCTCCAGGCCCAACGCAGATGCCAAATGAAATATGCTGAGGAAGAGCCACAAATCCCTCAGGAAACTCTCCAACTGATAAAGACCAAACCTCCACGCCGAAATACACTGAATCTCCCGCAGAAATCCCCCACTGGCCAGCGAGCAGCTCCAACTCAAGGCCAAACCGCTCCTCAAAGCTGGGAGTCACGATGAGCTCAGCTCCTCAACAAAACACCCAACCAAATCACCTGCTAAAGACTAAAGAAATACCTTGCCCGAGCAGGCACTCGAAGTCCCCCGGGGCTAAGGGTGAGATCTCCGACCGGAGACACTCAATCGCACTAAATAGTGCTGCAGACAGGGTAAACAACCAGCGTGCTCAAGAAGACAAAAGTCTAGCTCAAATATCATCAACATCAATAATGCCAAATGAAATGGCTTTCCCACCTTTTATAGTGCTAGCTCCCCTCAAAACCCTAACGTGGTCCCCTCTCTCCACGTGCTCCTCTTAAGCCTGCGCAGTTGCTTCTAGAGCCTACGTGAGGCCTCCCTCATACGTGGTGTGGACCCCCAAGGCTTCCCTTTAAGTCATAACGTTGCTCCTACTAGGAAGTACTTTATTTTATTAAAGTGAGTTGACCCCTCTTTCTCACTTTTATTTATTAATTAGCTATAGGCGGCAAAACTATACAAAAATCAAATATTCCAATTAGCGGTGCTAATTAGGAATATTACATGTCCAAGCCTCCTTGCAAAGTTTGAGACTTGGAACACTTTTTGATGCTACAAAAATCAACAATTCTTAGTCAAGAGCATGATGCAAGAGACCCTTAGACATGAGGAGTACTACATGCTTCAGTTGGCGTTGGGAGGTAGGCCAACAAATTTCTAGCATTTCAGGCTTGCATCTACATAGCGTGACTGACCTTGGCCTATGCCAAGGGTTGGACTGTAGAGAGATAATGAGTTGGTACGTGGTTGATGGAGCAACATTCATAGCCAGAGCTATAGTGCAGCAGGATCCATTGAGCATTGATGCTTGTTCTTGGTGGCATTGGGATCAAGGAGGATTTGTTGATGACAAGTTCAATCAGAGATTGGTCTTGGATCCAGGCGTTGAGGGGTCCATTCATGGTGGGTGGACATAGAGGCATAGCATCACCCAATGATTTGTATGGGATTTGGGCATTGGGTCTCAGTTTCCTTGGGCCACCAGACTAGTCCACAGGTTTGGATTGCTTGAGGGCAAGCAATCTTGGGGCAGGAGGATTTTTTATGTTTATTTTTTTGGTGTTCCTTATGGCATGGTTAGGATGGAATTTCAGGGTGGAGGCAGATAGGTCATAGGTGCAAGTTTACTTCATCAGTGGGCCCATGGGATTTTGGAGATGTTTTATGGGGTCTGGAGGAGTTCACTTGCCATATTCCATCATCATGATTGATTTCGCACAAATTGCTTCTCGTTCCATTGCTTTCTGATAATTCCCGTAAAACGAGGTTATTATTGTGCCTAACTCAATTAATTACGCTTAAGGTGACATTCCGAGAGGAATACTTGACAGAACACCTTAGTGTAATTGGTCTTGGATCCAGGCGTTGAGGGGTCCATTCATGGTGGGTGGACATAGAGGCATAGCATCGCCCAATGGTTTGTATGGGATTCAGGCATTGGGTCTCAGTTGCCTTGGGCCACCAGACTAGTCCACAGGTTTGGATTGCTTGAGGGCAAGCAATCTTGGGGTAGGAGGATTTGTGATGTTTATCTTTTTGGTGTTCCTTATGGCATGGTTAGGATGGAATTTCAGGGTGGAGGCAGATAGGTCACAGGTGCAAGTTTACTTCATCAGTGGGCCTATGGGATTTTGGAGATGTTTTATGGGGTCTCGAGGAGTTCACTTGCCATATTCCATCATCATGATTGATTCCACACAAATTGCTTCTCGTTCCATTGCTTTCTGATAATTCCCGTAAAACGAGGTTATTATTGTGCCTAACTCAATTAATTACGCTTAAGGTGACATTCTGAGAGGAATACTTGACTGAACACCTTAGTGTAATAGCTCGTTGGAACCAGAATGAGAATATTTAGAGGATGGGATGGTTAGAAGTGATTTTCAGTGGCCTGAGGAGGCATGGTGGACAATTTACCATTTTCCCACACAAAAAGAGATATTTTAATTGGAACAAAAGAGGGAAAAGTGGTCAATGATTAAAATAGTAATAAAATAGGAGGTTCTAGACACGTCCATCAAATCTATAAGAAGAGGCGAAGGAGGCCATTACATGATATCTTGGATTTGATCTTTCTTCTTGTATGAGAGGTTTGAGAACCCAGTTCTCTACATCATTTGTAGCCCCAGGATGAAACCCTCGGGTGATCCAGTGAGATTGGGCAAGTATCCATCTCCCCTTGGTGAATTCACCCAGAATTCACAGGAGTGCTTAGCAGTGGCACCTCAGTTCAATTTTGGAGGGCGGGTTTCAGCAGTGGAGCAGATTATTTTTGGAGACCAAATTGTCTATCTCAGTTATTTCAGTTGTATCATGTACACTCTTTTTAGTTATTTATTATAATGAAAACTGAGATTTTTTCTGCTCATCGTATTATTGAATTGCATGCACTCTGTTGGTTATGTTTTACATGGCAATTTTATGTTAAATGAATGGTAATTTTATTGAGAAATTCTGGTTGAGTTAGATTTTTGCAAAATTAGTCAAGTCCTAACAAGTCCTAGGAATAGTCAACAAGCTAAAGGTCACGGTCAATGTTGCCTATAAAAACCATTTTTTTCCTGCAAAAAAACTCCTCTCCTTAGTGTTGAAATATGTAACTAGGTTTGGTCTTCATAATGACATATGTAATCATGATTTTATGTATTTGATGTAAAGAGAAAAATGAATTTATTATTGTCATTCTTGAGGCATGTGTTTCATGCTCAAGGGAAATTTATTTTTAGGTCAAACACCCATTGTGTGCTTCTAGGGCTTGTCATTGAGTCTACAAGTGAATTGAGTCATTGTCATGTATTGAAGACCCTTATGGGCATATTGCATATTGTAAAGAAAATTTATTTGAGTCAAATAGAGTCAAAAGACCCTCCAAGACCTTGTCCACGTGCAAGCAACAAGTCGGCCTTATCAAGTGACAAGTCGGCCTAGGGACAGTGACAAGTTGGCCTAAAAGACGTGATAAGAAGCCTATATAAAGGACTCGACCTCATTTGCAAAGATCATCCAATGAGATCTCATAAATTTGATAAGAAGACAAGAAGAAGCCTCATATCCAAGCGAAGAATGGGGAAGCATAAAGAAAAGAAAATCGAATGATTTTGGACTATTTTTGGGTAATCACTCTCACACGTGCGGAGAGGAGCTAGGGCATTTTGAAGTTGCAGCAAATCAAAATTGCGGTCATCAACAAGATCTGAGTTTTTGGTCAAAAGGAAGTCTCCCTTGCAAGCTAAATTGATAAGGAGGAGAAGTCATCTCAAGCAAAGGAGAGAGGAGGACTAATTCACCATAATTCTCTCACACGTGGCATCTAGGGTTTTTGCAACAGGGGCTGAAAATTGCAGGTTGAAATTGCAGGTCCAAAATTTTGGTTAAAGATGAATTAAAAGTTGCTAGAAGGCAAGTTTGACTTGTGTTGTGAAAGTACTTCAAGGAAAAAGTTTGACTTGGTCTTGGAGGGATCTTTGTCAAGGGTCATAGGTCTTGGAATTCGTCAATTGAAGTTCTATAAGAAGAGAAGAGTTTTTGTGGGTTTTCCTCTCAATAGGAAAGGTTTTGGCCCTGATTGATCCCCTATATCTTGTGTCCTCTTGTCTCATTGTTCTTTATTGTTTTGGTAGTTGTTTGATGATAAGAACACTAATTATAATCAAATGAAAGAAGAAACTAATCAAATTAAGTAAAAACATCACAAGCAGTTATCAAAGTAAGAGAAATCACCTAATCTAGCTACCCCTAGATTTCTCAACACTTTGTTCATATCTTCATTCCCATCCAAACAGAGTTAATTCTATGGCAAAGAGTTAAATATTATACCATTACCATTCCCTTCAATTATAATTGGAGAAAACATATGTTGTTCAACAAAGAGCTAGATCATTATGATCAACGTTGGGTGAAGATGATTTTGAATTCAAATATCAGCGCAAACAACTAAGAAGAAAACCTTAACCATCAACAAAATGAGTAAGGGACGTGCACACCTGCTCTAACACGATGTTGAGATTCATATTAGAGTGAAGGAATCAGATGGAACCAACTTACAAACCCTCAATCTTGAAATAAATGAGAAAACAACACTTGGGAAGCACGACATAAAACCCTAATAATTGTGTTAGAATTGATTTGTAAGTGCACGAGAGAGAAGATGCAAACCAAGAACAAGAGAGCAAACAAAGAGTTTATGGTGCTTGTAGACTAAATCACATGTTATTATGTACTAAATAAATGCATTAAAATATCAAAAGAACCACCTATTTTTTTAAAGGAAGCATCGAGTGGTCGTAGACCTCAAAGGTTTCACCCAACCATAGACACACTACATCAAAATATTAAAATATTGAGAAGACATTCAAGGTAGGAGTCTAAGTGTGGTTGAACCTGAATAAAGAAAGGTTACATGGCCCTAGTAAAAAGATCAAGGCTTTATGGCATGGTCATTTTGAAGTGTTGGAGTAGACAGATGATAATTCCTAAAACTCAGTATACCTTTGTATATGTGCACTTACTTAGTAGTGAATGTGGAAAACCTAAAACTCTATGGACTTCCATGTTAGATTAGGAAAATGATGGGGCGTCTTACCTACCATAGAGGACTTAGACTAGAAGCTCTGGGAGAGTTAGCAAAGGATATAGTTTTGGAGAATTCCATAACAACTAAATAGGAGCAACAAGAAGAAGAAGCAAGGTTAAATTGTTCTCCAAGGACAAGTTAGAGGAAAAAAATTGTCCTCCCCATTAGGATATACCTTTAGGGACCAAAAGCCTCCAAAAAAGGGGAAGTGTGATCCAAAATGGACTATTATATGATTTGCATCTATTTTGGTACTTTTTGATTGGAAAAAATAGAACCATGTACTTGTAGTGACCATTTTAGAGAAAGTCCTATTTTGGTGATTTAGGGTCCTGAAAATTTTAAAACTTGATTGTGGCATTAAATGACATTTTCCCTACGAAAAAATTTACAAACAAAGTTTGGCATGTCGATAGCTTTCCAATGGCACAAAGGTCACCTCAATTAGAGTCCATATGAGGAAATTATGCTACCCGCAAGTTGACCTATGCTTTGACCACCATAGTACCAAGTGGATGTAATGTTAGCTTCGATTACTTGACACATTTGGAGCTAGTCATGTTTGGACTTTCAAGAATATTCAAGAGGGTCCAAAACTTTAACTCTAACTAGGAGCCTAGGCGTGCAAAAACACTAAAAAAAACCCTAGAAAACTATTAAATCATGTTAAACATTGGGCTTCTAGGAGAGGAACAAGTTTCGTTTCTATTGTATTGATTTGTTGTTCTATGAATGAGCAAAGTAATCAAATATTGTGAGTAGAGCAAAGTAGAAGACCCTATAGCAACCATTCAAGCCATAATGTCTATTGCAACTCCATAGTGAGTCCATCTTTCTTTGTATTTGTATTTGAAAATTGAGAAGAAAAGATCCAACCATAGTCCTCACCTTCTGGTCGGGTTTTATGTTGTTGGGTTTCCCAGGGTACTTGTGCTCAATGTGTGGATCACGGTTGCGGGGGAGCACCTCCCCCCCATTCCAACCCGCTCCCGGAACGCGCTCCCTCGAATCCGCTCTCGGAGCGAATGCTTAGAGGGTGATATTAATGACAAAGATACCTATACAGATCCAGAGGTAATGACAAAGATACCTCTTGACATTAATGTTTGGAGGGCGATATTAATGTCAAAGATCTTGATTTTCCAACAAGACTAAAAAAATTGACATTTCTTGTGCCAGCAAGAGGCCCAAGCATTAGCTATAGATAATAGATTTACTTGTCTTTTCTAGTTTCTAGTTGTTTTTATAACTGTTGACTCTTTCATATTTATTATGATATTTTTTGTAAACAATATATGACAATTTAAGTTTGAAGTTTGAAGTTGGAAATTATAACTCATTGGTAATGAATTATGAATACGATGCTTCGTGAAAGTTGAATGTTGTTTCATTTCATTTCATTTTCTAACATTTTATTTCATGTTAGATATTCTTTGTTGTAATGGTTACACTTAGCTTACAAGTACAACTTTGGTGATCAATGACAATAAATGTTATATATTGAATTTTGAAAGCTTGAAACTTTAAGATTGATGAATCACGAGACTCAATATGTTGTATGTTACTAACTTGTGGACGTGGTTGATGAAGATTATAACTTCTAGATGATTGATGTTATATGGTTCAATCTATGTCTTTATGCTTTTTTTTTAATATATAATTCATCATTCTACAAGCTTTTGTTGACATATATGCATCAATATATATATATATATATATATAGAAATTCGCTCCCCGATTCGCTCTCGAACAGGGAGCTTCTGAAAATGTAGCTCCCGCTCCCCATTTTCGCTCCTGCTCCCAAGCAACCTTGGTGTGGATAGTGTGGAATTTGTTGTTTTAGCTTCTTTTATTACATTCTCAATTTACTGTAGTAATTTGAGCTCTACGCTTGTAATATTAACTTGTAATAATATGTAAGCATTGCATAATAGAGATTTTGTGGAAACTTGTAAGCTCTATCATGATGAATTATTCTAATGCAAGATCCATGCAATGTACAGATCTTGTTTGAGGCCATGGTTATGGCCAAAGAAGCTATCAAATTTCTCTATGAGAAAAGATACTTGAGGCTGATAGATTTGCAAAACAAGTGATGCTCTAGGAGAAGATTGATCACAGATGGAATGGGACATTCCATCATCCCATTCAAGTAGCAACACTTGTCCTCAACCCCACCTTTTACTTTTCATGTAAATTTTAATTTCAATGGCAATTTTATGGTACGGTTTGATAAATGTCTTCAGAGTATGGTACCCCTTGCAAATGACTACATGATATTAATAGAGAGATGGGGTTGTATAGGAATGCCACTGGACTATTTGGCTTCGAATGTGCTATCTAAGAAGGGAATACTTTAATGCCAAGTAAGCAATCCTAACTTTGAATTTGGGTTACAACTATTTGTTTTATCACTTGTGTTTGGGTTTTACTGGATTGAAATGCAATTCAAGTTTTTCTCTTTTTTCCTTTCCTATTTCTTTTAGATGTCTAGTGGAAAAATTATTGTGGAAAAGCATCAAATTTATAGAAATTTGGCATTTGGATGCTTAGCCAAACTTATGGGACTTCAGAGTGTGAGTGCAATTGGAGTGTAATTGGAAAAATATACATAGAGGCACAACATGTTAACCATTATGATTTTAATAACCTATAACCCTCTAACTTCTGTTATGACCTTTGACAGGTGAGATTCATTAAATTTATTATGACCCTCTTGCAAATTAAATATTAACGCTAGGCTGTTTTGGTGTATGTCCACTATAATCTCTGACTATGGGTGAAGTAGATTGAGCACCCCTTGACACGGGCACCAATTCCTTAGAAAACATTGACATCTTGATTCAATTCCTTAGAAAATATTGACATCTTGATTGATTGGAGGGTGGAGTTTGAAAGGCCTATTTTTTGGTTAGAGCTAGAGGAGGAGCAGCCTCACCACCAGCCTAAGTTGCATGAAACATGGAAACATGTACAAGTTTCTGAAATGGGAATGCTTGAAAATACAAAAATGACCCCCCAAAAATGGGTATCTAGGAGAAACACAATATATATAAAAAGAAAAATATAGATATACTTTTTTTAATTTTTCTTGCATGAAAATAAGTGAGAAAACAAGAATTATATACCAAACTGACATTTTAGAGAGAGACCTATGTCCATATTAATTTTCATAGATGATTAAATGATGCAAAATCCCATAGCTGGGCCCATACATGATAGAATCCAGTGGAAACATTACAATCCTGCAAATCCTAAAATTTTGAAATTGTGAAGTTTGTTGAATTTTGAATGGGAAATGAAATTATACTTTCTACATATGAAGTCCAATGGAGTTAGAACTACTCTCAGACATCGTGAAAGAATAAGCTAAAATTTTAAGTAAAAGGAGAATGCCAATTTTTACTTTAAAAATTTAATATTACCATTAATTACCAAAGTCACAAACTCAAAGTTTAATCCCCTATCTTTGTTTTGTCTTAAAGGCTCATTGGCACAGATAGGGCAATATTTTCCTGTGGGTGCCACACCTTTCTTAAGCACTTAGGTCAGCCTGGGAACATCCAAAAAATTGCCCTAATGTCATTGGAAATGGATGAAATGCCACCCGCAGTACTGTATGGTGCTTTCAGATTTAGAAACGCCGTACAATACAATTGGTGACATTTACAACACATTTCGTACCTGGTTGGGTGTTTCCAGGTATTTCAGGAGCTGGTATGTGGCAAAGCTAGGCGTTTTGCTGCAACTTAGGCACCAACGTATACACAGGTTCATACTTGGGCATCCACCAGTGGTCGGTCATTAGACTGATGCTGCAGGACCTTCTAATGGGAAATGAGCTCTTGCCTTTTTCTGTTAAGGGGAAGAGAAAATAGCTAGCTAGCTGAAAGATTATTTTTTAGATTTTTTATCATGATGCAATACATTTTTTTTGGGAGTTGTTTACGGACGCAACAGAATAGCTGGGACGGCAGTTTTTTGCCAGAATATGGTAAGAAAATTTTCAAAAAATCAGGTAATTGTAGTATTTGAATAGGGTTTTTGATGGTGGAAATGGATTCAGCACCATCAAAAGCCCATAAGGCACCCAAAACACTAAAGATTAACGGCTTTAACCCAGATTTTCAAAAAAAATTGCTGGAATTTTTAATAATTTTACCGGAATTTCTGGGTTATTTTGTGGATTTTTTACACTACGTTTTTTTTTTTGTATTTATGTCATTTTGCATTGGTTATGAAATTATTAGGGTTTAGTGTGTACTTTGATGTATGATTGGGCTATATTACATCTATCAATGTTTTTTCATATATGTGGCAATGTGATGATTTAATATTAATGTTGGTTTATATTTAAAAATTGATAAAAGAAAATAAATATTTTTGTATTTTTTAATGCCTAAACCTTGCTGATTAGTTGCCCATTATGATGATTTCACCTATGATTGTATGTGTCAAATTTCAAATTTCAATACAAGTTGAGTGTTTTTCTCACATTTCTGGTTTTTTTCACATTTTTTATATGTTTGGTTTTGTAGGTCTGCAATCCGTGGTTTGAGGACGTTGGGTACGTTGTTGGAAAATCTCTAATTGGTGCACCCTATGATTTCCGTTATGGTTCTGGCAAAAACCATTTTCGGTTGGTAGCAGATTTGTGAAAGCCCCGAGAGAACTAGTTGAGAAGGCTTACATGTTGAATGGAGACAAGCAAGTCATTGTTTCCCATAGTTTACGAGGATTGTGGCTTCTGTATTTCCTGAACCAGCAGCCTCTGTCATGGCGGCAGAAATACATCAAGCACTTCATTCCCATTGCCACACCATGGGGAGGAACATTGCAAAGCAAGTGATCGTTTTCATCTGGGTATTCTTTGGGCATGTTATACCAGATTGCAGGTCAACCTGTTAAGGTTGTTATGATTCCTCAGATGACACATAATGCCATTCTCAGCAATGATGCTTCTATTTAAATGATTGTGGATGAGATTTTGAGGGGGATTTCACACAATTGATTTCTTTGCGGTAATTAGCAAGGACTTGAACCTGAATATTAATTCTCGTGGAGTATGTGCGTATCCGACTGTGAGATTTCAAAATCTAAGATATTTTCTTAAAGATAAATGTGGACTTAAAAATTTTGATGTTACACTGCTATTTGCTTGCGTGTTATATAAATTTGTGTAGTCTTTTAAGTATACTTGAGATTTTAAAATTTAAAGCTCATAGCAATGTTCTTATTGTAATCTTAAGGAGGGTGGAAAAATAATTTAATATTTTAAGACTGTATTATTCTTATGATATTAAATTTATTTTTTATATGATAATAATAATTTAGATGTATTTGTCTATAAATATTTTGAATTGATATTTACTATAAGTTCAATTAAAATTATAATATTAAGAAAATAATAATTAATTATTATTATGAATTTAAAAATAATTGTAAATAAATATCTATATATATATATGAGATTTTGTTATATTTATTATATATATGCAAAATTTGGATATGCATGGGAAAGATAAAGCAAATTCAAAAGAATTTTATAACTTATGATCTTAAAATTAAAATTATTACTCTTATTTTATCTTCTTTATAGAAATTAGTCTTTCTCCCAATGAGAGTATGGAAACGGTTAGGTACTTCATGTGCAAAAAGACATGAAATAACATGGATTACAAGAGGCTCCACAAACCCACTTCATAGTGGAGCAAAAACTACAAATCACTTATGGCTCAAGCAAGGATGACATAAAGATGCTAAGTCTTGACTATTATTGAGCCATTTTGCAGAATACTAATAATATTAAAATATTATTAAGTAATTTTGCAAAACACTGATAATGTTAAAATTGTTAGAATTTGTGGTGAGATAAAGAATTAGAGGATAAAGGAAATTAAGATATTATAAAGAGCTGGTAAAATAATTCTTTATTTTGGTTGGCATAAATAAGATAAACAACATTGTTAAAATAAGAATAAACTCCTATGATGTGTATAGTGAAATTGAGTATTAAACAATTCTCAAAACATTATTGGATCAAATAATTTACCCAAGGAAATTAAGATATTATAAAGAGCTGGTGAAATAATTCTTTATTTTGGTTGGCATAAATAAGATAAACAACATTGTTAAAATAAGAATAAACACTTATGATGTTTATAGTGAAATTGAGTATTAAACAATTCTCAAAATATTATTGGATCAAATAATTTATCCTATTTGTCACGATAAAAATCATTCTTAAATTATTCTCGAATTGAATCACAATTTCAAAATATTTGTCAATATACACTATAATAACATTTTCAATAAATTTTACTAATTTTAAAACATTTTTATGAATACATGTTAAATAAAATAAAAATTTAAAGACATCTAAATAATTCATTACCTTAAATTAATATTATCATCATAATATTTACTATAAAGAAAATATATATTTTATATATAAAGGAAATAGATTTTTTTATAAAGCAAATTGTTTATATAGTAATATCAATTATATTTTTGAATTAAATGTATTTATAATATAATATTTTATGTAAATAATTTTTAATTTTAAAAGTTCATATTTTGTTAATATTTCTATCATATTAAAATGTATTTTATTATGATATTATATATTTTAATAAATTATAATATAATAAAGTAATTTAAGGTGCTTACTAGGTGTAGAATAAATGGTGAATGTGTGTATTGTTAAGTCACTCTATGATGTAAAGGTCACCAGTTTGAAACTTTGTGGGCAAGTCATGTTAAAAGGGTTAGTGTGGCCCAGGTAGGGTGCGATCCCCGGATGATTTTGACGACTTAAATGCCCTTGGAGTGGTTTCTCAAGCCATAAGTCAAGCTTGATGTAATATCTCGAGGACTCAAACAAGTTGGCACAAAAAAAGTGATTTAAAATATTTCAATTATAACTTAGGGTAGCTTATTTGACAAAACATGCAAATGCGTTATGTAAAATATTATAAGGTTTTTTATTTAATCCCTAGATTAACCCATGTCTATATTAGAGGTGAGCGTGGTGTACCTAGTGGTTATAGTGGTAGCAATTGGAATCAACCTCATGTTAGGTGAGTACAAGGTCATCCAGTTGTAGATTTCACTAATCACCAAAAAAAGGGTATTTAAATTACAAGTCATAATTAATATAAAGTGATAAGCAAGTTAAATAATCATGAGGATTTTGCGTTGCAACATATTAGATATCATTTTCAAGATTAACTACTTAAAACAAGTCATCAAAACAACTCGTTAAATAATGCTTAGTTAATGAAATGGTTATAAGGAAATCCTTGTGTAAGACATTAAATGTAAACCACTACATAAGAGAGAAAAATATAGTTTTTCAATTATATATATATATATATATATATATATATATATATATATATATATATTGAAAAACTATATTTTTCTCTCTTATGTAGTGGTTTACATTTATTGTCTTCTTATGTCTATTTATAGTGTAGCATAGTATTGAAACCACAATCAAAAGGTGTTCAAGAAAGAAGTACAAGAAATGCATAACCACAAGTCAATATTAACATTGGATAGAAGAGGGCACACTGACATATGTTAAATTTCAAGTGGATATATATGAGATAAGTTGTGATTTGTTTAAAGTTCAAATTAATACTTGTATGTTTATAAAGTCTATAAATTTCCAGAAACATCTAATATATGTTGGATTTATAAGAGAAGAAATAATACAAACCAGGTAGGATTTCAAATTGGTAGTTTGTTAATGAGTCTTTAGGAATCAAAATACATAGATGTATTTGTCTTGTATTTATTTCATCACGTAGTGGAGGGGAACAAATGTTATAGATGCACACATTATATATGCAAACTCAAGCATGTGAGGTGATTGTGTGTTTGTGAGAAGAGAGTTTCTACATTGAGATGTTGTGAGGGGAACAGTCGATGGGTGTAGGAGTTTGTAGTAGGTTGCACACATGTAAGCAAAGTGGTTTGATGGTGAAATGTAAGTCATCCTTCCCTGTGGGCTATAAATTGAGTTATGATACACAATAATTGACAAATCTTGCACAAAATTGAACAAAGAGAGGCCACACTACATCATAGGAGATCACAAAGATTACAAGAAATTTTAGGATAGGGTGTGAGAGAGTTGAGCTAACAATTTGCATGAAGGGAGACACATAGAAGAATGGTAGTCTTACTTTGTAAAGATGGGACGTGATCCAAACTATGGGAGATTGATTTGTGTATAGATTTGAATGGGGAAAACATAGTTAAGAGAAAAAGGGCATGAATAGATTGTAGGTTGTGATAGTGAATTCAACCAAGTGCATAGCCTATTGTCATACAAAATTAAGATATGAAGACTAATGTTGATTTATGAAAGGACACAAGGCGAGATTTAAGAAGGATGTGCTCTAAAGGCTTAATTACCAGGATGTGCCAACATACCACATTTGATGGTTGCACACATAGGTTGATGTCTTCAGGTTCGACTTGCGTAAATGAAATAAACTTAAATTTAAGTGAGAATCTAATTTTTTTTTTCTCACAACAAATTTTGAGAGAAAATTTTAAATGTTATTCTCTTTCAAGGATGTATAAAGTTTGAATTTGAACTTAGTGAAAATTTTCATTTTGGATTTAATTTAGGTATGGTTACAATCAAATGAGTAAAGTGACACATTCATAGACAATGATAGATATCGCTTTGATGCCAATGTACTTTTCCATCAAAATATGCGCATTTTTGCTTTTTGCAACTTTCACTTCTATGTAGGTTTGAGAGGGTTGATGACCTACATGATATTGAGAAGACAAAAGTGTGGTGGTGTATAACATGGTTGGTAGGAAAGCAACATAAATAAGTTCTAACAATTACATCGCCATTAATAAGGGTAAGGTATATTTGCGTACTCGACAATGAATTTTCATAGAAATTATGTGTCTTCCTTTTTAACAAAATTTATATGCTTTTAATAGTTTTATGGTAGAAGAAGAATGACATGTTCTTTGAATTTATAATGGAGAACAATTTTATATGTTCATTCGCTGGTTTTTATAAGCAATTTCATAGATAAATAAGTAAGGGTGAAAAGTATAGTAATATAAGATGTTGTAATGGGGTGGCAGGAGGGGGAGGGATTCTCATTATTCCTGAAGGAACCATAGAAGATAGATACGTCTGGGATTGGGAAATAAGAAATAATCATGTTGGGGCTTATGGATTGTTCATTGGTCTCACCTTGGATAAAAAAAAAGGAATCATGGATATGATTATCTTAAGGGACTCCCTTCTTATCATAAAGCATATGAACCACAACTCGGCAGCTCAGAACAATAAACTGAATCAAATCCTTAAGAGAGCCTAGGAAATGATACCTCACTTTGTACAAGTTTTTTCATATCCTAAGAGGTCCAAATAAGGAAGCTGACAGGAAAGTGAACTTTGCCTGGAAGATGAAAGAAGAAATCAATGAGGTGAGCGGTATCACGGGAAATTTTCCTATCCCCTAATTGTTTATATGAAAATCCAAAACTGGATAGTTAATTTTGAATCTTGCATTAAAAATCGAAATAATAAGATGGAAAATAGGGAGAGCATGGGGTTTATAAGTCCCTTCATCCCCCTCATGGCTCCCTAATGGCATCCCCCTCTTCCTTCACTCCTGCCACTTCACCCCCCGCCTACCCCTCTTCCACCTCCCCCGCCACATCTCCCTCCTCTCCAGGCTTCCTTGATCACCTAGGTTGATATCCCCTCTTCACCCTCCCTCTTATCCTCCCCGTCCCTGTCATACCTGCCCTCTCATTACACACCCCCTCTCCCCGCCTCATGGCAGCTCTCCTCAGCGTGACATGCAAATTCATATGCCACGTGCATGTTGTCCTCAATCGGTTGTAACATTTGGAGTTGGATTATGCTTAAGTGTGGGAGCTCAGGTGCTTACTTCTCAGATCAGACTCCGTGGCATGCACATTCGAGGTGAAAACATGAGAATTCCCTCAAACGAGATTCGAATTTAATCCATCTAGGCTGGTGTAGACAGTTCGCGCGGGGACGATGAATTTTGACAAGCCGAAAGTCATTTCAACAATAAGGAGCATTATGGAGGATCATTAGGATGCAATAGGTAAGCACATAGTCCCACACTTCCGCATTTGGATAAGGCTCATAAAATTGTATATAAGGATGCATAATGGTTTGGTATTCTGCTAAAAGAGTGGGTCTGTCTCAGTCCTGGTGGTAATTAGCTCAAGGACCCCGTGGTAGGGTTTGGGAAGTCAAGGTATCCAGGGGTTTTTCATGGTAGTGGGATCAAAGGGAAGTCACCCTCGGGAGCGTGATCTTGTATATGGAGAGGGTAAATTTTGGTACATTAGATAAGAGGGAGACAATTGAGAGACTCTATGATTATCCTTTCTGTGTGGTCTTCGTTGGGATATGCATTTATCACTTATGTTCTAGTAATATGTTCTATCAATGTCCATCAATTGTTTACATGGATGTAATGAGTCATACCGATGAGGGTAGCTCGGTTTCGGGTTCCTCGGGTTGTTGTCACCCTCATTCGACCAGAATGTCGGGGCACTCGGTGAAGGAACGAGGGAGGTACCCCCTAGATTATGGTATTTGTGTCAAAGAACATGTTGAACTTAGGGAGGGGTTGGCGGTTATGCAAAGATTCCTACATCAAAAACATAAGTAGGCTTATGAATGCAGGAGAGGCAGATTGAAAAGAACTTGAAGATTCATCAACTTGAGGATGAAATTGACGCTTTGTGAATGCAAATTGAGGACTTCCAAATGAAACTGGAAGAAAAGAGCTCTCGGTCTGATGAAGAAACTACATGAATTGATATCAATTGTCCAACTGCAATGGAGGAGTAGCCAACCCCTTGTGTTTTTGTTTTTTGATGATGAAATATAAATGTAATTTGATTTTGAATCAGTTTTGTAGGGTATATAACGGTAATCACATAGATATGTGGGTCCTTGTAATTTTGGAGAAGAATTAGGTCCATATGAACAATATGCAAATTCTGCTGCCCATAGATGGCATTGTACTCAATTTGTAATTCTCTCGGTTTTTGGCTACGCATGGGAACGAATTAATATAATCCTTCTACTCTTTAATGTTAAAAAAAAATAAGATGTTGCAAGGAAATAGAATATTTGTGAAAAATCATGGGGTGTTTTACTAATTAGGCAATATTATATCACATGTGGCTTCATATTGGATTGGTTTGCACCCTTAAATATTTATAACAATATATTTATTCTCCTCCTATGTTTTTCTTCCTTTTCATTGTTAGGTTTCCAAAACTCTCTTTGACACCAAGAAGCTCTTGCCTTTGCGATTGTTATACAAATGCTTGAGAATTACAATGATTGACATGGCCCCCAACTGTCCTATATCAACTTATTGTATGTATTCTTCCATCAATATAGGACATGCCATTGTCAAGGTTTTGAAAAAAAAAATCATTAAAAATTAAGAAGTTGATCAAGACATTTAAAATATGCCTTATGAAAGGAATCTACAATGAAGATACATTGGGTAGAAACGAATACAAGGTCATAAGAATATGTGTATGTAGCTTCTAGAAATGATATTTTCCCACTTATTAAGAAGTGTGATGTATGCAAGGGCATATTGATGACTCAAATGCCAACCTCTCTACTAATAGACTCTTTGCTTGGTTTATCTTTTGGTATGGTTGAGGTAACTTGCACCTTTTAACCTCATTGGATGATGCAAATCAATGGTTATTGTTAGAATCTCCATAAATATCCAATAATTTTGGTGGTTAAATTAAAATGTGGAAGGAAAAAAGGGAAAAAAGGTAATTAATCAATTTGGATAGTCCTCATACAAAGTTTATAAGAGTTTTGTCATGTCACCATACTAGGGGTAGAAATAGATTGGGGTATTAAAAATTCACAAAAAATGGATGCCTAGGATATATAGTGAAATTAGGAGGATTTTAATTTGAAATATGTAATTTGAGAGGGGGATCAAAAAAATGACTTTGGGATGTATTCTTAATATCTAGTGAAATCAATGGTATTTAACATCCCATGATTGCATGTGCTATACAATAGGTTCACTGAGGTGAATCCCTATGTGAAAATTTTTGTCCCCATGATAGAAGCCACATACAAGGAGGCTTGGACTAGTGTAAAATTAAAGGTACACCATCTAAAATTATTTAAATTAGTTAAATTTTGTAAGACCATAATTAAAAATTTGTTTGTTTGATATGAGGACAAAGAAAAAATAAATAGGCTCTTGGATCCTTGTGCAAATAATGCTACCGTGAACACATAAGCTAGAATTGATGAAATTTTAGTTTTTAATCAATTTGATTATCTGGTTTGAGACTAGAAAATGGTTGGAATTGCATGAGAGGAAAGTGTAAAGGCTTGGTAGTGACAATGTAACCTTTTTTTGGTAGCACAAGAGGTAAATGGTACCAAGATTTCTTCAAGAGACAGACAAAAGGTTATTGGTTCAATAGCCAAGAAATGAAGAAAGGATTTAAAATGTGAAGAAATAACGACTCCCATAATGTAGAGACGGAAGAAAAGGTGGAAGAGCTCCCATAGTGCAATAATGGAGGAGAATGTGAACAAATTGAAGAAGTGAAGAAAGAAAATTTTCCATATTCCAACGATGGAGGAAAATATGGAACACTAAATAGTGGAGGTGAGAAGTATTTTTCAATAGTGTTTTCATTTGGTGGATGTGGATTTGTTTGCATCTTCATATATTGTTGAATCCCAAGGCAAAAAAAAAGAAGAGTGTAAGAAGGCACTAATAATTTCTACAATGAAGCTAAAGGCTTCTATGATGAAGTTGGATGTATTCAAATGTAGAAATTATATAACATATGCATGTATATATCCAGATTCTCCTGATCTAACAATATTTATCTTCTTGCTAAATACAGAATCCTTCAACTGTTAATTTTTTTTTTGCGGAAATTTAAAACTCAATTGCAAACACATGAAGCAATAAAAAACAATCGCACATAACACAGTTGTTTAACGAGAAAGCTTGAAGCTAAAAACCCCAACTATCATATATTATGTATCTTGGAGATCATGTAACAATCTCATACAAAGCTTAGTACATCAAGCTCTTAGTACAATCAATCGTCACACACTAACATGAAGAAATCTGCAAATCCATGCACTTATTTCTTGCCACCTGATAGCCTGCCTCCACTGCACAATCCATGCTGAAGAGGACCCCTGAATGAATTCAAATTGGCCTTGCCTTGACTACACAATCCTCATTGGCAAATCCAATGTGTGTGTCAGATGCATTGAATGCATCATTATAGTCACAACGAATAGTCCATCTCACCCTTTCACCTATCTCTCCACTGGAACTGACATGCATTGTAGTTAACTGTTGTTTTTGTTTAGTTGTTAGTGAGTTATAGTTGTGAATTAATTAACTAATTAATTCACTTAACTCTCACTAGTGTATCTTTCAGTTAGACTAGATACAACTAGCTCAACTGAGTTTAACTCCCTTAACTGAGTTAAACTGAATAACAAATCCATGAACTACTCTTCCAACTCTGTCATAACTTGGCCACTTCAGTTCTAACTGAGTCCTCATGCATGAGCCACCAATAAACCCTAGGAATTGTGTAATTCCTTCAGCCCACTAATTTTCCAAATCAGTATACTGAAATAAAGTGCTCCAAGAGAATAAGTTGATATTTAGAGTCTGACTATTATTAAGGACTAATAATAATCGACGCATCTATTTTTAGATCGTCGATCTATAAATAGACTTCTCCCAATATTATAAAAATAGACTTTCATCTATTTTTCCAACTTGACCAACCATCCACAAATAGCATCCTGCAACTTCTGAAATATGATCACCATGTCTAAAAATAGACTTACACCTAAAAATAACCTGCAGGCCCACTTAGTGAAGGTGATTGATTTTCACTAAGCTTCATCATCTTGTTAAATCTCAACACTCCCTCTCAACAAGATAGGGATTCAGCCCTTCACCCCGATCCTACCTCTATGGTATTCGAATTTGCTCCTGCTGAGCGCCTTCGTCAGAATGTCTGCATTCTAATCTTCCGTAGGAATGTAATGAAGCAACATGATCTTCCGCTGCACACAATCTCTGCTATGATGATACCAAATATCAATATGTTTAGATCTATCATGAAACACATGATTAATCGAGAGTTTAATGCAACTCCATTTATCATAATGTATCACTGTAGGATCTAAATGTGAACCGAACAAACCGACCAGGATCTTCCTCATCCAGATAGCCTCACATGCAGCTTGACTTGCTGCCATGTATTCTGCTTCTGCTGAACTGAGTGCCACGGATCTTTGTTTCCTGTTGTACCAAGAAAATGCTATAGATCCGATACTGAAAATCCCTCCTGATGTGCTCTTTCTGTCCGTTGGGCTGCCTGCCCAATCTGCATCCGTGAAGCCATGCAACTTCACCTCATCCGTTTGTCTGTACCATAAGCCATACTCAGATGTGCCCCTGAGATACCTCAAGACATGCTTTCCTGCCTTCCAAAAGAGCTTGGTAGGCTTAACCATCGCTTGTGAAACCTGGTTCACCGCATAGCATATGTCCAATCTTGTATTAACTAAATACATGAGCGAACCCACCAACTGTCAATAAACAGTGGCATCCACTACCTCTACTGATGTAGCATCCTCTTTCCTCCAATTTCCTGGAAGAGGAGTGTCGATAGGCTTGCAGCCTTGCATGTGAAACTTCTCCAGTGTCTCCCGAGCATACTTGCCTTGAGACACAAACAGTTCACCTTCCTGCTGCGATATTTCCAATCTAAGGAAATAATGAAGGAGGCCCAAATCCTTCATCTCAAACTCCTTTGCAAGATCTGCCTTGCATGGGTGTATCAACTTTTCATCACCTGTTAGTATTAAATCATCAACATAAAGAACAATGATTAAAAGCTTACCTCCACCACAATTTGGTACAGGTTTGCATCCGCGTCACTCTTGGTGAAGCCAAGTCCAGTGAAATAGCTGTCGATCCATGTGTACCAAGCACGTGGTGCTTTCTTCAGCCCATACAACACTCTTTTGAGTCTGCACACATGCGAATCGCTGCTGAAGATCTCAAATACTTCAGGCTGCTCAATGTACACCTCTTCCTCAATGATCCCATTAAGGAACACAGTCTTCACATCTATCTGATGAATGTGCCAACTCATTTGCGCTGAGAGAGCAAGGATGGTCCTTATGGAAGAATACCGTGCGACAGGTGCAAAGGTTTCTTCATAATCAATCCCCTTGATATTTGAGAAGACCCGTGCAACAAATCTTGCCTTATACTTCTCGACGATCCCATCAGCAGCTTGCTTTACCTTGTAGATGAATTTTGATCCTACAAATTATTTACCCACCAGCCTTGGAACAATCTCCCAAGCACTATTTCTGACAATGGTGTCATACTCCTCCACCATGGCATCTACCCATGTGGGCTCCTACACTGCTTCTTCAAAAGAAGATGGCTCTGTCATGATACACTTTCTCATAAGAGCCATGTATCCAGTAAATCGTTCAGGTGACTGTCTTTGTCTACGCGTTGATGTAGGGACTCCTACATTCTATGCTACATCAAGCTTCAGTATCTCAGCTTCTGTGGTACACTTTCTGCCAGTTTTGATGGTTGGTTCTATATGAGTGGACTCCTCCAATCCATGAATCTCCTCCTGTGGCTGATCCACATCTAGAGGCTCATCTTTGGGAACAAGAAGTTCCTCCTCTGCATGCAAGTGTAGCTCCCTCTCAAGCGACAACTTCATGGCTTTCACCTCATTGAATTTTATATCCCGTCGCACCACAGTCATCCGACTGTTTGGCAAATACACATGATAATTATGGGGTGTTTCCGTGTACCCCACAAATATCCCAACTTCTGCAGTCGGCTCCAGCTTCTTCTTGGCGTCCTTTGTCACATGAATGTAAATAGACGAGCCAAAAATCTTCAAATGAGAAATATCGGGATTCTTACCAATAAAAGCTTCTTCAGGTGTACTCATGCCAAGTACTCTATGAGGACAACGGTTTTTCACATATACTGTAGTGTTACATGCTTCCTCCCACAAGTGCATCGGTAGGCCCTAGTCATGTAGCATAGCTCGTGAAACACCCACGATCGTTCTGTTCTTCCTCTCCGCAACCCCATTTTGCTGTGGGTTATGAGGTTTTATGAGTTCTCTTTGAATTCCTTCTTTGCTACAAAAGTATTTGAATTCGTTCGAGATATATTCACCACCATTATCGCTCCATAGAGCTTTCACTTGCTCCCCCGACTCCTTCTCCACCAATGCTTTAAACTCACAGAACTTTGAGAATGTTTTGCTCTTCTTCTGCATGAAGAAGATCCAACATCTACGAGAATAGTCATCAACAAAAATAACATAATACCTGTGTTTTGTTGTTGAAGCAACGAAGAAAGGTCCACACTCGTCTGTGTGAATTCTCTCCAAGATCACCGAAGCATGGTTCTCCTTCTCATGAAAGGTGGTCTTCACAAACTTACCCATAGTACATCCCTTGCATTGGTTTGAATGTGCAAGAGTACCCTTTGGAAGTCTAGCAGAAATCTCTGCAAAATCTTCAAAGCGCCATGGTGAAGATGGCCCAATCTCCTGTGCCATAATTCGCCCTCATCCCAGCTCACCACTTCTTTTGCTTTGCCCATCATTGCAGCGGAACCATCTACATCCAACTTGTAGAGATTCTTAATTCGAATCCCTATCCTCTTGGTTTGACCCATTGTTTTGTGTCGCAGGAAAGCTTTTCCATCGCTGAAAACAACGTCATAACCTCTGTCTTCCAACATTGCGACCGATACCAAGTTCTTCTTCAGACTTGGAACATGCATAACATATTTCAACCGAAATGGATTACCTGACTCCCTCTCAAAGGTAATGGTCCCAATGACGGTCGCACTGTATCGACCATGGTCGCCCATCTCTATATGCATTTGGAGATCCTTCTCCTCCAAGTCATTAAACAACTCCTTGTCTCCCGTCATATGGAAAGACACACCACTATCAAGATACCACACCGATCCCATTGAGCTTGAAACCATGCATGCTATCAAAGAGAAATCAAGTTCAAATTGCGAGGCTAAGGCCTCACCCGCTGCAGGTCCAACAACCTTCTTGTTCTTCTTCTTCTGTGGGTAGTTAGTGGTGAAATGCCCATGTTCGTGACAGTGAAAACACTTCACCTTGGACAAATCCTGCTTCTTGCCTTTAGAATCAGATTTTGAAGGGAATTCCTTCCCCTTCCTTTTCCTTGCTTTGGCAGCCAAAGCGAAATTCTCTTCATCTTCATTCTTCGATGAAGAGCCATCCCTGGTACTTCTCCTTATCTCCTCCTGCACAAGATCTGACCAAAGTTGCTCCCAACCCGGTAGTTTCCCCCGTCCATTGACAGAGTCTTCGTAGCTATTCCAACTCTTTGGAAGCCCAAGGAGAGGCAAGCTCACCAAGTCATCATCATCAAAAGTAATCCCCACACTTCCCAGTTCATCCCTATAGTGGACAAACTTCGTGAGATATTTTGGAATACTGTCGCCCTTCTCCATTTTTATTTTTCTGAGCTTATCTTTCAGTACCAACTTCCTCTGGTCGCTCCTGCTTTGGAAAAAATCTGTCAAAGCCTTCCACATTGAAAATGGAGTGGATTTCCCGTGAAGGATGAACACAATATGGTCCTTCACACCTTCCAACAGAATTCTTCTTGTCTTTGCTACCTTCTTTTTCCATGTGTCAAGTAATGCAACATCGCTAGAACCAGGCTTAGGAACATCGCTATCGCTATCGATGAACACCGCCTCCATCCTATCCTTCCAGGCTATGTATTTCGAGGTGCCCTCAAGGGCATACTCCAATCTCAACCCATTGAAAGACATTTCAATGTATACTCAACTATCGCACCAAGAAATTTCTGCAGCAAATTCAAATTGTCCACCAGCACAAACTCAACAATTCTTCACAATTGCAATCTTCAAGAATTAACACTGCTCTGATACCATGTAAAAATTATATAACATATGCATGTATATATCTAGATTCTCCTGATCTAACAATATTTATCTTCTTGATAAATACAAAATCCTTCCACTGTTAATATTTTTTTGCGGAAATTTAAAAGTCAATTGCAAACACATGAAGCAATAAAAAACAATCGCACATAACACAATTGTTTAACGAGAAAGCCTGAAGCTAAAAACCCAAACTATCATATATTATGTATCATGGAGATCATGTAACAATATCATACAAATCTTAGTACCTCAAGCTCTCAGTACAATCAATCGTCACACACTAACATGAAGAAATCTGCAAATCCATGCACTGATTTTTTGCCACCTGATAGCCTGCCTCCACTGCACAATCCCTGCTGAAGAGGACCCTTGAATGAATTCAAACTAACCTTTCCTTGACTGCGCAATCCTCATTGGAAACTCCAATGTGTGTGTCAGATGCATTGAATGCATCATTATAGTCACAACGGATAGTCCATCTCACCCTTTCACCTATCTCTCCACTGGGTCTCCACTGGAACTGACATGCACTGTAGTTAACTGCTATTTCTGTTCAGTTGTTAGTGAGTTATTAGTTGTGAATTAATTAACTAATTAATTCAATTAACTCTCACTAGTGTATCTTTCAGTTAGACTAGATACAACTAGCTCAACTGAGTTTAACTCTATTAACTGAGTTAAACTAAATAACAACTCCATGAACTACTCTTCCAACTCTGTCATAACTTTGCCACTTCAGTTCTAACTGAGTCCTCATGCATGAGCCACCAATAAACCCTAGGAATTGCGTAATTCCATTGATTTTCCAAATCTGTATATTGAAATAAAGTGCTCCAAGAGAATAAGTTGATATTTAGAGTCTGATTATTATTAAGGGCTAATAATAATCAACACATCTATTTTTAGATCGACGATCTATAAATAGACTTCGCCCAATATTCTAAAAATAGAATCTCATCTATTTTTCCAACTTGACCAACCATCCAAAAATAGCATCCCGCAACTTTTGAAATATGATCACCATGTCTAAAAATAGACATAGTCTAAAAATAGACTTACACCTAAAAATAGCCTACGGGCCCACTTAGTGAAGGTGACTGATTTTCACTAAGCTTCATCATCTTGTTGAATCTCAACATCAAATTAGTGCTAGCTATAGTAGAGTGGTATGGTTCATGGATGGGTGTAAGGGGCTTTATGATCAAGCACATGTGAATGTGGATTAGTCATAACTTATTGTGGATTAGCCATAAAAGTAAAATTTACAACTGTTGATAAGGATATTTGCAAGTTATAGTATGGTTTATAAGCCTAATTTTGTGTATTTTGAAACATTTTGGTTTATGGAAGTTAAAGAAAACTTTTTGAAGTTGAAATTAGCTTCCACACCCATGCTAAAAATGTATCCAACATTGATGGTCATTTGACAATAAATTTAGGATTTATTGATGCGTTTTACATTGCATCATACATCCTAATGACAAGTCACACAATCAATTTTACTTTTTTTTTTAATTATAAATTTATGATATTTATAAAATTTGACATTTGAAGTGTGTTTGAGAGAGAGGTTGCAAATATATTTAGCACAATTGGTCTATATCAATTTGTATTTCAGGATTTGTTTTTACTCCATATGATCATTGAGGATGTTATAATTATTTTTATTATAATGGCCATATTCTTTATTATCAGGGGCTAAATTGTAATGCTATCTTTTAAAAAGTGAATGTTAGACATATGTTGTCATTGATGAAGACTATTTTCATTGATGTCAAAGGAATTATGGTTTGTGCATCAATGCTTTGTTATGTGAAAAGATTTTATCAAGGTGTTCCCTGAAGAGCATATGTTATCAGTGTAATATATGTATGAGTTAGGGACTAGAAAATTACATTTGGGCTAATCCAAGAAATCAAATTGTGTGGGTTCATGGGAAAACCCAGAAATTCCTTTGATCCATTTGCAAACCTGAGATTTCATTTCTTCGTGTGCATATTTTGAAGCTCTAGTAAGCATATCTAGTAGAGTCAAGAGATCAAAAGTTCACAGACTCTGAAGATACATGAGAGTTAAAATCTACCTAATGGTTAGGTCAGGCACAAGTATGATCACAATTGAGCTAGTTAAGGCCCAAGATCAATTGGTTCATCTTTATCGCCCCCCCCCACCCCCCCCCCCCCCGCCCCCAATTGTGTCGAGGGTTAACAGAAGCGAGGCAACGAACACGATGGGGTTTTGTGACCATTGATCGTTGTTCTCAATCCAATCAACGGTTGTGGTGGACCACAGACCCCCTTCCCTAAAGTGAAATACCACAAAAGGGGGAGTTACGATACAAGTTGTTCCACAAATAATGATTTGTGTTTGGAAGTTGGAAAAGTAGGCGACATAGGTGGAAACACAACTAACACTTGGAAGACTGATGCAACGAAAAATGGAGCAAGTGGCAGTCCAGTAAACATTGACTCGAAAAGATGACATGGAAAAAGATATATGGTCGTACAAAAGCATGATACATGTCACTCATATTGGGTATTTTTGGGTGGCTAAGTGGACTTGTTTTTGGTGACACATGACACCACCTAGAGGATGACATGTTGCATGATGACGTCACCATGATGATAGCATGATGTCAACTAGCATGGTAGATTATGTGGTAGTGATGTGACATAAATGACGTGGCAAATGAGCCACGTGGAAAGTTTTGATTGGTTCTCAAATTTTGACTTGGTAGTTTCTGAAGCTTCAAGATTCACACCAAGGAATTATTTGGAAAATTCCCCTAAAATCGTAGAAGGACCAAATTCCAAGGCATCTAGGCATATGGTGATCTAGGGGTCCATTAGTTCACAGGTTTAATCTTGGACCTGATCTGAATACTATGAAAAAGGAGGTTGGTCAGCTCAAAAAATGTCCATATATATGGGGTTCCAAGGAATTTAGGGGTGTACATGATAATTTTGGAGCCAAAAGACCAGATCCAAATTTGAATAGATTTTGAAGTCAACATTCCATTGGATTGAGATTTCACCGTTCCATTCAGATATCCAGTAATCTTAGAGTTTATGGGGGCAAATAACTTGAAAAGGAAAAATAGTTGGACACTGAATTTAAGCTTGAATGATAGTGGTCACAACCCCAGTTGTAGGTGCTAGATGGAGTAAGCACTCAGGGGACCTATCAGTGTATCAACAATTAGAGAAATAAAGGTGTAGAAAAAGGTTGATGAGTGGCAAAGTGGTAGGTCGATGGAGGAATTTTCAATGCTCATTGCTCTCGATCATGAGTTGATAAGTGATAGCACCCAAGAGATTTTGTTTTTGGAGTCCCGTGTCAAAAAACAAGAACATCGTGTTTAGCGAACAGATCTAATCTTTTGATGCCCAATGGGTCTTAATCAATAGTCATAGTGAAAAATCACGAGGAAAGGTGTTGAACAGAAAGTGTTAAAGCACTCTCATGCCATATTTTAATATCAAAGCTCTATTAAATATCTTGTGCATGTATGAATCGAGCTAAGAGAGGATGTAGGCATGAAGGCAGGAATTGGGTAAGAAGAGTTGTGTTGAAAATTGAATGCAAGTGTGAAGGTAAGAAATTGTGAATGTGGATCAGGGGAGTGAAGGAGTTACTTAGGGTTCAAAGGCATGTAAATCTAAGTGACTCAATCAACTATTGATACATTCAAGAGTATTTCCATGGGTAAATACCATGGATTTATGCCCATGGTATTTGAAGGGAAAAACCTATAAAAGAAGAAGAGAAAAACACAACAATGTTAGTTATTCTAATGAGGAATTAAGAGTGTTGGGAATGTAGGAGTTGGGTTGTGGGACATTTGAATAACAAAAGTAAAATCATTAAGTGATGTGCAATCGACAACGAACTAATGTGTGAACAACTGGGGTGAATTAATGCGAGCCTGTGTGTATGAGAGAAGATTTCGATGAACAACAATATATTTATAGAGAAGAGAGCATATTTAAATTGTCGATCTAATTATTTTTGTATTTTTGTAGAATATCTAATTGATTAAGAGCTAAATTATTGAATTTTTGAACTTTAAATTAAAAAGAATGTTCTTGAGGGTATGAGTTTGAAATGAATGAAATAAGGGTTTTCTAGGAAAAACAAGTTGGTGCTTGCATATCAAGGAGTGACTTCTTCCTTGAGGTTGGTGCCCATAAAGATCAGTGGTTTGGTGCCTCCAACAGGTTGGTTCTTGTAAATTGTGGAAGTTGATGCTTTTAGCAAGTGGGTGCGTACAACTCAAGGGATGGGTGTCTCCTTCTAGTTAATTCTAGTGTTGGAGCTTGCATTGGCATAAATAAAAAAACAATATTTTTGGTTTTCTCCCTTTATGGGTTTCCATGGAAAAAATTGTGCATTGTGGTGCAATTTATTAGTGTTAACATAAATAATCCTAAAATTGTTAAATTTACGAAATATTGATTAACCCTTTCCTCTAAGTATTATCCTAGTTTCTAATGATAAGTATCAAAGCTGGTTCCTTATGCAATAGTTTAACAACAAGAAGGTATATCGCCATAATGTCTAACCAAGATGGAAATTCATCCAAAAAATCCCCCATCTTCATTGGAACAAATTATGTGGATGTATGGGACATAGTACATAATGGCTATAAACAATTAGATGCATTTGCTAGTAAAGATGATAAGCTAGAGTTCACTCGCAATGCTAAAGCAGTGAATGCAATCCTAAGTGGTTTGTTTGAAGATGATTTGATTAAAGGCATGCACTGAAAAAATACCAAATATATATGGGACAAGATGATGAGTTGTTTGAAGGTGATATTAAAGTAAAGAAAGACAAACTCCAAGGCTACAAAATGAGATTTGAATCTTTAAATATGAAAGAGGATGAGGATATAGAAAAATATTTCTTCAAATGGACGAAATGGTTAACACCATAATAGGACTTATTGAAATCATTGATGGATACTTTATAGTTCAAAAGGTTTTGACATATCTTCTACCTAGATTTGATACCAAAGTAACAACCATTGAGGAGATGCAAGATGTCAACACATTCACATTAGATCGAATGCATGGAACACTGCTGGCTTGTGAAATGTGAACTTCAAAATACAAAAATACATCGAGAGAGGCTTCTTTCAAAGTTTATTGGAAGAGTAATGAAGAACCAAAAGGATGGAGCTATGGATCTGATGATGAAGAAGAAAATTTTGTCAGAATATTTAAGGGAGGGTCTAGAAAGTACAAAGGCAAACTACCCTCCAAATTATTTAATTGTGGAGAAGTAGGTCATTATGCATCTAAATGTCCATATAAGAAAGGAAAGAATTAAATTTATCATAAAGAAAATAATAAATATATGAAAGTAAAGAAGGATAATAAGTTCAAAAAGAAGAGTCTCTATATTCAAGAAGACAACAATTCCTCAGAAGATGAAGATGAACAATCCTCTGATGAAGAAAGAACAAAAGAAACAATCAAGGATTTTATGCTCATGCATTTAGAAAATATAAATGAAGGACAAAATGAGTTTGATGAAGAATATGTTGAAGTAGACCTAGAGGGTGAGTTGATCCGTGCATTAGAAAAAATTGGAAGGCTCGGGAAAAAGAATAAGAAGCATAATTAGATGCTTGTAAAATTTGAAGAGGAAAACAATGAATAAAAATATTCATCTCTTCTTATTATGAAAGAAAAGTTGGAAGAAGCAAAGAAATTTGAAGACACCTTATTACAAAAACTGAAAGAGAAAAGTAAAGAGTGTGAGAAATGAGAAGAAGAAATAGTCTCCCTTAGAAAGGAGTTTGAAAAAAAAAAAAAAACTCAGTTGAAACAAAATTTAAATATTATAGAAGGATCTAACAAGTTGGATGAAATTTTTAGTATTTATAGATCCCCTCTCATCAAAATTGGTCTAGGATATGAAGGAGAATAAAGCATCAAGAAAGATAAAGATATATGACCAATCAACTATGTTGAAGCAGCCAAAGGACCAACCAACAATGTAATGAAAATTAATGAAAGGAACCAGCATTAAGAAAAGAAAAAATAGTATACAAATTTGAAAAGCCATAGAGATCAAGTGAGTAATCAACCAAAATCACATCCCTCTCGTAGAGAAAGTAATCAAAGAATAAGCAGTTCACACCCTCAAAGGACATTTTCTCCCAGGTACCAGAATATTTTCAATGGTTACTGTTTTTCTTGTACAAATTTTAGACATAATGTTATAGAATGTAGATCATATCTTGGAAACATTCAAACAAGAAATAAAAGAAATGAATATTATCAGTCAAACAAAGATAACATATTCATAATATCACATAGAAATAATTTTATGGACAACAATACTTTTGCTCCCATATTTAATGATGTTGAATGCTATAACTATCATAATTATGGACATAAAGTAGACGAGTGTAGAAAAAACAAACTCATATTAGCTTTTCAAATTAAACTAGACACAAGAAGAAAAAAGGCATGGAGAAAGAAAAAGGAAGAAACAAAAGAAGAGTATTGCATTGTCCTATATGCCTAAAACCAAGGAAGTCATTGGTATGTAGGAAATGGATGCTCTAAGCATATGACTAATGATAGAAGTAAACTATTTTCGCTAAATGAAAGCAAGACATGAAGTTTCATTTTTGGAAATGATGACCTAGGAAACATCAAGGGCAAAGGAACAATGATCTTGGACAATGGAAGAGGTAGAGATAAAAACATTGTCTTTGTATATGGGCTTAATCACATTCTATTAATTATAAGCTAGATGTGTGATCAAGGGTATGATGTTACCTTTTGGTCCAAAGGTTAGGAGATAAAGTCAGAAAAATGAGTAAGATAATAGAAAAGGGTGTGAGAACCACAAACAATGTTTACATGCTCGAAGAAGAAAACAAGAATTGTTATATGGGGAAGCTTGATGAGAGCTAGTTGTGGCACAAAATACTGGAACATTTTAATTTCAATCATATTTTGAAGATCAATAAAAATGGAGTGGTAAGGAACTTACAAAAATTACTAATCCATGCAAAAAAATATTTAAATCATGCCAAACTCGGAAGCAAATTTGAGTGCCTTTCAAGACCAAAGAGAATTCATGCACCGAGCCACTACAACTAGTTCATATAGACTTATGTGGGCACACAAGAACTAAGACTCCAAGTGGTGAGATGTGATTCATGTTGATTATTGATGACTATACTAGACTTACATGGTTGCATTTCTAAAGGAGAATTCTGAAGCATTTGAAAAGTTCAAGATCTTCAAAACCATGGCCGAGAACCAAACTGATTGCAAACTGAAGTGTGTAAGGTTAGACAGGGGTGGAGAGTTCACTTCAAATGATTTTAACAATTTTTGGGAAGAACATGGCATAAGAAGACAATTCACTATTGCTAACATCCCGCAGCAAAAGCTGAAAGAAAAATAGATCAATGCAACAATTGGCAAGAGAAATGATGGATGGGAGAAATCTGCTAAAACATTTTTGGGCTGAAATTATTGATACAAAAGTCCACATTTTAAATAAATCTCATCTTAGGTCAAAAAGTGATAACACTCCATATGAGTTGTGGTATGGAAAACTGGCCACGGTAAAACACTTCAGAGTATTTGGTAGCAAGTGTTACATCAAGAATAACAATGACAATCTAGGAAATTTGATGCAATTATTGATGGAGGAATATTTTTAGGATATTATAATAAGATAAAGGGCTATAGATGTTACAATAAAAGGCTATGAAAAATAATTAATTGAATTTATGTAAAAGTGGATGAGGAGTTACCTCTCAAAAGATAATAACCAAGATTTACCAGTCCACCTAATCAGACCAACGATGAAGATGAAACAAATCAGCCTAAAGAATCATGAGAAGAGGAAGAAGAGTAGGGAAAATATTCACACCTAAAAACTCCCTCAAGGTATGTACAAAAGAATCACCCTACAAATAATTTTGTTGTTGATAAGGAAGCAAGAGTTGAAACTTAAAGAATATTGATCAATGCCTCCAGTTAAGCACATATTTCTATGATGTCAATGATTAAACCAAAATATTTTTCTTAGGCAAGCCAAGATGAACATTGGGTAAAAGCTATAAATGAAGAGGTAAATCAAATTAAGAAAAATCATAATTAGGAATTGGTTCCAAGACCATTAGATAAAATGTCATTGGTACAAAATGGGTCTTTAGGAAAAAATTGGATGAGAATGAAAAAGTTGTAACAAACAACACTATAATTGTATGCAAAGGCTATGCTCAAGTTTAGGGAATAGATTTTAAAGAGACTTTTGCCCCTATAACACAATTAGAGGCAACAAGGATGTTAATACCATTTGCATGTCACAAAAATTTTAAAGCATATTAGATGGATGTAAAATGAGCTTTTTTGAATGTTTATCTTGAAGAATAATTATACATAGAACAACTTTAAGGTTTTCAACTTTAAAAAATTCTTGAAGAATTGTGTAGGTTGAAAAGGCATTGTATGGACTTAAACAAGCACCCAACGCATGGTATTCAAAACGAGACAAATGCTTGCAGAATGAAGGATTCAAAAGAGGGGAAAATGAAATATCAAATATGAGAATAATGAACTTATAATTATTGTTGTTTATTTTGATGACATCATTTTTGGTAGTGATGCAGATTTACTCAGTGAAATTTTTTTTGCGGATATGTAAGTTAAATTTGAGATGTCCATGCTTGTAGAACTCTCATTTTATCTTGGGTCGAAGATCACTCAATTATAAAAGGTATATTCATTTCCCAAAGCAATTACCTAAAATAAATGTTGAATAAATTTGGGGATGGAATAGTGTTCTCTTGTTTGTACTCCTATGGTCTCTGGATGTAAGCTCAACAAAGATGATAAGTCACCTGAGGCAAATCAAACAATGTATAGATCAATAATTGGTATCCTTTTGTATCTAGCAGTCTCTTGATAAGACATTATGCAATTTAATTGTGTAGTTACAAGGTATTAATCAACCCCTAAACAAAATCACCTCTTAGTTTCCAAGCGAATTTTCAAATATTTAAGAGCCACATTGGACTATGGTCTATAGTATCAAAAGGGTCGAAATATTTCATTAAATACATCCACATTTATTAATTTGGCTACAAAATATAGATGATAGGAAAATAACAAGTGGTGGTGCTTTATTTCTTAGAAATAACTTAATGGCTTGGTTTAGTAAAAAACAAACATCTATATCCCTTTCTACTACTGAAGTCGAATACATATCAATTGCAACAAGTTGCGCTCAGATTTTATCGATGAAATAAACATTACATGACATGAAGGTAATACATGATAAACCTATTTCAATTATATGTTATAATACAAGTGTTATCAATGTATCAAAGAGCCATGTTCTTCATTCAAAGATAAAGCATATCCTGTTGAGATTCAACAAGATGACGAGCTTAGTGAAAATTAAGCACCTTCATTAAGTGGGGCTAGCAGGCTATTTTTAGGTGTAGGTCTATTTTTAGAATGGTGAGAATATTCTAAAGTTAGCAGGATGCTGATTCTAGATGGTTGAGAGAATTCTATCCTTGGATGAATTTCTATTTTTAGAATATTGGGAGAAGTCTATTTATAGATCACTAATCTAAAACTAGATGCATGTCGATTATTATTAGCCCTTAATAAAAATCAGACTCTAAATATAAAATTATTTTCTTGGAGCATTTTATTTCAGTGAACATGTGTGGCACATCAGTGGGCTGAAGGAATTACGCAATTCCTAGGGTGGTTGGTGAGTCGTGCATGGAGGACTTAGTTATAACTGATAGTGGCAAGTTGTAACAGAGTTGGAAGAGTAGTTATGTGAGCTATTAGATTTTGGATTGATCTAATTTGATTCCTTCTGAAGAAACATAATGGCCCAATACTACCCATTCATTTAACAGCATATAACATTTTTCATTACTTAGAGATAAATTGGCTTTTATACATCTTTTCAGAACTTTCTCAAGGTTTTGCAATGAATGATCAAAAGAGTTACCATATACTGAAAAGTCATCCATATATACTTCAACACAATCATGAACTAGATCAGCAAAAATAGTTAATACTGCTCTCTGAAATGTTGTTGGAGCATTACACAGTCCGAATGGTAAAACATTGTAAGCATATGTGCCCCAGGGGCAAGTAAAAGTTGTTTTGTCCTGATCCTCTAAGGCTATGCTGATTTGATTATAACCACTGAAACCATCAAGGAAGGAAATTGATGATTTCCTAGATAATGTGTCCAAAACATGGTCAATAAATGGCAATGGAAAATAGTCTTTAAGGTTTGCTTTATTGAGTTCTCTGTAATCAACATAGATTCTCCATTTACCATTTTTCTTGGGTACTATCACTAATGGAGATACCCACTGGCTGTCAGAGATGGGGTAAATGAAATTTACCTTTAGTAAATTTTGCAATTCATCTCTTACAATTTCCTGAAGCATAGGGTTCATCCTTCTTTGTGGCTGCCTCACTGGTCTTATATTAGTGTCTGTGTAAATGTGGTGAGTGCAAGTTCTGGGTGAATTCCCTGCATATCAGTGTAGTCCCAAGCAAATGCCTTTTGGTATTTTGTCAATAATTCAATCAACTTTTGTTCCTGAGATGAGTCTAGGAGTGTTCCAATGTTTAATGTTTTTCTTGGACTGATCTCTATGGTTTTGCTTTGTGTGTTTGTAATGGAATGGATAGGAAAATGTCTTCAAACAATGTTTGTAGAGAATGGATGGTACAAGTTTCATGAAAACATTGTGCTAGTAGTTGATCTATAGAACTATATTGTTCATTTCTCAATTCCTCTGAAACATCAGGTTGAGAAATAAACAATTACACCAAATCTTCATTGTTATCTTCTTCAAAATCATAGATTTGGTTAATGCTCAAAACAGGGTGAAATTTTTCTTTGTCATTATCTCTGTCATCAAGTCATAGGTTATGAGCTATTGCTGGAGATTGTGTTGATGGGTATAAGGTAAGTTGTTTTCTTTCTATCCCTCTGGAAATGATCATGTTGCATGATCTACACCCAATAAATGCATCAACAGTTGCCAACCATGGCCTGCCAAGTATGATAGAATGTCCTCCTAATTTGGACTTTGGCTGGAGTACTAGAAAGTCTACTAGATACTCCCAAGAGTCCAGTGAGACAATTATGTCTTCCAATATCCCTTCAGGAATGATTTTGGATCTATTCGTTAATTCCAGGATAATTGGTGTTAATTGTAAGTCTGTGAGCTGTAATGTTTTCATTGTTTCTAGTGTCATGACATTTATGGCAGCTCCAAGATCAATCAAGGTATTTGGAATGGGAATTTTGTTAATGACTGTGGTAACTCTAGGGATACTAGGGTCAACATACTTCTCCATTGAAATAACATTTGTCATGAGGCCAACTAAATTTCCAATGACATGAATGGTTTGTGAATAAAATATTTTCTTTGCAGGCTCTTTAAGACATAATTCTTTAATGGCTTTGGTGTAAATTGGAATGTCTTTTATTGCCTGAAGTAACGAAATTTTCACATAGAAATTCCTTAATTCATCTAGAACATCAAATTGAGGCAAAAGCATTAGTAATTTTGCTTGGATTAATCTCTCAAGAAAAGGAGGTGGATGCATGGTTTGCATTTGTTTGTTTTGAATTTCATCATCTTGTTTGCTTTGAATTGGAAGTTTATGTTCATCATTCTGGTTTTCTTTTTTCTTTGTAGCTGCTGCAGGTTTTGTTTGGAGAGTTCGACCAAACCTAAGCTCAATGTTTTGCAGAGGTAGAATTGGGTAAGATGTTCCCTCATCTACAATATATGCTAGTTTTTCTACTCTGTTATTTGGGTTAGCTACAAGTTGAGCAGGTATTTGAGTAGGTCTAGGAGGCTGGTTAGAAAGTAGTTGTAATTGTGGTGAATTTATTGGTGGAGGAGCAGTTACTGTTTGTTGAGGATTTTGTGGTTGATAAACCACTGGCTGTTGAGGGTATTGCTGATATGGCTGAGGATATTGTGAAGGAATTTGTTGTTGAGGATATGAATATCCTCTCCATCCTTGTTGTGGATAAGATTGTTGATGCTGATTAGACCAATTTTTCCAAGGCATAGGAATGTTCCAAGAATTTTGAATAGGCATTTGATAATATGCAGGAAATTGTAAATTTGGAGTTTGAAACATACCTGGAGGTCTCATTTGCCATGATCTTCTAGCTCCCATGAGATATAAGTTCTCCATTTCTGCATTAGCTTCCAAATTGTAATTCTGCAAAACCTTTATCTTAGAACAATTAAAAATATCATGATATTCTGTACAAAATGCACAAACCTGAACATTTTCTAAAGGACACTCCTTTAAAGCATGTTTTTTCTGCATTTTGGATACAAAACATCCATCAATTGGTCTTCTTCTTCTTGTTTTGTTTTGTTTTGTTTTTGTTTTTGTTTTTTTTTTTTTTTTTTTAATCATGTCTATTTGATTTCCCAAGGTGCTTAATAGGTTTGTTTTAAAGTCTTCAAATAGGTTGCCTATTTCAGCTCTTGCAACACTTGTTGTGGCAGATTTAGTGGCTTTAGATGTCATAGTTCTTTTTCCATTCCTGACTTTACTTCTAGAATACTTTTCACACAAGTCTGCAATCTCATCAAAGGGTAAATTAGAGATATCACCTTTACCCATTAGGTTAAGGTCATATAAATATTCTTCTCGGATGCCTTTTAGGAATATTGTTCGAATAAGATCAGTATACATGGTTCTATGCTTTGATTTTTGCAGATTATATACGAATCTTTCCAAGTATTCTTCTAAAGTTTCATCTTCTTGTTGATTCATTCTAAAAATGTCATCTTTGGAATCTTTTGATCGACAATAAGGTTGATACTTTTTCAAGAATATTTTTCTCATACTATCCCAATCAGTCACTGCATGTTCACCTAATTCCATAAACCACCTAAGTGCTGATGCTTTTAATGTGGCAGGAAAGAGTCTAAGTCTATGTGCATCATCTATATACCCATAGGTTCGACATACTATATCAAATTCAAATAAAAATGAATCAGGGTCTTCAGATGCCATGCCATAAAAATTTGGTAATACAGATGGGGTATATTTTTCATTTTAATTTCTTCATCATTGAGTTCTCCTCTGTCTTGAATGGGAAATTTAAATGTTGACTCCTCTTCCTCTCTTGGGTTTCAAATTTCATCATCTCTTTGTTTTTGTTCAAGTTCTCTTTGTCTTCTCCTTTCTTCCATTTGTCTCTCATATTCTCTCATTTGTTCTGTAGTAGGTCCTCTTGCTAATTCTCCTCCTTCCTCAACCATTTTGATATGTTGTTCTTCTAATTTATCTTCCTCAGTGTCAATTTGTTCAAAGAGAGGTTGTTATTCTAATTTCTCTTCCTCTTGAGGCTTTTCAGGGTCAATTTGTTGAAGGAGAGGTTGTTGGGTTCTTTTACCACTCTCTTTTACTATAGAAGATTCAGGTATATGTTTTCTCTTTGCTTCATAAGCTAATAGGACTTGTCTTTCAATAAGAGTAAGTCTCTGGCCTAATTTTTGTTTTTCCTCAAGTTCTTCTACAATAACTTTTCCAGCTGGTGTTGTAAATTCAACCTTTTCTAAAGTTTATGCTCCCAACGATGGGTTAGTTTTTGGATGGGGGGTTTTTAGAAATATGCCTTTTTCATCCCTAGGTCTAGACATGAAGAATCATGGCTTAACAAAATGAAGAATTGAAACTAAATATATATATATATATATATATAATCCTTCTAGTTGCACCTCCCCGGCAATGGCGCCAAAATGTTTGGTCCAATCTACTAGTGTAGATTAGGCTTCAATTTTCTATCAATCCGAGTAGTTACACTTAGAGGTACTTATCTAAAAAATATAGATCTAGAATGATTTGGTCTTCTAAATGAGGGTTCGGTGTAATATGATTCAATACTCTTTTACAAGAGGTTTTTCCTTGTCTCCTTCCGCACTAGAACACGTTCTTAAACAAAACAAATATGATTTCCTAAAAACAGAGTTCTATTATTTGTCCGAGATTCTCTAGTTCTTTTATAAGAACTCAATTCATAGAACCTCTTCCAAGTCTTAAATCAACACACTTATCAATCACAATCATTTAAAATAGTAAGCAAGGTAAATAGTCTTGAAATCAACCAATAGCTAAGTCCTTTTACAAGGTTCAGTCATTAGACTACAAGTTGAGCTCTGCAATTACAACCATGATCATTAAACAAAAATGATAAACTTAAGCTTTGAAACATGAAATAGTAAACACAATTCTCAATTCAAAGACTGATATCAATTGAATCTTCTTACAAAGATCTTTCACAAAAGACACTGGCTTCAATTGACAATTCTGATTCATAAACTTGCAGCACATGAATCAAATGGAAATTTCTAGATATCATATCTAATTATGCAATTGTTAATGAAAAACACAAGGAAGTGTACTAGCTCTGTAGTGCGGGCCCTCCACACGTTGCAAGCACACCTTAGGATAACTCAGATGAAGAAGATTACTGAATGTAACAACATAAATAACTGAATCTCTGTATTAAAGCTTGAAAGCCAATAATTACATAAATCGAGTTTTGAAGTTTGTCATGTAATGTAGTTCTTCAATGTTTTCCTTCTAGCTCTTTATCATCAAAATACATAACAAGAAGAGGCTATTTGTGTTCCTCAAAATCCTAACTAACTTCCCAAAGTAGTCGAATTAGTTCAAAACCCTCTTTTCAAGCAAAATATAAAAAATAATCAAATCTGTTCATTAATTGCTTGGGATTTTCTGCTAAAATAAATGAATTTGACCAACGTTGACCAACCACCTGTACACTTCGAACCTGGAAGTGGATAGGTATTTCACCATCCTTGTACATTCAGGAATAGACCCTCAGTCCTCGATTTGGCCAACCTGTCATGCAACGTGTCAAAACATGGAGCCATTGCAGGAAGTTACAAAAACCTATAATTTTCTGAAAAATCATAATTTTAACACAAAAATTCCTAAAATCAATTCCAATGTAAAAATAATAATAATGGCATTACATTAATCAGTTTCAAAGGAATATGAGAGATTTATGAAGGTTAAATGAGAAAAGATGATGGATAAAATGAAGTTTTTAGGTGAAAGGATGAGTCATGAAATGGTACCAACAGTGTGACTTCTATCTTCCCGTATATTTGTGAAGTGAAATTTCCCCATTCTTCTCATGGAGATTTTAGCATCATTGTAGTCTTCTCCTAGTTCCTGCAATTAATCAGAGAGATTTCTTCTCCTGAAATACTCACATAGAATAGCTCCACCAATTTCTAGATTTAGTAGATCAGAGATGATAGTATTTTATGGATTCTATAAGAATCCTTTGGGCTCTCATATTTCCCTTCATGAATTTGGCATGACCTCATTGTCCTTGTCTTCTATGTAGGAAAGTTTGAAACCCTAACCAATTTGTTTCTTTCTTTGCAAAGAATACATTATAATAGATTCATATGAAGTCATAGATATACTTACTTGAGTAGATGCTTTTCTTCTTCTATCAGCTTGATTACTTTGAAGATGGTTGAAGCTTCCTTTGAATGATGTCAAAGCTTTTAGATCTCGCTTCCCTTTTGAAGGTGATTGATGAGGATGTTCTGCTACTTCCTTGAGAGATCAAGGATGATAGGTAACTTGCCTTGAAGCTTTTGATGGCAATACTTTGAGATAGCAATGAACTGTTGGCATATTTAAGATGGTACTATAATACTACCTTTAATGCCAAACTGTCTTATTTCTTTCACTGTGGAAAACTGACCTTTTTTTAATCAAATCCTTACTTTCTATATTGTGAGCCAATGTTGTTCATTAATACAAAGATCCTAACTGATGTGTAGACTTCCTTCTTTGGTTTTGACTCTTTAATATTTCACCTTGCTTTGATGCCTTCCATGAAATCTGATCCTTTAGTGCCTCTATCCCCTTTCTAGCACCTTAGCTCTGATACCATGTTGAGAAATTTGGAGGGCTAGAGATTATTACAAATTCTCTTCTTGATAAATACTTGTGACCTTGCTTAAGTTACTTATGTCTTTCTTTTCTTTAGCTTAGTTATTATTTCATCAAGTCAATTATTGAAATGCATGAGACACACAATTAGGCTCCTAAAGCCAATGAAAAACCTCTCCCTCTTGGAGAGGAAAATCCACAAGGAATTCTCCTTATAGATCTTCAAATGACAAGTACCATGAGCATGACTAAGACCCCTGACCTAGATACACTTCCAAGATCTTGTCACAACTTCTTCAAACTTGATTGTTTTCATAGTCACCAATCTGCATTGTTCTGTAGTTAGGAAGGTAAATCTCAGATTTACCTTCCTCTCCTTTTAAAGCTGCCTTTCTTCTTATGATATTTGTTCAGTCTTCATATAGCTCTGGAATTTGAAGTTGATCTATTTTTGATATATGTACTTGCTGCATAGAATGACGACATCACTATCAAACTCTATGTTGAACAACCTTCTCATATATCCGCACTGAAGCTTCTTAAAACAATCCGCAAACACACTTGATCTCCAAGCTAGCCCTTGCCTGAGGTACGCACTGAAACATCACACTTTCTTCTCCTCTTTTATCCACAATCCACCTCAACACTATCTATAAGTCTATATTCATATTTACCTTAAAGTCTCGCATTGTATTCTGTCTCAAATATATCATATATATTTAAGGTAAGCTCCACAAATGTATTACAGGTTATGTTTGACTTATATAGAATTAACGTCATATCCACACTGAAACATCCGCAAATGTATCCAGGCTCTATTTTACTTTCCCAGAAATATCCGCACTAAAACCTCCACAAATGTATCTAGGCTATGTTTTACTTTCCCAGAAATATCTGCACTGAAACATCCACAATTGTATCCAGGCTCTGTTTTAATTTCCCAAAAATAACCGCACTAAAACATCTCCCTTTTAATTCACAAAACTGTCCTTTTGATCACCAAAAAAATTTATCTCCAAAATGAGCCGTAGAATAGATACTTATGTTGGTTTATAGTTTTGATTTTAGGCCGACCTGTCAGCGGGCTTGAAGGCCAACTTATCAAATTGAATGGAGGCCGACTATAACATATTAGAATAGCTCCTTTTTCTAGCGTTTGAGAGAGGACTGTTTGTAGGAATTTCTCCTAGAGATTCTTGGACGAGAGACAAGGCTTATGACAAGATCTAGAGCATATACTGATGACTAGATCCTTCATGATACTTTAATTACATTCTATGCCTGGAAGACTCAAACCTAATAGACATCAAGAAGAAGTCTATCTAATGAATAAAACTTGCTCAACAAAAATATATTTTATTATTTTGACTTCTTCTTTTCATAATTACATAGACAACATGAAGACCGACCTAGTTACACTTTTCAACAAATCCTATGGCTCAACCTAGCCGGGAGAGTTATATTAATTAAGGTCGTTTTATAAACTCTTCCATCCTTTCATTTTGTGATAGTACAGGCTCCAGAAAGCATCCATAAACAGATTGACCTTGCCATCAGAGGCTTCCTTTGGCATGGAGGCAAAACACAAAGTAAAAAATTTAGTTTAGTTAATTGGAAGCAAGTTACTACACCTTATGAGCAGGGAGGAATTTCGATAAGGCTCCCTAGTTTGATGAACCTTGCTCTTGAAGAAGAATAATCTAGAGAATGATCACTAGTAACCCGAGTTGGTGGAAGCAAATCCTAGAGGCTATATGTATAAATTTCTCCCGCTTTTTTCTTCTAAGCAAAAGGGTTCCTTTAAGACCTTGTTTGCAGTTGTGGAAACTTGTTAAGAAAATAATTCCACTAATCTTTGAGAACGCTTCAAGAATTCCAAAAGGAGGTAAAGATATACACATATGGAAGGACAATATAATGGGACAACCACCAATCTCACAACACAAAGAAATTCAACCTTTGATGGATTGGTTGAATAAAAATGGAATAACCCAACTGAAGCAGATCTCTAATTGGAGTCAAGAAAATGGAATTTGGACAGGTTGGAAATCTCCTCCTATTCCTCCGGCCCTATTTCTCCAATGGAAAACCTTAACTTGCATGTTAAAAGGTGTTGCCCCAATCAAACAAGGTCAACAGGACACCTTTAGATGGAATCCAACAACAGGAGCATTCAATGTTAAATCATGCTATATCAAGCTCCAAGATCAAGGGAACACTCTGTCTTAGCCCCTCTGCAAAGTAGTATGGAAAACAGAGTCTATTCCAAAAATAAGGATCTTCATATGGACTGTCCTAAAAGGTAAGATACTAACAGTTGATAATTTAAAGGAGAGAGGCATAGTTGGACCTTCGAGATGCCCCATATGAAAGAGTGAGGAAGAAACCATAAATCACTTGTTTATCAGTTGTAATTTTGGAAAGGCCTGTTGGAATCTCCTCTTCGGAGCTATGGAAATTGACTTAAATTTCACCCAAAAAACCGAGGACTTCTATTCAAATTGGAGGAACTTTTTTCCTTACTCTTTTAAAAATAAAAATACTATTAAGAGATTTTGGCTAAGCTTACCTTATTTTCTCATCTAGCAACTATGGCTCGCTAGAAATAAGCAAATATTTCAAGATATAAAATCAAATCCAAGGAAAGTCAATAACATGGCTTGGGCAGTGGCAGTTGAATTTCTTTTTTCAAATGGAGTTAAAAAAATTGACAATTTTCTCCTCCAAAATGAGGAAAGAACCTCGATATCTTTAGTTGCTAAAAGACAAATATATCCCCAAGCACAAATCAGAAAAGAAAACCCCAACAATAAGTCTTGGAAAGTGAGGCTATAAGAAGAAGAATTCCTTAAGTGGATCAACACTCTTAAACGTTCCTATATGTTTTTTGATGGGACATCTAAATCCAACCCTGGTAGAGCTGGTGCAGGAGGCTATATTCTGAACAATGAGAAAAATTAGAGTTTGTAATTCGAATGGGGTCTTGGCATTGAATCAAATAACAAAGCAGAGGCATATGGAATTTTATCAGGATCTCACATTTTGAGGAGGGAAAATATAATGAACCTGGTCATTTTTGGAGACTCCTCCATAATCATCTAGCAAATGGTGAATAATTCCATTCCGAAGAATTCAGAGTTGGCACAAATCATTCTTCGGATTAGATAAAATCTGGTTAATCTAGGAAAAGTCTCTTATTATCATATTTTGAGAGACAACAACAAAAATGTGAATTCCTTGGCAAACATAGCAATTCTAAGGGATCACAGTGAAGTCAGATTAGGTAACAATGTCACATTTCAAATCATCCCATAATTGTACTCCACATATTAGCATCAAATCTCTGAAAGTTTGGAAATGAATCACTTAGAATCTGGTCATGGATTATATCCAATTATTTTATTCTACACCTCCTTGTTTATCCCCTCTTTGTTTCCCTCTAAGATCCTCCTTTCCATTTCATATATTCTCTAGCCTCGTCCTAATGCCCTCTCGAGTCTCCCACCTGTTTTTCCTCTTCCCGTCATCCCTCCCTTGCCCGCTCTTCTTATACCTTCTTTTGCATTAACCTCTCTACAACGCTCCATATCTCCATTGCTCCCATTTGTTGCATACTGGATCATTGCATGGATTGCTTTGATTATTTTTCCCTCCGCTCTGATTCTACTTCCCTTTGCTCTGATTGTTGTTCCCTCAGATCGGATTACTGTTCCCTCCACTCTGATTGTTGTTCCCTCTGATCGGATTGATGTTCCCTCCACTATGATTGTTGTTCCCTCTACTCTGCTCAAGCTTGCATATTCGTGTTTGTTTCCTCTGCGATATTTTATTGATATGCCTGTGCTGCAATGGATCAGCCTTTACGTGTTAAGCCCACAGTGCATTGGAAACAAATTCATGATTGAACACGTGAAGAACCTCCTTAATCAGCTGAAGGAACAAAATCGAATTATATATCAGCAACAGTTTAGAAGAAAGAAATTCGTAGGATAAGTACCTGTTTTTTTCAGTAATCAATTCCAGCTATGAAATGTATGTTTATTTGTGTTTTGAAGAAGTTTTTTAGGATCTACAAATCCAATGTTGTTGGAGGAGTTCCTTGCCTTGATGTAAAAGCATTGGACTATAATCCCAGTGGCTTGTTCCCCTCCTCCATTTTGCCTCTTTCAATAATATTGTAAGCGGGAGCGTGCCTCCTTTTCGAAGTGTAATAAAAATATCCGACATTGTTAAAAAAAAATGTTAAAAAGTTAAGTAAAAGAATGAAAATGAAGATTACCATGAATCGCATATCAATACTAAGGCAATAGGCTTAATCATTAGGCTGCCCCACTCAAAAATTATTGTTTATTTGAAAAAAAATTGCATTTGGAATGTTTTTGCAAAAAACAAAATTTGCAAAAAAGGCTAGGGAGCGAAAATTTCGCTCCCAGGGTTGCTCCCGAAATTCGCTCCCTGCAGGAGTGGGTTCGAGGGGGGGGGGAGCTGCTCCCCCACAACCCTGGCTGCGTATGAGGTTTTGAGAGCCTGTTTTGGCTTGCTAGTTGTACCCTTGACAAGTAGAAGCCTGTGTGAGTTAGTTGAGGTGAGAAAAAGGATTAGAAGGTATGGGAAGCCCTCTCTTGGAATTTATGAAGGAAATCTCCATATTCTGATTTTTTACTTCACATTTTAAATAAAATTTCTGAATTTCCAGAATTAAGGAAAACAGAGTTGTGTATGTGGGTTGTAGTGTCTTGGGTTATGGGAGACAGTTGGGGCAACCCGGCATGTCCCCATCATGAGCTCATCTCGACTATGGGCAGAAACACCCAAATGTTGCATAAATGTCGCATTTTTTGTGATGGGTGACTCACCACGCTGTCCATCTCAGTGTCGTCCGAGGCGCATGTGTGCAATCATCCTAAGGGTCTAATAGTATGCCTTCGATCTCAACCTACCATCTCATCACAACATTCATTATATGGTTTATGTTAGCAATATCATATGATATTTTTCAAACACAACGTACAAGTTGTGCACATACAAGATATTATTCCATATTTCCAACCTCCCCTTCTAAAAGACATGGTGCTCAATATCAAGACAAAGACCACCAAAAATACATAGACTGCAATACATCTAGTCTGTAGATAGACACGCATGTCTTCCCGAGCTAAGTGGATCATACAATGCACATTTGAGTAGTGGCTTCCCTATTTATAACAAAATTGAGGTCAATTTCAAGTTAACCAAGGATTCTATGGTAAGCACTATGAGTTTTCTTCAGGAATTGCATTGTAGATCTCAAGTGTGTGATTTTGCAGTTTGTCATGTAGTGATCTGTCCTTAATAAAATGCTCTATAGAAGTTGAGATCTGATGTTTTTGTAATTCTTACATCTATATGGCACCTTAGATTTGTAACGTGCTAAGAGACTCTTGACGGTAACTTATAGTGTCATTCTTCGAAGAGAGGCCTTCACATTTAAAGTATCTCTGTTCTTTCAAGCAAGTGCACATTTCTGTTTCAAGTGGACATGCAAGCCTAAAGTTAATGAAAATATCATCTTGCATTTTTTGAGCAAGTTTTTCTCCTTTACACTCCACAATATATATTTTAGGTTTGCTCATATTGCTCCATCTTTGGCCCTTATCACTTAGTGAAGAATGTAGAACATAGTGAATAAGGTAGACAAATATTCACTGCCATTGTCAAACCTAAGTTTCCTAAGAGATTTCACTACTATCTAATTCTCAGCCAAAGCTGGGAGTATTTTTAATGACTCTAACAATTCTCATTTATTCTTAAAAAAAGCATTTGCCATTATGTTAGATGCATCATCAATGTATGTAACAATGTACATTACACCACCATGTCATACAGTTTGCAGTGGTTCACATATGTGGCTCTTTGTGTGATTCAGTTCAAAAAATTCTTTAAAAAGATCATGGTATCTTTAAGAAATTGTCCTAGTGATGTTCCCATACAATTAATTTTCACACAACTCGGAAATTTCTGATGAATCCACATCCCATCTGTAACCAAGTTTCTCCCCCTCATCTCTGCTACTTTCTACATACTTGGACCAGTCTACACTGCACAACTTCACTTTACATAACCAACTTGTTTAGACTAACATGAACATTTATGGGAACATAATTACAGTGATAATTATGTACAAGTTATTTTATTGTGTTCCTTCTACAACTCCTCGTTGCTGAGCATATGTTACAACACAAACATCGGTATTGAACTCAATTTTAAATCCAAAATCTATAAATTGTTCTTAAAGAAAGTATTTTTCAAGCTTAGGCACATGCAGCACAGCATTAATTCTCTTACAAGCCCTATTTGAAACCTAAACCATTATGGGGCCGGTCCCTACAACCCTATTGAGGGATGATCCCTATTACTTCCATCGTCCCTCAAGAAAGCATACTTGCATTGGGGAGAGGGATCATATGTCAGAAACCACTCTCCATCTAGAGTGATATGAATTGTAACATTCGAATCCAAGAACAGAGCTTCTCCTCTTCCCACTAAAGTTGACACGTCTACCATAAATAGCATCTCATCTCTATTAAACAACACACTATTTATCCACAACTTCCTTTTCTTCTTCTCATCTAAAATCCTCTGCTTACACTTACTGTAAAGTTATTTAACTCTCTGTAGTGACACATATTCAGATTTCGAAATGTAGACCCAAAACTGCTTTACACTCCTCTGAGAATTCATCATAAGAAATTCTAACATGCCGAATTTAAACCATAGTTGGAAAAACATCATTGGAAAATTTTAATTTGGAAGAGATGCACCTAGAATAAGAAAATTATTGACGATTAAACAAACAAAATGCTTAGTAATATAAACAAAGCTTTGGAGTGAAATTTACCAGGAGAACAGTTACTATACATGCTAAGTTGGTAACTAGACCTTTGAAATAATTGTGGAAAATTCTTGTCCACACAGAGAAACCCGGAGTTGCAAAAACATGACAAAACACGGTGTGGTTATATACATAGGAGAAATGATAATTCCACAAACAACGTAACCATGTAAGTCTCCTTTGTCAATGCTTAAAACTTCCTTTTATAATTGCAATGGATATAAAGATATAGCTGCACGTGCAGCTATTTAAAGACACTGCACTAACAATCTATTAACAGCATGAGAAATGAATACAACATTGTGATATAGTTTGAAAATGACTGAATAAATTCAAATAGTCATCTCCAGCCAAATATCTTCAATAGAGATTACACTGAATAAATGTTGTCAGCTGCCACAACAAAGCTGGTGGTGAACGGAGAGAATCAATTGGTCGTTAGAGCTTCAAAAGATTTACAAAGCAGCTGCTCTTAATTCTCCCAATAAACTTGCAGCAGACAGATTGGACTCCAAGTGCATTGAGCTTGCCTAAAGATTCAATGTTTAGTATAGGGATGTTCAAAGTTATTTAAGATAATAAGGGGAAAAATTGACTGTTTGTCGCTCTCCTTTCCCGTCACACATTACAACAAATACAAAGACATAAGTAGTTATTGCAGAGTCAAGAAAGAAGCCCGTCCAAAGAAGCAAATCAGATATCAATAAGTGAACACGGGACTTCATTCTAAGTTTCCATTTTTTTTTCAATGAGAATACATATGGAAAGGAAAATAAACTATGTAAATAGGAATGTGGATCAAGCAACCCGAATTTTGTTCGATAGGGTTCTGTCTCACTGTAAATGAAGTCACCTGAAGCAATCCAATCATCTTTTCAATGTCCATAGATTCTCAAGCGAGTTAGCATCCTTGGTTCTATCCGATTCAGCTAAAGCCTAATTAAGGTCATAAATATTGCCCATACTTTGACCTCTTATTTAGATCTGACTTCCAGATTAAGGTTATTGGTATACTTCAAGTACTTTGACCTCTTATTTAGATCTGACTGCCAAATTAAGGTTATTGGTATACTTCAAGTATTATCACGTAGATGTACATCTCCACTCCATTCTTTCAGTAGCAGCTAAAAAGTTCGACTGAATAGTTGACATCTTGAAATCATGTCAAATAAAGAGCCAAACAAAGCTTCAGATTCAGAGTCCAATTCTGAGAAGTAATCAGTTTTATTATTAACGAACTAGAGGCCTATGAATATTTTGGCTCCCTGTGGTCGATCTATTCATAGAATACAATTTTACAAGATGTGAACATCTGACATTAGGGCTGAGAACTGACTCTTTTCAACTCTTTTATATTTTCATCGCCCGTAATATGCAATTTAATACGGAGGTTGGTCAGCAAGCAATGATGTTCCAGGCTTAAGGATTTCGGATTCTGAGCATAAAGGGCTTTTAACACAGAACGATATACCTGTAACTCCATCTCATGTGTTTTTGTCCTTTGCTCCATGACTTCTGTTAGATCGCTATGCTTAAACCGTTTGACATTATTGCATTTTCCTTTTTGAATGTCACCGAACGTTCCATCTCTTCTGTCATCATGGACATATGGCCTTTTGAGTCCTTTCAAATGAGGGGCAAGCAAATTACTTCTCCAAGGCACAGCTTCAACACTCTTTAATCCATTTTCATGATTAGAAAACTTGGGCGTTCTTGAATCTTTGACAACTTCGTTAGCATTGAGAAAATTTGAGCGTTCTTTCAGTGTTATCCTCTTTCCTATCAAGCCACATTGTCTTCTCTGCTTGTTTACTTCTTGTTCAGGCTGCTGTTGGAATTGCACGTCAGTTTGCATATCTCCAGGAGATGATGCTACAGAAGTTTGCTCACTGTTTTCAACCATGGGACAATTTCCATCATAGATGACATCACCCGATTGCTACAAGAAAGGGAAAATAATACATGAGCCATCCTATCATGGAAGGACAAAAAGTCTTCCCAAGTTCACTATGAAATATAATAATGCAAAGTTTTGAGACAAAACTACTCAAGTTAAATATTAAAGTGAATTACGTTAATCTTACAAGGCAAGGATTAATGCTTACACACAGGCAGGGATGTGAAAACATAAACCCATCTACAGTGTAGTAAGCTTAACCAACCCTACTTGTATAGTGTATGCAGATAGATACAACGATGTATAGTGCATGCAGATGGATACAATGAAGTTGAAGTTTCAGATTTGCACGAATGGACAATATCACTATTATCTTTTAGAGCCCTAATTTATCTCCAAACAAAAAAGTATTAGAGATTTCATAATTTTCCGAAAAGTTTGAAATTTGCTCTGGAAATGTAAATTGGCATTGATTTTGATTTTTACATGCTAAAAGTTAAGGTTCAAACCCAACTTGACACTTCATGATCATTAGGCATGGAAACAGTCTACAACAGTTCATTCATGCAATAGATGATGTGTTGGACCTCCCAATTGCACAATAAGTATGGGGTTATGGTTTGAACCCTAAGTTCGATAAACTAAGAATCTACAATGTAGTAAGCTTAACCAACCCTACTTGTATAGTCTATGCAGATAGATACAACGATGTATAGTGCATGCAGATGGATACAACAAAGTTTCAGATCTGCACGAATGGACAATATCACTATCATCTTTTAGAGCCCTAATTTATCTCCAAACAAAAAAGTATGAGAGATTTCAAAATTTTCTGAAAAGTTTGAAATTTGCATTGGAAATGTAAATTGGCATTGATTTTTATTTTTACATGCTAAAACTTAAGGTTCAAACCTAACTTTACACTTCATGATGATCATTAGGCATGGAAGCAGTCTACACCAGTTCATTCATGCAATAGATGATGTGTTTGACCTCCCTATTGCACAATAAGAATGGGGTTATGGTTTGAACCCTAAGTTCAATAAACTAAGAAAAAAACAATAATTTAAACTCTTTTAATCACCTCATATTTAAAACAATTTTCTTGGAAATGATTAAAATATATAGTGAATGTAATGAAACTCATTATGACATGGATAAATGAATCTCCAATTTGCATAAATGAACAATATCCCTATCATTTTTTTAACCCAGAAGCAACGAATGTTTTAGAGATTGACAAAAAATACTCCAACCTAATGTTTGGAAAAACGAGATGGTTGTTGATTTGATTTTGGTAAGGGTCAAACTCGGTATTCTAACTCTGCACTCCCATATTTATTCGTAGAAAAAATTACCCGGTTTGATACTGTTGAAATCTTAATGAGTGCACCGAGATAATGTACTCAATCTAGCCCGGCCACGGGGGCGCGGCATGTTAGCTAGAGAACTTATTGCTAATGTCTTCGTTTGGTTGGGCGGTCACAGTTCAAACCTCGAGATGCCAACACGTGACAGAAATTTGTACAATTGCACAAAGTTATAATGGCAAAAGATGGGAATCAACCCCTTATTCGAGTAAAAAAACTCATGGCTACCAATTCCGCCAGCATAATAATAATATACTCAATCTTACACCATCAAATCTCCCTCACCATTAAATCTCCCCATTATGCTTTGAACCCTAATAATAATAATATACTCAATCTCACACCATTAAATCTCCCCATTATGCTTTGAACCCTAGGTTTACAAAATTACTTATTAGCAAAGAGTACGAACGACATTGAATCACAAACTCTTTTAAAATAATTTTTAGAACACAATTAAGAGAGAGTGAATAAAAAGTCCATTAATTAACATCTATTATCTATGGAAGAACAACCTATTTTTGTATGAATTTGGCTACAAACAATGTAATAACTCTAACTGGAACTCAATATTCAATGACTCTAATTGGAACTCCATATTATATGAAGAACATCACTCATAAATTGAAATTGATAACAGAAAAGAAAGAAAAAATAAATAGAATTACTGTAAACGTGTTACCTGTGAGTACAACAGAGACCATCTTCCTTTGGACCATAGTTTAGCATCGCGTAGTTGGGAGAGATAAAATTTGTCATAGAGGCCGGTGTGAGAATTATGGATTAAGAAATACGTCGCCGCGTGCACGACTTGGATGACAGTGCCCAGCCACCAGCAACCTTTGTCATAAAATTCAACTACATCCCCAACAGAGTAAGAATGTTTCTCTGAGAAAGAGAGAGGAATGGGCCTCACTTGGGTGGCTGGCACATCTTCTTCTGTCAAAGGTTGTCCGTTGTCATTGAGGAGTTCACAATTGTCGGGGTCGTAACGTATCTTGTAACGACGCCCTCGCCCTCGCCCAGGTGGCACATATGCAGCCATGATGACTCCTTCCAGCCAAGCACTGCGATACCTATACTCATTACTCCGCACCTCCACTCTCAACCCCAACATCAACCTGTTCAACATCCTTAATGCACCCGCAATCCAAAGACTGACAATGGTATTCGTTTCCTACGAGGACGAATACCTCCCTGCTCAGTTGAGAGTAGAGGGGTTGCGTCTTAAATATAATCGAGAAAGAAACAAAAATGGTATATCATGCGCTTCCTCTGGGTTGGGGAACATATAAATAAAGAGCAGCAAGACCAAGAGGGCTCGAGTGTTTAACTATGCAGCAGTGCATACATATTTAAAGAGAAGTACGGTGATAACAAGCTGGCCAGGTAGATCGTAGGGCGTGTGTTTTGGTCCCATTGAGATTTGAGATTTCATTTTTAGATTTAAATAAAATTTTATAGAATTTGTATATTGGTTTTTTTATTTTTATTTTTACATCTGTAAATATGGGATAAATGATTAACATTAAGTAATTTACCTAATTCAATTATTAATTTTTTATTTTATTATTCTTTTACATTGTTATATTTTCTTGCATTTTATATTTAATGCTATATTTAGATGTATTTGACAATATAAGTTTGGAAAGAAAACTAAAACATTTTAGTTATATTTCATAACCAAAATACTTAACAACAAAAGTTTTGAACAACAAACTTCAAATTGCTACTATCTAAGTAGATAACAAACTAGTAAGGAAAATCCAAAACTTTAACTTATGTCTAGTGGTAATCTCACACTACAATGATGTGAAGGCATTCCAAGACCAAGAAAAAGGCATCAAGCCTTTTTATAACTATGCTTTGAGAACAAAACATTTCTAAAGGGGAAGGAAATGTAACAGATATAAATATATATAAATATAAGATAAATATCATTAAATAATAATTAATGAGTAATCATTAGCAATAATGAAAGGACATGACTCTTAATGAAATGACATGACTTTTAATGAAAGTGTACTTTTACTTAGGTATATATACTTGGCCCTCAATTGTAATCCTATCATATCATTTTATTGATGATTTTAAGAAAAAAAAAATTATTTATATACTTATTGATGAACTAGCTTTGGTTGTCACAATAAAATTATATGTAAATTGACTAACTAGTGTGGTTGATTGCTTTGTAAATGTTTTCCTAGTCGAGGATGTGTCATTTCTTATGCCAAATGAACTAGTTGAGTAGATAAATGCAGATATTGATGCCTAGTATGCTATTATGGTATTTATTGATCAATATGGACATAAGGTAGTTACTTGGTCATTTTTAGTTTCAAGAAAATGTGACCAATGGGTTGATTTTTATGGATACTCCACAAGAGATGAAAATACTTTTTTGACAGATCAAGTGCACTTAGGAATTGTGAGGTGCATAGGGTAGTAGAACATAAGACTATGTGTTTGACAAGAGGATGCATATGTGGTTCCAAGTTAAGATATTGAGGCTAGTGGAGGTATTGCTTAGCATAGTGGTGATTTGTCAATATGTGATTGTGATGCATATGTAGTGACCTTTTATAGGGTGGTCGTTAGCAACTAATTGCTACTACTATTGTTGTTACTAGCATTAGAGTTTCATGTACTAGTCGTTTAACTAAATGAAACACTTAATCTGTCCCTCCATCAACAACACCTTCCATATATAAACCATCTAACATTAACCCTGCTAAAAATATAAATAATTTATCATAAATGGGTGCATGACGCACATCCTTTTTCTTGAGGTTCATCAACTATTATTGATAGATAACACATAATAAAGAAATAGAAATGGCTTTTAACACATAGCCTATGTAGAATAGAAGGCATTTTTTTTCTTTAAATGAGGATCCAACATGTCCATTAGTGTTAATCTCAATCTTATTTGAACATGTCTCCACATTAGTAGTTCTCTTCTAAATACATAGTTGCGTAACCATGATGAGTCTAATCCATGGGAAACAACACTTGCATTTTACTTTATTCGTTATGCATTGTAGCAGTGCTTTCGAATGAAAGAAGACCATTACTACACCTATTATTTTGAGAGCACTAATGCAACATATTCTATTAAAATGATTAGAGGAACATTAATGTGCACTTCTTTTGTAAATCGTTATGGACTATTAGTGCTTTTACGATAAAGAATGCATTCATCTATATTAATTAAAATTATTATTGAAATAATAACCACCCCATTTACAATTCTATTTTTTATCAACTAGCATTCTTGTTGTTGCATGTGTGGGAATCAAGATTGAAGAGAGAGGGAACAGAGAGAGATTCAATGACTTCAATTACAAATTTTATGCATTCTCTCCTAGGGATGTTGACTTCCTAAAATATTATCAGGATGATAGATAACTGGAGGTGAAAAACAACTTCATAAGATAATTGATGAAATGTTGGGATCATGTTCCAAAGGCATTGAAGGTGGAGACAGAAAATCAATTTTCCCTTATAGATTATGAAATATATTTCATTTATCACTTATTTAATAAGAGAAAACATTATCCCAATTCCCCTAATGTTCTTGATCATGCTCCCATGGAGATGTAGAATACATATGTCCTTAAGTATGTCAATCTTGAAATTTCCTGTGTACATGACCTCTTAATGAAGGGGTTAATTGTAAAATTCTCCAACTTTATCATCAAGAAGTCTAAGTTGTTAGTATTATTCTTACATCACTTTCAATTTTCTTTGATTATGGACAAGGATAGGTTTTGGGACAATGTACTATGTTTATTACACAATTGAACAATATTTAAGTGGATTAAAACCTCGGTTTACATGTGTTAAATTACTTGTATTACTTGTAAATATGAAATAAAAAAATAAAATGCAAAAACAAAAACAAAAATACAAGAGACAAATAATAGAATAAAATTTTTCAATTTTATTATCCAAGGAAGGCTTTGTGACACCTTCGGGGAGATCTTTAAAATAATTGGCTTCTCCTTTAACCTCCTCCTTCGGAGGGTCCTTTATGAATCCTATACTTGAAAATATGGCAACTCTCTCTCTCTTTGGAAAAAAATGGCAATGGTAGAGTGAGAACTCAAGGTCTATGAGCTTGAATGGTAGAGAATCATAACTTGGACAATGAAATGGTCATGTCGAATGAGGAAGAACACTTCTCATATTTATATTCAATAATTATTATATTTGATATGGTTTAAATAATAAAAAATGATTATTGGACCAAATCAATATTTAACCCCCATTAATTTTTTAATCTAGGATTTGTGTCATATCACTATGTAAACATTTGTCAGTGGGAGGTTAACAACCTCCCATTTCCTTATGGTGAGCCAACTAATGAGAAAGGTAACTATAATTAAGTACCTTTTAGTTAAGATAAATTATTTTATACTATGTTTAACAAGCATTTATTTTATACCATGTTTAACAAGCATGATATTTTTAATAAGTTTACATGTAAATTCACTAATTAGGGTTGTTGATTACTTTCCAGTTTTTTTCTTAGTTCTTATCCTAAATGATCTAGCTATCAAGTTAAATGATATCAATGGTGTATATGGTAGTGGTAAATGCATTATGGTTTTTGTCGATCAATATGGACGCATTATAGCTACATGAACAATTTTAGACTTAAGGAATTATGACCAATGGGTTGATTCTCGCAGAGGTTCCATGAGACATGTCAAGGCATTTTTTTATTTATAATGGGTGTGCCCAAGGAATTGTGAGGTGCATCTGGTAGTGGAATATAAAACTATGTGATTAACAAGAGGATGCGTATGTTTTTCAAGTTATGGTGTTGAGTTTGGTGACCATTCTTAAGGTAGGGGAGTTGTGCCAATAAGTGTTGGTGTTGAGGTTAGTTGCAATACCTTGATATATGACATTGTTGAGTGTGGTTGTTAAGAGGTGGTTGGTACTAGTATTTTTGTTTCAAGTAGTAGTGTTCTCCATACTAGTGATAATGATCTAGGTTTAGATATAATTTCTATGGACACTATAGTATGATACTTCACCATTTGAATTAGCTTGGTATTTGTAGATATTCATTTTTTATACTTATGTTATAGCATAGATATTACTTGAAATCTATTGGTTTTTACTTTTTTTATTACATGTTAATTTGATATATATCATGATATGTTTTGTTACATTTATTATTTGATACATAGTTTTAGTTTATCACATTGCATATAAATGTGATGCATTATCAATTCACTTACTCTATATAGGATTATTTTCATTTTTCACAATGCATCATTTGATTTGATACATAATTATGTCAAATCACCATTTTATCAAATTTTCTCTAAGGAAAGCTTTGTGGGATTCCCCCTTCTTCAATAGAATATTTTGATGGAGGGTATCTTAACCATCAATGATATTATCAGTTGATTATCCCAAGGAAATCAACTGAATTTGAATCTATGACCAAGAAAAAATTTGGGGGCCAATATTTGCAAGTGGGCTAATTTTCCACGTTTTTTCAAAAAAAAAGATTCGTCAATTTTCATTTTTTCCAAAAGTGATTCACCCATTTTTTATAGTATTCAATATTTTCTCTTAAAAATTGCCAAAATTAGATAGAGACTATATAAAATCTTTGGAAATTACATCCTTAAAAAATTGTCCTACCATTCACCCATCTACAATGTAGTAAGCTTAACCAACCCAAGTGAATTACGTTAATCTTACAAGGCAAGGAAAAATGCTTACACACAGGCAGGGATGTGAAAACATAAACCCATCTACAATGTAGTAAGCTTAACCAACCCTACTTGTATAGTGTATGCAGATAGATACAACGATGTATAGTGCATGTAGACGAACACAACGAATTTTCAGATCTGCACGAATGGACAATATCACTGTAATCGTTTAGAGCCCTAGTTTATCTCCAAACAAAAAAGTATTATAGATTTCAAAATTTTCCAAAAAGTTTGAAATTTGCTCTGAAAATGTGAATTGACATTGATTTTGATTTTTACATACTAAAAGTTAAGGTTCAAACCTAACTTTACACTTCATGATCATTGGGCATGGAAGCAGGCTACACCCGTTCATTCATGTAATAGACAATGTGTTGGACCTCCCAATTGCACAATAAGTATGGGTTATGGTTTGAACCCTAAGTTCGATAAACTAAGAATCTACAATGTAGTAAAGCTTAACCAACCCTACTTGTATAGTGTATGCAGATAGATACAACGATGTAGAGTGCACACAAATGCATACAACGAAGTTTCAGATCTACACGAATGGACAATATCACTATCATCTTTTAGAGCCCTAATTTATCTCCAAACAAAAATGTATTAGAGATTTCAAAACTTTCCGAAAAGTTTGAAATTTGCTCTGGAAATGTAAATTGGCATTGATTTTTATTTTTACATGCTAAAACTTAAGGTTCAAACCTAACTTTACACTTCATGATCATTAGGCATGGAAGCAGTCTACACTAGTTCATTCATGCAATAGATGACGTGTTGGACCTCCCAATTGCACAATAAGAATGGGGTTATGGTTTGAACGCTAAGTTCGATAAACTAAGAATAAAACAATAATTTAAACTCTTTTAATCACCTCATGTTTAAAACAATTTTCTTGGAAATGACTAAAATATATAGTGAGTATAAGAGCTCATTCATGTCATGGATAAATGAATCTCAAATCTGCATAAATCGATAATATCCCTATCATTTTTTAACCCTAATTCAACTGATATTTTAGAGATTTCAAAAAAAAAATCCAACCTAATTTGGAAAAACAGATGGTTGTTGATTTTGATTTTGACTTAGTCAAACTCAGTATTCGAATGTAACTCTGCACTCCATATGTATTATAAACGGAAAAATTATACCAATTTATTCATTGCAATCTTCATCAGTGCACCAGATAATGTACTCAATCTAGCCCAGCCCCTGGGGCGCAGCATGTTGGCCAGAGAACGTATTGCTAATGTTAATGTGTTCGTGTCGTTAAGCAGGTCACAAGTTCAAACCTCAAATACCCATACATTGTGTAGGGGGCTGTACACTTGCACCCAAATTTATAATGGTAGAAGATGGAATCAACCCCTTATTCGAGTAAAAAAACCTCTTGGCTACCAATTCCGCCAGCATAATAATAATACACTCAATCTCACACCATCAAATCTCCCCATTATGCTTTGAACCCTAATAATAATAATAATATACTCAATCTCACACCATTAAATCTCCCTATTATGATTTGAACCCTAGTTTTACAAAATTACTTATTAACAAAGAGTACGAACGACATTGAATCACAAAATATTTTAAGCATTCTCTTTTAAAATAATTTTTTGAACATAATTAAGAGAGAGTGAATATAAAATCCATTAATTAACATCTATTATCTATGGAAGAAAAACCTATTTTTGTATGGATTTGGCTACAAACAATGTAATAACTCTAATTGGAACTCAATATTCTATGAAATCCATGAAGCTTATTACCATTCAATGACTCTAATTGGAACTCCATATTATATGAAGAACATCACTCATAAATTGAAATTGATAACATAAAAGAAAGAAAAAATAAATAAAATTACAGTAAAAGTGTTACCTGTGAGTACAACAGAGACCATATTCCTTTGGACCATAGTTTAGCATCGCGTAGTTGGGAGAGATAAAATTTGTTATAGAGGTCGGTGTGAGAATTATGGATTAAGAAATACTTCGCCGCGTGTACGACTTGGATGACAGTGCCCAGCCACCAGCAACATTTGTCTTAAAATTCAACTACATCCCCAACAGAGTAAGAATGTTTCTCTGAGAAAGAGAGAGGAATGGGCCTCACTTGGGTGGCTGGCACATCTTCTTCTGTCAAAGGTTGTCTGTTGTCAGTGAGGAGTTCATAATTGTCGGGGTCGTAACGTATCTTGTAACGACGCCCTTGCCCAGGTGGCACATATGCATCCATGATGACTCCTTCCAGCCAATCACTGCGATACCTATACTCATTACTCCGCACCTCCACTCTCAGCCCCAACATCAACCTGTTCAACATCATTAATGCACCCGCTGCACCCTGCAATACAAAGACTGAAAATTGGCACACCGAGACACTGTGCTCTCCGTACAAATCCTCTCGGTGCATCTCATTATTGTAGCGCACCAATGTGCTACACAAATTCAGGTCCGGTGTGTCATAAAAACCCGCGCTAAATTGAAACAGGCCTGATGCACTTGGAAGAAACCACCCGGTGCACCTCAAAAACCCGCACTTAGGAACAAGGTTAAATTAAAAACAATATGGCCAAAAAATCTGCATTTTCACTTCTTCAATGCTCCATAGCTCTCAAGCACCGATACGAATTTCCCTTGTGTGAGGCGTCTTTCCATTGGTGCTCCCATTGCACGCACTGCTGCCATCCATTTCCCACCATCTCGATTTCAAATTTTGGAAAACAGTGGGCAAATTTAGTTTTGCAAATTCTTCAGCAAATATGCCTCCTTGACGCCCAAATGTACAGGTATTTTACTTGTTTCTCCATAATTAAACTTTTTAGCGGATTATATTTCTAAAACAACATAAAATTTATCATTTAAAAAAAAGAAAAAATTCCCACGCGGTGCGCTCGAGCCCTTAGGCTCGCACCGGTTCGCGGTGTTGCCTGTAAATTTACAGGTCGGACCGGAACCGGTGCCGGTGCGGTATCGAAAAGGTGCACCGTGCTTTTTTTAAACACATAAATGACGGTGCGGTCCGTCAATTGCCTGCACTGTTGACTACGTCCAAGTTCGGGAGGGCATTGCGCTGACCAAAATATGCGCCCCGAGGGAAACATTTTAGTTAGTGCATCGCCCTCCGGACACTGGTACATAGTCAACGGTGCGGTCAGTTAAACCACCGCACTGTTGACCGTGTAATGATGCCAGAGGGTGGTGCACTGATGAAACTATCTTCCCCAGGACGATTAGTTTGGTGAACGCACCACCCTCCTGAACTTGTACATAGTCAACGGTGCGATCAGTTAAACAACTGCACCATTGACCATTAAGTAATGTTTGGCGGTGTGTTGACATAATTATCTGCTTCGGGATGGATAGTTTCGTCAACGTGCCGCAGAAGAAAGTACATTTCATGTTGTATAGTGCAATGAAAATTTCCAGGTGCACCGGAGACGGTGCACAAAAAAAACAGACGCACCGGTATCGGTGCATGACTGTTTTATTTGGCACATAAACTATTTTTTTTTTTTTTAAATATATATATATATATATATATATGTCTCATTTAATAAAAAAATTGTATTTAATATGTGAATCATTCAACGATGTCAAAGGAGAGAAGGGAGGGAACAACAGGAGCATATGGCAGACCAATATAATGTGGTTCATCTTTAGGAGGCACGAGAGAGGGAGAGACTTATGTACCATCACCCTATTATGGCAGCCACCCAGTTGCTCCTAAGGGAGGTAGGCCTCATCAAGTTCTATGAGGAAGCTACCTCCCTAAAGGGCCATAATGGGTTATTGCAACAACTTATCTTCAGGTGGAATGCCCACCGACAGACTTTCCGGTTTGGTCCTAACCAGTGGTACGTGCCCACTAAGGAGGACATGTATTTTATTACTGGCCTATCTAGGAGAGAGAAGGACTGGCCCTCGTTCCCAAAGGTCCTCGTGAGATATGCAGCATGGAGTCAGTTGGTGTACTCCCAGAGATACATTAGCGTCGATATACTGTCTCCTGCACATTTTCATGTCTCCGGTGGTCAATTATGTATTTCTTTGTTTAGTGTAGAGGAGGTGAGGTGTCTCTCGCTACTGTTGTCGGCCATTTCACACCATACCAGTGACGGGCAACACATTAGTTGCCCGCTTTTACTTTATGTTGATTCTTTATTGCATGCGCCACAACTTGTGAGGTGGTCTGCGGTTTTTTGTGGCAGTTCTGTACAACTTTAGATAGATGTCGTTCTCAGGCACAAGGGAGGGTGAACTTCCCTTTTGCTTTAGAGCTATTTTGTTTATTTTTTTAGAGGTTTCCAGAGACGAGGCCTACTTTTGTTCGGCAGCCTCATAAGTCGATGCTGCACGTTCGGATGAAGATGTGGGGGCAAATGATGCCCAAGAGGGGTAAGTATTACTTTTCCACGAGGATATCTCATGATGTACTAAAGTTGCTATCTAGTGTTGATGATCATGCCTTCGTTCTGGTGCCATGTCCGTATGTTTGTTTGGATTGGCGAGGGTGTGCCAACATCCTCTTCACAGTTGATGATCCGCTGAATGAGAGAGGTAATATTAGTGTTTTCTTTAAATTTATTCTAACACGTTCTTTAACTTGTTTTTATTAAATTGTTTAATGAAATTGTCTAATTATTGTTGTGTACTTATATATATTTTGTAGATATTGGGTCATTTTTTGGCGATGAGATGCCACCGCCACCAAATGGTCCAGGTGTAGATCCTATAGACGATTAGGAGCTAGCATATGCGGAGGATTAGGTCGGTGACAGACCTGGTCCTCATGATCATGTGCAGGTACCGACGGGTGTAATGCGTAGGCTTCACACTAGATTTAGGATGGAGTTGGGTGACCAAGTCTTTCGATTCCAAGTGGAGGAGGGCGTTAGGTCGGTCATTATTAGTGAGATACATGTCGATGATAGGTTGATTAATGCAACATGTCGTTGGAGCTACCAGATTACTGGCACAGGCGAGGAGGGTTGGTAAACGTAGGCGTGGTGGAGATGTAATACGTCGACAATCGAGCAACATGTCATCTGATGATCACGATCAGGGGAGTGATCATCGTTTAGCTAGTACTCCACCTCGCGCCATAGATGAAACACCTGCAACGTCTAGCAGTCATGACCATGAGCAGGCACCTGATCCTGAGGAGGGCGCAGGTCCATCGACTAAGCAGGTCACTAGACCATCCACAGATCAGCAGGTTGGACCATCCATGTTGAGTCATCATGAGCGAGCAGTTGATCCTGATCATCATGAGGCACCTCCTAATCACCAGGCACGTAATGATCGACATCTATCTGAGCATGTCGAGGCTGCACCATCGACAGAGCAGGCCTCGACTAGTACTACTATTGATGTACCACCAGTTGATATTTGACATTTATATGCAGTTATATTACAGTTGTATATTTTTTACATTATACAATTATATATGTGTGTGTGTGTGTGTGGTCCATGTATTTTATGTTCATGTTGCAGTTGTACTTAATTTACATGTTGGTGTTCATCATGATGTGTATATTGTTAGGTCATCTTATATATATTCATTTAATGTGCAACTTACAGATAGATGTATATGTGATAACAATTATTTGACATGAGATGTATATTTGATGTTTGTGTTGTGATGATGTTATACAATGCTTGTGTTTTGCTAGATGATCATGATCACAATGATTAGATGATGTTAGTGAATTTGAATGTGTTTTTTAGTCGAATATGATGTTTGTACAATGGTTATCATGATTGTGATGTTTATTTTTAATATTAAATCATAATATTTATTAAATATTTTGTCGTGATTGTAATTGAAATTTTAATTTTAATTGCATGTAAAATTGTAAAATTGTAATTGTAATTGTATGTAACATATTTGTAAAATTTAATTGTATTAATGTGAAATGATTGTAATTGTAATTTGAATTGTAAAATTGTAATTGTAAGTAAAATTCTAAAATTGTAATTGTAATTTTAATTGTAATTGTATGTGAAATTGTGAAATTCTAATTCTAATTGTAAATATTTGTAAAATTTTAATTGTATTAATGTGAAATGATTGTAATTGTGATTGTATATATGTAAAATTGTAATTGCATGTAAAATTCTAAAATTGTAATTGTAATTTTAATTGTGATTGTATGTGTAATTGTAATTCTAATTGTAATTTTAATTGTACTTTTATGTAAAATATTTGTAAAATTTTAATTGTATTAATGTGAAATGACTGTAATTGTAATTTTATATATGTAAAATTGTAAAATTGTAATTGTAATTGTATGTAAAATTTTAAAATAGTAATTGTAATTGTCCTTGTAATTTTAATTGTAAATGTATGTGAAATTGTAAAATTGTAATTGTAATTGTATGTAAAATATTTGTAAAATTTTAATTCTAGTGTAATTGTAAAATTGTAATTGTAATTGTATGTGAAATATTTGTAAAATTTTAATTGTATTAATGTGAAATGATTGTAATTGTAAATTTAATTGTAATTGTATATATATATATAATTGTAAAATTGTAATTGTAATTGTATGTAAAATTGTAAAATTGTAATTGTAATTGTATGTAAAATTCTAAAATTGTAATTCTAATTGTAATTGTATGTGAAACTGTAAAATTGTAATTCTAATTTTATGTAAAATATTTGTAAAATTTTAATTGTATTAATGTGAAATGATTGTAATTGTATGTAAAATTTGAAAATTCTAATTGTAATTGTAATTGTATTGTGAAATTGTAAAATTGTAATTGTAATTGTATGTATTGTCATCATACACTTTTATTAAAATCTTTAAATTTTTAACTTTGTAAAATTGTAAATTAATTGTCAAATTTGAACCATGACTACCGTAAGTAAAATTTATCATCCGAGACATTTTTTGTTTTTTGTTTTTGCACCAGAGTTTATACAATTTCATCTTGGTACCATCCTCATGTGAATCCTATTATAAACCATTTGGAGTTGTCCATATTTCATCTACAAGCGAGCTTGAATATTCATCTACAAGCGAGCATGTGATTTTTCAACTATGAACCTGTAGAAGGATTGCTGGAGTCTCATTTTATCTAATTAATTTTAAAACTATACACAACAGAGCTGCTCTTCGGCCTCACAATGAAATCAGATTAATACATCCTTATGGAGCTGTCAAGCGAGCCAGACATTGCTACTGTTGTTTTTATCAAGCGAGACAGTTTTTGAATTTTTGTTTTTGCACCAGAGTTATACAGTTTTCATCTTGGTTCCATCCTCATGTGAAACCCACTATACACCTTTTGGAGCTGTCAATAATCATCTACAAGCGAGCCTGAATATCATCTACAAGCGAGCCTGTGAATTTTTCAACCATGAACCTGTAGAAGGATTGCTGGAGTCCTGGTTTTCTATTTAATTTTAAAACTATTACATATTAACTACCTTTATATCCATATTGCAGTGTTTTCCTCTTTCCCACAGGGCCATCAAATATTATATAGGCGAGCCAGACCAACTTTTACTTTTACCTTATTTTCATGGTATTGCAGAGTACAGCAATAGACCACTTCTTTTAGTGTCTCTTTTGTTGATCTCGTTAATTTGAATTGGGTGCCCACCCCCCAGTGATGTATGGACACTACATTTTTTCTCCACGACTTCCTTTCTTCCTTAGAAGTTGTCTCTGGGGATCGATGTTTTGGCTCATGTCTTTTCTCATCTACCCTAGATGGAATGTAATGTTTTTGAATTATGCACTGTTAATATAAACATCGTTTTTTTCTTTCTGAAAAAAAAAGTAAAATATATACCGTAAATATTATTAAATTACAATAATTGTAAAATTGTAAATTTGTATGAATATAAATAATTGTAAAATAATAAATCTAGAAGAATATGATTTTTTGTAACATAATAAAGTTTAGAAAATAATGCAAATAAATTAGCGTACTTTAGAATTATCATTGTTTTATTATGATAATACATACCAAAAAAAATAACTTTATACAGTACGCCATTGTTTTCGAGATCAACATAATTGCAAATTATCAAGTGAAATTATTTTAACATTAACACAATGCAAATTGCCAATTAATTCAAAATGCATATTATAATGTTTCGAAAAAGAGAGTCTTAGTTATAAGGCAATTAAGTCATATTCTTTATGAAAACCTAGCTTAAAAAGTATAAATGATGAAATAACACATGTACCATATCACTCTCGGTTCTCATGATCACCCTCATTATATTCCAACTCGCTTGACATGATAACACTATTGTTCTAAAAAATATGTTTTTTTATCTGGGGTCATATCTCAATACGAACCACCAATCCCTATCCAACACATATGGGTAAAAAAACACCCGGTTGCAGTGTTTGGGGAAAACATAGGGCTCCTTAGCTTCATCCCACATCTTTCTAGAGTTGATACATATCAGCCTACTATCACAATCTTCCTTTACATTATTCCGATCAAAGGTGTCCCACCTCTTGCACATAAAAATAACACATTGGAAAGAAGAGAAATCCACTTCAATGATCTGTTGTATCTTCTCGACGTAACCTAACGTCCCTCATACTAGGTTTTGATCACGGTGGCTAGATCGACTAGATTGATCGAAATCGACTTCCACTCCACAGTCTTGTGTCATGTGTTCATCATCGGCATTTTCTGTGTGAAAATGGTGTCCACGTGCCCACATAGATGGGAACAAATGCACCTACAAACAAGACATAAAGTAACGACGAAATTCATTTCATGCATAATAAAATCCACTATGAAATAAAATTTTTATTTATAATTGGTTAAAGGGAACAAAGGTTGAACATGGTGGGTGCATCCTAACATTTTTTTGACTTATTTTATGGCACAATGATTACTTGATATAAGCCACTTCTGCAAGGGTTGATTTCAAAAAATCAAGGGGATTCATACTAGGGAGAAAAATCATTGACAACATATTAGTGGTATAAGAGGATTTGCACTCAAGCCTATTAAAGGGAGAGCAAGGATTCATTCTAAAGCTAGACATTGAAAATGCCTTTGACCGAGTGAACCTAGAGTTTTTATCATCAGTTTAAAAAAAAATTGGCTTCTCTAAAGACCTCGTCGATGTGATTCAGGCATGCACTAAAGGCCCATGGATTGCTCCTCTAATAAATGGAAGACCAAGCCAATTCTTCCAAAGCAATAGACGTCTGAGGCAAGGATGTCCTCTTTCTCTGTTTCTTTACATCTTGATGGCAGAATCTTTCAGTAGCAATTTAGATCACTGTAGAAGAACTGGATCCATTACTGGTATATTTATTAAAGTCGAAATAAAAAACATCAACCACCCTCTTTTTGTTGATGATACTCTGCTGCTTGGGGGTGCCACATGCATAGTTGCATGAAGATTTAAAAACATCTTGGGTGACTTCTTGGAGGTGTCAGGATGTCTAATCAACCACTCAAAGTGTAGCATTTATGGTTGGAATGTGCCAATCAGAACACTTCAGCGGATCTCCCAAATTTTCAACATACCCTTTCAAAGGAATTATATTAATTTTAAACATCTAAGATTGCTAATTATGAAAAATAATATGAAAACTGAAATATGGAACAACATTATAGAAAAAATGAAGAAAAAACTTCTTGGGTGGGGAATCCTATGGCTCAACCTAGCCGAGAGAGTTGTATTAATTAAGGTTGTTTTATCAACTCTTCCATCCTATCAGTTTGCGATAGTACAGGCTCTAGAAAGTATCCATAAACAGATTGAGCTTGTCATCAGAGGCTTCCTTTGTCATAGAGGCAGAACAGATATTACAAGAATCAGTTTAGTTAATTGGAATCAAGTTACTGCACCTTATGAGCAGGGAGGAATTTCGATAAGGCTCCCTCGTTTGATGAACCTTACTCTTGGAGCAAGAATAATATGGAGAATGATCACTGGTAACTCGAGTTGGTGGAATCATATCCTAGAGGCTAAATATTTAAATTTCTCCCACTTCTGTCTTCTAAGCAAAAGGGTTCCTTTAAGACCTTGTTCGCAGTTGTGGAAACTTGTTAAAAAATTGATTCTAATAATCTTTGAAAATGCTTCAAGAATTCCAAAAGGAGGTAAAGATATACACATATGGAAGGACAGTATAATGGGACAAACACCAATCTCACAACACAAAGAAATTCAACCTTCGATGGATTGGTTGAATAAAAATGGAATAACGCAACTGGAGCAGATCTCTAATTGGAGTCAAGAAAATGGAATTTGGACAAGTTGGAAATATCCTCCTATCCTTTCGACCCTATTTCTCCAATGGGAAACCTTAACTTTCCTGTTAAAAGGTGTTGCCCCAATCAAACAAGGTCAATGGGACACCTTTAGATGGAATCCAATAGGAGGAGCATTCAGTGTTAAATCATGCTACATCAAGCTCCAAGATCAAGGGAACACTCTGTCTTGGCCCCTCTGGAAAGTAGTGTGGAAAACAAAGTCTCTTCCAAAAATAAGGATCTTCATATGGACTGTCCTAAAAGGTAAGATATTAACAGCTGATAATTTAAAGAAGAGAGGCATAGTTGGACCTTCGAGATGCCCCATGTGCAATAGTGAGGAAGAAACCATAAATCACTTCTTTGTTAGTTGTAATTTTGCAAAGGCCTTTTGGAATCTCCTCATCAAAGCTATGGAAATTGACTTAAATTTCACCCAAAACATTGAGGACTTCTATTCAAATTGGAGGAACTTGTTTCCTTACTCTTTCAAAAATAAGAATACTATTAAGAGATTTTGGCTAAGCTTACTTTATTTTCTCATCTGGAAACAATGTCTCGCTACAAATAAGCAGATCTTTCAAGATATAAAATCAAATCCAAGGAAATTCACTGCCATGACTTGGGCACTAGTAGCTAAATTTATTTTTTCAAAAGGAGTTTAAAAAAATCGACAATTCTCTCCTCCAAAATGAGAAAAGAACCCGGATATCTTTAGTTGTTGAAAGATAGATATATCCCCAAGCACAAATCAGAAAAGCAAACCCCAACAACAATTCTTGGAAATTGAGACTAAAGGAAGAAGAATTCCTCAAGTGGATCAACACTCTTAAACGTTCCTATATGTTTTTTGATGGGGCATCTAAATCCAACTCGGGTAGAGTTGGTGCAGGAGGCTATATTCTGAATAGTGAGCAAAATTCAAGGTTGGAATTCGAATGGGGTCTTGGCACTAGAACAAATAACAAAGCAGATGCATATGGAATTTTACTAGGATCTCACATTCTGAAAAAAATATAATGAACCTGGCCATTTTTGGAGACTCCTCCATAATCATCCAACAAATGGTGAATAACACCATTCCGAAGAATTCAGAGTTGGCACAAATCATTCTTTGGATTAGAGAAAATCTGGTTAATCTAGGAAAAGTCTATTATTATCATATTTTGAGAGACAACAACAAAAATGTGGATTCCTTGGAAAACAAAGCAGTTCTAAGCAATCAAGGTGAAGTCATAATAGGTAACAATGTCACATTTCAAATCATCCAATAATTGTACTCCACATATCAGCATCAAATCTCTGAAAGTTTGGAAATGCATCACCCAGAATTTGGTCATGGATTATATCCAATTATTTTATTTTACACCTCCTTGTTTTATCCCCTCTTTGTTTCCCTCTAAGATCCTCCTTTCCATTTCATATATTCTCTTGCCTCATCCTAATGCCCTCTCAAGTCTCCCACCTGTTTTTCCTCTTCCCATCATCCCTCCCCTGCCCGCTTTTCTTATACCTTTCTTCCACATTAACCTCTCTACAACACTCCACATCTCCATTGTTCCCATTTGTTGTGCACTGGATCATTGCGTGCATTGCTCTGATTGTTGTTCCCTCCGCTCTGATTACATTTCCCTCCGCTCTTACTGTTGTTCCCTCTGATCGGATTATTGTTCCCTCCGCTTTGATTGTTGTTCCCTATGATCGGATTGTTGTTCCATCTGCTCTGATTGTTGTTCCCTTTGCTCTGCTCAAGCTTGCATATCTGTGTTTGTTTCCTCTGTGATCTTTTATTGATCTGCCTGTGCTACAATGGATCAACCTTTTAGTACTAAGCCCATAGTGCATGGGAAACAAATTCAGGATTGAACACGTGCAGAACCTCCTTAATCAGCTGAAGGAACATAAACGAATTAAATATTAGGAACAGTTTATAAGAAATAAATTCGTAGGATAAGTATCCTTTTTTTCAATAATCAATTCCAGCTATGAAATGTATGTTTATTTGTGTTTTGAAGCAGTCTTTTAGGATCTACAAATCCAATGTTGTTGGAGGAATTCCTTGCCCTGATGTAAAAGCAATGGACTATGATCCCAGCTGCTTGTTCCCCTCCTCCATTTTGCCTCTTTCATCAATATTGTAAGTGGGAGCGTGCCTCCTTTTCGAAGAGTAATACAAATATCCGACATTGTTAAAAAAAAAAAAAGTTAAAAAGTTAAGTAAAAGAATGAAAATGAAGATTACCATGAATCACATATCAATACTAAGGCCATAGGCCTGATCATTAGGCTGCCCCACTCAAAAATTATTGTTTCTTTGAAAAAAAATTGCATTTGGAATGTTTTTACAAAAAAAAAAAACTGCAAAAAAGGCTAGGGAGCGAAAATTTCGCTCCCAGGGTCGCTCCTGAAATTCGCTCCCTGCGGGAGTGGGTTCGAGGGGGGGGAGCTGCTCCCCCACAACCCTGGCTGTGTATGAGGTTTTGAGAGCCTGTTTTGGCATGCTGGTTGTGCCCTTGATAAGTAGAATCCTGTGTGAGTTAGTTGAGGTGAGAAAAAGGGTTAGAAGGTGTGGGAATCCCTCTCTTGGAATTTGTGAAGGAAATCTCCATATTCTGATTTTTTACTTCACATTTTAAATAAAATTTCTGAATTTCCAAAATTAAGGAAAACAGAGTTGTGTATGTGGGTTGTAGTGTCCTGGGTTATGGGAGACAGTTGGGGCAACCCGGCATGTCCCCATCATGAGCGCATCTCGACTATGGGCAGAAACACCCAAATGTTGCATAAACGTCGCATTTTTTGTGATGGGTGACTCACCACGCTGTCCATCTTAGTGTCGTCCGAGGCGCGTGTGTGAAATCATCCTAAGGGCCTAACAGTATGCCTTCTATCTTAACATACCATCTCATCACAACATTCATTATATGGTTTATGTTAGCAACATCATATGATATTTTTCAAACACAACGTACAAGTTGTGCACCTACAAGATATTATTCCATATTTCCAACCTCCCCTTCTAGAAGACATGGTGCTAAATATCAAGACAAAGACCACAAAAAATAGATAGAGTGCAATACATCTAGTCTGTAGAAAGACACGCATGTCTTCCAAAGCTAAGTGGATCTTACAATACACATTTGAGTAGTGGCTTCCCTATTTATAAAAAATTGAGGACAATTTCAAGTTAACCAAGGATTCTATGGAAAAATTGACTGTTTGTCGCTCTCCTTTCCCGTCACACATTACAACAAGTACAAAGACATAAGTAGTTATTGCAGAGTCAAGAAAGAAGCCCGTCCAAAGAAGCAAATCAGATATCAATAAGTGAACACGAGATTTCATTCTAAGTTTCCATTTTTTTTTTCAATGAGAATACATATGGAAAGGAAAATAAACTAGGTAAATAGGAATGTGGATCAAGCAACCTGAATTTTGTTCGATAGGGTTCTGTCTCACTGTAAATGAAGTCATATGAAGCAATCCAATCATAAATATTGCCCATACTTTGACCTCTTATTTAGATTGGTATACTTCAAGTACTTTGACCTCCTATTTAGATCTGACTTCCAGATTAAGGTTATTGGTTATTTAGATCTGACTTCCAAATTAAGGTTATTTTTCAAGTATTATCACGTAGATGTACACCTCCACTCCATTCTTTCAGCAGCAGCTAAAAAGTTCGACTGAATAGTTGACATCTTGGAATCATGTCAAATAAAGAGCCAAACAAAGCTTCAGATTCAGAGTCCAATTCTGACAAGTAATCAGTTTTATTATTAACCAACTAGAGGCCCATGAATATTTTGGCTCCCTGAGGTTGATCTATTCATAGAATACAATTTTACAAGATGTGAACATCTGACATTAGGGCTGAGAACTGACTCTTTTCAACTCTTTTATATTTTCATCGCTCGTAATATGCAATTTAATACGGAGGTTGGTTAGCAAGCAATGATGTTCCAGGCTTAAGGATTTCAGATTCTGAGCATAAAGGGCTTTTAACACAGAACGATATACCTGTAACTCCATCTCATGTGTTTTTTTCCTTTGCTCCATGACTTCTGTTAGATCGCTATGCTTAAACCGTTTGACATTATTGCATTTTCCTTTTTGAATGTCACTGAATGTTCCATCTCTTCTGTCATCATGGACATATGGCCTTTTGTGTCCTTTCAAATGAGGGGCAAGCAAATTACTTCTCCAAGACACGACTTCAACACTCTTTAATCCATTTTCATGATTAGAAAACTTGGGCATTCTTGAATCTTTGACAACTTCGTGAGCATTGAGAAAATTTGAGCGTTCTTTCAGTGTTATCCTCTTTCCTATCAAGCCACATTGTCCTCTCTGCTTGTTTACTTCTTGTTCAGGCTGCTGTTGGAATTGCACGTCAGTTTGCATATCTCCAGGAGAATTTCCATCATAGATGACATCACCTGATTGCTACAAGAAAGGGAAAATAATACATTAGCCATCCTATCATGGAAGGACAAAAAGTCTTCCCAAGTTCACTATGAAACATAATAATGCAAAGTTTTGAGACAAAACTACTCAAGTTAAATATTAAAGCGAATTACATTAATCTTACAAGGCAAGGATTAATGCTTACACATAGGCAGGGATGTGAAAACATAAACCCATCTACAATGTAGTAAGCTTAACCAACCCCACTTCTATAGTCTATGCAGATAGATACAATGATGTATAGTGCATGCAGATGGATACAAAGAAGTTTCAGATCTGCACTAATGGACAATATCACTATCATCTTTTAGAGCCCTAATTTCTCTCCAAACAAAAAAGTATTAGAGATTTCAAAATTTTCCAAAAAGTTTGAAAGTTGCTCTGGAAATGTAAATTGGCATTTTTTTTAATTTTTACATGCTAAAACTTAAGGTTCAAACCTAACTTTACACTTCAAGATGATCATTAGGCATGGAAGTAGTCTACACCGGTTCATTCATGCAATAGATGATGTGTTTGACCTCCCTATTGCACAATAAGAATGAGGTTATGGTTTGAACCCTAAGTTCAATAAACTAAGAAAAAAACAATAATTTAAACTCTTTTAATCACCTCATATTTAAAACAAATTTCTTGGAAATGATTAAAATATATAGTGAATGTAAGAGCTCATTTATGTCATGGAGATTTGTTCGTGAGTTTTTTTTGTGTATAGTTTCTATTGAGTGGGAACCTCTTGAGTTTTAGAGTTCAGCTCCACATTGCTAATGTGTTCATCCCTTGTATAGCCCCATTGCAGCTTGAGGGTTCGTGGGGAAGAAGAGTGCCCAAGGAAAGGCTGGGAGGTCAACTGGTGGGTTAGTGAAGCTGGTTATGTCTCAAGAATTTTCCAAGTGCATGGGGATTACATCAAGGAAACATAGGGAATTCAATAATTAGAGTTTATAATTCAATTTCATTGGTGAAAAATATTTCTCAATTATGTTGCGAGTCTTGAAAATTAATACATTTGTAATACTTCTCACATTATATGAACCTTGTCCATAAAAGTTGAGGTTTGAAATATATTGTTTAATATTCATTGTTCGTGACAAAACTTAGTAGAGATCTTTGTAAATATTATGTTAAGATGTTATAAAATTGTGAAACATTATTCTAATAATTAAATATTATACTAAAGGTTTCGATATTATTGTTAAAATAATTCTAATTATTTTCAAGTACTTATACGAATCTATTTTGTGAGGTTGAAGTTTTCATGAATGTTATGCTTGTAAATTTCATGATTTAGTGTTTGATACAAAATGTCTAGATTATTAAGGATTATGCTAACAGTTAATTCATGTTGGGATTATTTCTAAAATGTTATGCTATAATATTCTTCCTCTTATATGTATCACGTCAAACTTATGTTGCGTGTGTGTGTGTGTTTCAAGTACTTATTTGAATCTATTTAGTCAGGTTGAAGGTTTCATGAATGTTATGCTTGTAAATTTCATGATATAGTGGTTGATACAAAGTGTCTAGATTATTAAGGATTATGCTACATGTCAGTTCATGTTGGGATTATTGCTAAAATGATATGTTATAATATTCTTCCTCTTATATGTATCATGTCAAACTTATGTTGTGTGTGCGTTTGTTTCTTGAACTTACACGAATTAACTAATTTGGTTAAGAATATAATAGTAAATATCTCATACATCCATATGCATCAACATGAAGGCAATTACCTATGAATTCAAGTAAAATTATAGTCAAAATAAATTACGTGAAACTATAGTGGCCTACAATGATAGTAATGTAGTGAACAATTGATCTCCAATCTGTATTGAATTGGAATCTAGTGGAGCATTTCATCACCTCACTGCATCACGGTTACACTTAGGTGAAAATGTAATAATATAGTAATCATGTTTCATATCCATCACTCGAGCCCTTGCAGAGGATCTACAAACATCTTCGACTTATATGGAGACCCATGGGGTCATTTATGTGCCCCTGTACCCACTGGGAGCACCACAGGTCTACTATTTGGAGAAAAAGGGGGCACCCCCTTATCCATCATACTTTGAGGATTTTATTCCTCATTATGGCACTTCGGGATATTATTATGCCTTTGGAGGGCCCAACGACATGTACATATTATTATTTAGCTCCCTGAGAGGTTTATTTTCCATTTATGAGCTAGTTTGGTGGGCTTGTCACCAATAGGGGGTTTATTTGCACATTATTTTATGATTAGGGGCTAATGTAGGCTCATAGGCTAATTCGAACTCCTAAGAGGGGTATATATTGATGTTAGCCACATTTATTTGTATCATCACTTCACATTTCTTCTTGGAGGATTATTTCGGATAAATGGATGAATTTCGATGTATGGATTTGGGCCATTTTTACCTTGGAGCTTCGTTTTTTGCAAATGTGATGTTGGTTGGATATACTCTCTAACACTGTAACTAAATTTTGATGTTATATTTTTGTTGCTACATATTGTCGAACTTCACTATAATTAGGGCTAATTGTTGCATGATTGAAATGTGGAGTTAATTTGCTATTTGGCTTATTTAAAGTATGGGCCATTGTTAGATGAATGAAATGTCCTAGAGATTGTTTTATCTCGATAAGTTTGTACTATTTGAATGAAGTATAAATTCTTGAAGGTCGTTTTTCTTCTTTTTCCCTTAACATTGGACGAAGTTGACTTTCCAAGCCTCCTTGATCAAGAAACTGAATTCTCAATCATAATAATCCTTGACTCCATATCCCTAAGGTAAATAGGCATTAACACCTCAAAAGGGTGGTTATTTTCCCCTTTCTTTTCCCGTTTCCCCCTGGTTTAGCCCTGACAGGTCACCTAGGGAATCGATTTCTCATGAATTCACCCACAAGAAAACTTTAATCTCTTGGAGGATACTGCACTGGTGGGTCCCCTCCCTCTCCTCTGAAATTGAGGAAATTCCAATGGTGGAATCTTCGGGAATCCCAAGCCCTAGATCTAAGACCAAGTTTTTCCTAGGCATCCCTAAGGGTAGACCCCAGTAGGATCAATTTTACCTTTTGAAGAAAAACTTCTTAACAGATCTTTCCCCTCACCTTATCCAGGACAAGAACATCATTGGTTGTTATTCCATCCCCGAACCTGGGTTGGGTCCACTTGGTCCCGTGTGGTCATGCTTTATATCAAAGACTAATCATCAAGGGATATTTTGGAAACCAAGTTCATATAGGATTTTAGGGATTGAGAAGTACCTCTTCAAGTTGTATCCTTCTCCCTTATCATTACCCCTTCTCCCTTGGAAGGCACACCCTTGCTTAAAGAGAAAGCAAGCACCATTTCTTCCCCTTCTCCCTCGGAAAGGGTTACTAGGATCACTTCATAATTATCCATTGACATATCCTTTATAAGTGGCTTCCGAAAAAAACAGGGACTCCTCCCATCGATGAAAGTCCGTAAAGAGCAGGGAATCTTACCATTGGTGACAGTGGGCTAAGCCTCCACCGTTGCCCTTAGTCTAGAAATTTCCCTATTAAGAACCCCTTTAGGTCCCCTGCTGGTTTGAGTGGTAACATTTCTAGCACCATTGCCAGAGAGGAAGCGGGTATGCCTTCATAGTGAATCAATGAGGAATTGATTAATTAACAACATTTATTAATATTCCTATGGCGACTCCACAATGTCCATCCGAAGATGGAACGCCCTGAGACGTTAAGCTATCATCATAGAAAGAATCATGAATCCCATATCTCGTTCCTTGATAGGATGCTTAAAAGGTTGAAACACATGCATAAAATCTTCGGGCCTCTCAATCTTTCAAATGTCATTGGGGCACTATTCACCCATGTCCCTAAAGATTCTGACATACCTACATTTAGTGGCAAGGAATATCCTTAGGAGCACATTCTAAAAGTTGAAGGCCTGACATGTGGGGAATCTTATAATGAGTTCAACTTCATGATTGCCTTTGCCACAAGTTTCATAGGAGAAGCCCATGAGTTGTATTTCTCGCTTCCTGCGTCATTTATATCTTGATGGGAGGGGTTCCCTGAACCATTTGAAAAGAGATGATACCATAAAAAGAATGTGGTTCAATTATACAAGGGGTTCTTATCTACCGAGAAGAAGGATGATGAACCCATTGCAAAATTCAATCACATGTTCAACTCTATTATTCACATCTTCCATATAGCTTAGCCCCTCCAAAAGAAATAACCTTGGCTATGTACCTAAATTCCTTCACAGGAAAGCTAGCTTTTGATGCCCGGAATAAGGAACCTGATAACCTCTTCAAAGCCCAAAACATCATATTTGACATTGAACATAGTTTATGATTAAATGAGAAAATTACCAATTGCTCATTTTTTTGAGGTAGCAAAAAAAACACCCGAATTTGAAAAGTAGTGATGCAGAATCGCCCTTTTTTTTGGAGCATATTTTTGGCACTTTAAATTTTCTTAAATTTAAATGTCATTGATTTTCATGTCGATTTTGAAAAGTGGTGATGCAGAATCAACCCCTTTTTTTTAGAGGGTTGATTTTGACACTTTACATTTTCTAATGTCTTCTTCTTCCCTGAGTTGTTTATTTTAAAGTGTATTTATGTACTCGATTTTTTTTTTCATTTTTTTTTAACGAAATCTTCATTTTTTCTCATAGTTAAAAAAATAAAAAAGGGTCAATATTTTAAAGTTAGGATATTCTATATATTTATGTATTGTTAATTAATATTTCAATGCACATCAAATAATTGTCGCTAAAAAAGAAATATTTTTAAACATATGACCAAAAAATACACATTTTCAATATAAATACAATGAAAAAATGCACATTTTGAGAGTTTTTGTTAAAAATAACATGTTAAATAAATGATTTTTATGGGAAAATCTTAACAAAAAAAGTTTAAAAAATAACATTTTTATGAATTCTGTGTCAAAATTAATAGTAATCACATTTTTTTTTTGCAAAAAATAATGATTATTCTCATAAAATCTCAAAGTATAAACATTGCAAGTAAAACTGATGAATAACTCTCAAAATTGAGCTTTATTTGCAAGCATAACTTAAATTTAATCAATAATATCAACTAATCCATGTTCAACATCTTCTAGAGCATCATTAATGTCTTCTTCCACAAAATTTTCTGCTTCATTTTGGTCATTGTCCTCTTCTAATGGATCTTTGATGTCTGCAAATCTTTCAAAGTGTCATTTTCCAATCATTCCATATAACGGTGGTTCAAGTTCCTTTGCCGTTTTTGCCACACACGATTCATTAAAATCACCTTTCGTCAAACCAACTTCTTGCATTGCATCTGGAAGAAATTGAAGAGCATTAATTTTTTGTTGAATAAAATTGCATTGCAGTGAGTCTTTCTCAATGGCAATGCAATTTCTTCCCTTTTGTAGGCAACATGCTAGTGTTGTACCTAATCATCAAGCACAAAAGAAATAATTAAGAAAATTAGTATAAACACATAAAAATTAAAACATAAAATATTAAAATTCAATTTTATATAATAAAACTTACATGAACTTGAGAATAAATCCAAAACCCAATCTCCTTTATTTAAACATAAATCTATAAAATAGTTAATCAATGTTTGAGGTTTTTGATATATGTTAACTATCTCTCCTTTTGCATCTTTATCCTCATATGTTAGTTTTCTTACGACGACATCATGAACCAGTACTTGACTATGACTCTTTCCATCTACTCGATTCACAAGAATAAGCTTATAGCTATCCTCTTTTGTCCAACATTCAAAATGGATGAATTCACAATAATTTATAATAGGATGATCTTCGGAAGAAACAAGATTTCACTTCTGTCTGTAACATGATATAGTAAAATTTCAATTAACTTGTACATAAATACATCTTTTTAACATTAATCAAACATACAATTTCAATGTCTTACCATGTAAGGTACATTGTTGAGTTTGATTTTCCCTTGAAGCTTGTTAATAACATTGCAAATTGTGTGTTTGAATGAAATGTCACAAATATCCAAAGTGGTGATGTTGTGACTTCTTGAAAGCTCATATCCATTTTACTAAAAACTTGATAAGTATAAGGTTCACTATCATATTCAATGTCTGGGAAATTGAAACCATGAGGAATATTTGCAATAACTCGGGCGCATTCAATTTTAGGTATGAGTTTTGCAATGTCTTCACAATCACCTAGTATTATTTGATATTGGATAGTGTCGTGCCCATTCCAAATGAAATGATTAAGAGTAGGATCAAGTTCAACATTCCTAAGACGTTGTTTTCTCATATTTTCTAACTCAATTTTTTTAATAAAGCTTTTGAAATTATTTGGTACTCCATTTGCATCCTTCTTCAACATCTTTAATGGCATAAAACATACATATGTATAAGTAAATAAAATAAAAATAGTTTACATATGAATAAAGTAATGTATAAATCATCATACCTTATCGAATGTAAGATATATATATATATATATATATATATATATATATATATATATATTGTAACTAAGGCTAAACTATATTGATTCGAAATAAAACATTACATATGCTACAGGCTGAGCTGGTAAGCAACGCTTAACCAATCCCAACTTTTGTTTCTTTCATAGTTGTGTATGTATGGGGCTGCCTCCTTGGAGGAAACCAGCCCTAAAATAACATCAGACATAAAATTACAAAATGTGTCATGGCACCAGTGAAGGTAAAGGTACTATGATAATAGATGGAATAATAGAAAACTAGAAAACGTTGAGCAACCACGCAGTCATGGTGCATCTACATCATCCTCTGAGTTTGGAGCTTCTTCCTCGATACGATAGACATATTCCTGCGCAATGGCTTCCTCTTCAGCAGTAGGTCTGCGCAGAGGCCTGGAGGCAGGTGCGCATAAGATGGGAGCAACCGAGTACTTAGCATCTGGTACCCGTGTCCAAGTTCCCTTCGAGTCCATTATCCAAACGTCGGTGTCTTCCCCCTCTGCCTCCTGAACCAAAAGATGCTCGGTTTTGCAATGCCTGGGGTGCTCTTAATTCGCAATGGTGGATTTCCTTGTTCCGCTTCTGCCTCTTTGCGATTCATGAATGGGGGCTTCCTCTCCTGGTCATGCGCAAGGCTCTATGGGGCATCCCTGGAGTGACTACTCGAAGAGGAGCCTTCAAAGGACTCCAAACGATTATCGAGCCCTCCCTGGTAGCGTTTGGGGAACGAACCTCGTTGTCTGCCTCTTATTTTTCTTTGTCGCAGTCTCGGAGCCATGGGAAGTTGAAGTGGAGGGTATGTGGGGAAATGAGAGGTATGGTGAAGAGGTTTAGGCCAGAGACAACGAGTGCGCAACAAAATGCTATTGGGAAGGGAGGTGCGCAGGTGGAGTTTGCGCAGCTGGGAGAGCTTGGAGATGAGAACGCACGATCTGGATAAGCTAGCAAGGCAAAGGGAGCAGAGGTGAGGCACACATTCAGGGAGGTGCGTGACTGGGAGGGATCTATGCAGCGCAGCTCTGGGGAGGGAGCCGGAAAGCGGGCAGGGCGCGCAAGTGGGCTGTAACTGAAACAAAAAAGCCAGAAGGAGTAGACTTTGAGTAACACTATACAGAAAGGCGCCGCCATTTGTAGGCCTATGGCACAAGCGTAGATGCTGAGCATTATTATGACACGCTCGAAGATGCATGTTGCACCAGTTTTCATGAGGGAGCCTATACTTCGAGTTATGGTAGAGTGTCATATCCATCTAGGAGCTCATTCAAATGATTGCAGCTGAGAAGAACCACACAGGGTGGTTGCTGGCTTTGCGTATTTTCTGGTTGCATTGCCTCCGTCACCTCATGCGAATTATTGCAGAGCGGTGGATCCGCTTCAAGTGAGGGCATGTGTAGCAGATCTTCATCATCTCGAGCGTGGGAGGGGTTGTGTCCATAAGTGCGTACCATTTCACCTGCATCTGGGGAGGAATAGTCCTTTTGGATGAGAGTTTGGCATTCTCTGCATAAGGAATTATCCTCAATCTAGGAGAGGTTGGAGTACTGCAGCACGTTTTGGCTTTCCACACCCTTGTTGGCTAGAAGATCCGCAACAGAGTTTTCTTTCCTGCGGAAACCCAGCATCACAAAGCACTCGGGGATTATCAAAGGGAGTGCCTCTGCAAGAATCTTTAACCTCGGCCAATTGAATCAAACGAGCGGCCCAGATTAACTGCGAGGGCACTGCTCTAAGATTTATTGTATATTGCAGAGTCCCCCCGTAGTGACGACAACAGGTGAGCCCGCGACGTCAACAAAGAGCGACCATTGTGAATTACCTACATAAACACTTCCAACTACTATGGATGATGAAGACTTTGTTTTCAGAAAGATCTAGATATTCCAAGATCACTAATTTCAGGATGGCACATGTCAAGCTTGTTAATTTCCCTAGCTCAAATGTGGACCTATGGAGAAAGTGCAAAGAGTGGATGTCTCCACATGAAAAATATGCAGAAACGAGAGCCTCCTCCGTTTCGGGATCTCAAGCCACTAAATGATCAGATGTTTTGTTTAATCTTTTACTTTATTTTCTAAAGAAACTTTTAATTTTATATTTTCCATGTAATGATCGAGAGGAAACAGTTTGAGAAGTTGACAATTTTATAACTGTCCATTTTATAATGTTGTATTTAAGAATTTTTCAAAAGAGAAAAGAGGTTTTGGACTTTGGGCCTCAAAAGTTTTGTTAAGTTTTGTACTTTATCTTTATGAGATTAATAAAGCTTTTCAAAAGATTTTCCAGAATTTGATGAATGTGATTGGTTCTTCATGTTTCATCATGTTTATGTTTTCTCTCTCTTGGAATAAAGTAATGTAGCTACTGGTCTCTAATTTTACATCAATAAGTTAGAGTTAAATTCCTTAAATGCGCTCTGATATTCTGATTTCATTTCTTTCAATCATGTTCTACTAAAACCGAAGATAATAGTTTTTGTGATAACGACATATTGTTAAAGGTTTTCCACTAGCATTTCATCCTTTTCTTTGTTCATTCATATTCATCATTTGAAGGCATTGTGAGGGGCTTTGTTCCTTCTAAAGATTAAGGGGTTTAAAATATAATTTTTTGGGGGTTACAACATGAAGCGACAACAAACAATTTTATTTACAAATTTCAATAAATGTCTTGAGCATTGATCTCCTTACAACCAAAGATTGTCTCCCAAGGAACAACACCCCCGATCTTTAAATTCTATCTTACCTCCCCTTCTACCCTCAGACTCCTTCATGTCTCCTCTTGGCAGCCGCTCCACCCCCTCCAATCCTCCCCTGCTCCCTTTTCCCCCTTCTCCTCCTGCTTCTTCAAGCCCTATCATTCCTTCTTTCGATCGAGTTGTCACTAGAACTCAATTTAAACACTCCTTATTATCATCGAACTTCCACAAGAAACCTGGAAGAAAATCCAACAAAGAATTGAGAGATGAAGAAGCAATAAAATAAATGGAATTAGGCATGCAGCAAGCCATGGACACCTTCATGGGAAAAAATGTCAGAGAAAAGGAAAGAAACAACATAACCCAAGAGGGAAAGGTCCCTCAAATACAACCAACAACAAATAATGAATATAGTATCTTGGAATAGTAGAGGTCTTGGTCACTTCTGGAAGATGAACAATGTAAAAGATTTACTCAAAACATAAAAGTCGGCCCTTCTCATGTTTTAGGAGACCAAACTCTCAGAGCAAGACATGTTCCAAAACATTCAAAAAACAAAAAATTATGAAGGAATCTCTATTTCAGCCATGGGAACATCGATAGGTATCAGTACATGGTGGGACAAAGCCTCTTGGGTGTTACTCTCTCACACCAAATGCTTGCACTGGTTAAGAACATATCTACAAAACACAACTTTCAGAATTAATATAAGCTTATTCAACATATATGCTCCAGCGCATTATAAGGACAGAGCAATGTTGAAATTCATTAGCGGAAGACCTCAACTCCTCTCCTTTTCCCATTATTTTAGGTGGGGATTTGAACTTGATTTTGCACGCAAACGAAAAGAAGGGTGGTTGCTTTCTTGCATACCAGTATAGATAGAAATTGGAAGATATAATGGAAGTAAATAATCTTATGGACGTTGCTCCTAAAAATAGAAATTTCAAATGGAGCAATAAATGATCTGGCATGGAAAAAAAAAAAGAAAAAAAACTTAATAGAATTTTATTGCAAGGTTGTCTTATTGAAAAATTTAACACAATAACCTCAAGGATAATTGCTTTAGTAGCATCAGATCACAATCTGGTTGCTCTTTTTTTTTGGGGGGGGTGGGGGAGGGGGGGTGAAGGTTGAGAACCTTGGACCCCTTCCTTTTAAATACAATCCACTATGGAGAAATCATGAGGAAGTTCATACTCTCTTCATGGACATATAGAAAAATAATATCAATGGATCCCCAGGATACATATGGGAAACAAAAATCAGAGAAACCAAAATTCAACTAAAAGAATGGGCAAAAGTTGAATACAAAGAGCCACAAAAAAAAAAAGTCGAGTTACAACAACAATTAGATACCCTCCAAAAAAAATTGGAAGATGAGGAAGACACAAAACAATATCTCTTGCAAGAGAAATTTCTTCATTGGGACATATATTAAAACAATAGAGCAGAAGAGGAATCATGGAGACTGAAATCGAGAAGTTTATGGGTTTATGTAGGAGATCAAAATACATCCTTCTTTCATAACTCAGCAAAGGCAAAAAAGATGAAAAATCATATAGCAGAAATAATAGAATCAGATGGAAAAGAAATTAGAGGACTGGAGAAATTAAAAAGGGAAGCTTATCAACACTTTAAAATCTTGTTGTCCGTTGATCTTGAACAATCAAACATTGAAAATTTTACAAGGCACATACCGAACAAGGTTACCACAGAAGAAAATGAGGAAATAATGAAAGATATAGAAGAAGAGGAGCTTAGAAATGTGATTTGGTCCTTTCAACCAGACAAGGGTCAAGGCTAGATGAGTTTTCCTTCTCCTTCTATAGTTCCTTTTGGAATATTATTAAAAAATATCTCCTAAAAATGATTTAGTGGACCTTCAAGAAAAAGAAAATTGGAGGGTTCACTAATTCCACTTTTTTTGCCTTAATTCCGAATGATTTGAAACCGACCTCCTTGCAATGCTCTAGGCCTATCTCTCTATGCAACTCTTCTTGCAAAATAATTTAAAAAATCTTGGCCAATAGATAGAAGCCACTTCTGCAGGGGTTGATTTCACAAAATCAAGGGGGATTCATACTAGGGAGACAAATCATTGACAACATATTAGTGGTACTAGAGGCTTTGCACTCAAGCCTATTAAAGGAAGAGAAATGATTCATTCTAAAGCTAGACATGGAAAATGACTTTGACCGAGTGAACCTAGAGTTTTTATCATCAGTTAAAAAAAAAATGGCTTCTCTAAAGACCTCATCGATATGATTCAAGCATGCATTAAAGCCCCATGGATTGCTCCGCTAATAAATCGAAGACCAAGCCAATTCTTCCAAAGCAATTTTGAGGCAAGGATTTCCTCTTTCCCTGTTTCTTTACATATTGATGGTAGAATCTTTCAGTAGCAATTTAGATCACTGTAGAAGAACTGGATCCATTACTGGTATATCTATTAAAGTTGGAATAAAAAGCATCAACCACTCTCTTTTTGTTGATGACACTCTAGCGCGTGGGGGTGCCACATGCATAGTTGCACGAAGATTTAAAACATCTTGGATGACTTCCTGGAGGTGTCAAGATGTCTAATAAACCTCTCAAAGTGTAACATTTATGGTAGGAATGTGCCAATCAGAACACTTCAACGAATCTCCCAAATTTTCAGCATACCCTTTCAAAGAAATTAGATTCATTTTAAACATATAGGATTGCCAATTATGAAGAATAATATGAAAACTGAAATATGGAACAACATTATAGAGAAAATGAAGAAAAAACTTCTTGGGTGGGTAATCCTATTGAGAAATTTGGAGGACTAGAGATTATTACAAATTCTCTTCTTGATAATTACTTGTGAGCTTGCTTAAGTTACTTATGTCTTTCTTTTCTTTAACTTAGTTAGTCTTTCATCAAGTCAATTATCAAAATGCATGAGACACACAATTAGGCTCCTAGAGCCAGGGCAAAACCTCTTCCTCATGGAGAGGAAAACCTGCAAAGAATTCTCCTTATAGATCTTCAAATGACAAGTACCATGGCCATGACTAAGACCCCTGACCTAGATATACTTCCAAGACCTTGTCACAACTTCTTCAAACTTGATTATTTTCTTAGTCACCAATCTGCATTGTTCTGCAGTTAGGAAGGTACTCACCTTTTAAAGCTGCCTTTCTTCTTATTATCTCTGTTCAGTGTTCATATAGCTCTGGAATCCGAAGTTGATGTATTTTAGAAATCTGTACTTGTTGCATAGAATGATGTCATCATTATCAAACTCTAGGCTGAACATACTTCTCATATATCCGCACTGAAGCTTATTAAAACAATCCGCAAACACACTTGATCTCCGAGCTGGCCCCTGCCTGAGGTATGCACTGAAACTTCACACTTTCTTCTCCTCTTTTATCCGCAATCCACCTCAGCACTATCCGTGAGTCTGTATTCATATTTACCTTAACATCTTGCGCTATATTCTGTCTCAAATATATCAGATATATTTCAGGTAAGCTCTGTAAATGTATTATAGGCTCTGTTCTACATATATAGCATTAACGTCATATCCGCACTAAAACATCCGCACTGAAACATCCGCAAATGTATATAGGCTCTGTTTTACTTTCCTAGAAATATCCGCACTGAAACATCTTCCTTTTAATCCGCAAAATTGTCCTTTTGATCACCAAAAAACTTATCTTCAAAATGAGTCATAGAACAGATACTTATATTGGTTTATCGTTCAGATTTTAGGCTGACCTGTCAGTAGGCTTGAAGGCCGACTTATCAAATTGAATGGAGGTCGACTATAGCATATTAGAATAGCTCATTTTTCCAGCATTTGAGAGGATTGTTTGTAGGCATTTCTCCCATATATTCTTGGACGAGAGGAAAGGCTTATGACAACTAGATCCTTCATGATACTTTAATTAAATTCTATGCCTAGAAGACTCAAACCTAATAGACATCAAGAAGAAGTCTATCTAATGAATAAACTTTCTCAACAAAAATATTTTTTATTATGTTGACTTCTTCTTTTCATAATTACATAGACAACATGAAGACCGACCTAGTTACACTTTTTAAAACTCCCTCTTAACTAGGGAGGTATTCATACAAGTACATGGTCACTTTCAAACTAAAGAATCTCATAAGAAGAATCAGATTGGTAATCGCATCTGTATAACATCATATCAACCAACATTTTCCTAGTATAAGGCCTTGACTAACAACCCCATCTCTCAATGAAACAATGGGCTACAATGTTGGCGAGACACATGACTAATAGACACCATAGTCATTGTCTCTCCAAGGTACATACCCCACCTAGGTGTTCCCAGAGTATGACCTTCTTGGACTATTCTTCTCTTGGGTAGCCAACCCTCAAAGAATATCGGTCCACGAATACTCTTATCTTGAATGCCCTATCTCATTCTCAAAGAGTATCGAATGCCAGATGATTACCCAATCCTCCATTCTGTCTTCCTGGTGAAGACCAGAATGATGTGTCTATCCATTCTATTCACATGGCCTTCACTAAGACTTACGGTTGTTAGTCTTGGTCTAGTGCATGACACATGTAATAGAGAATCACATACGTCACTCCCTCTTAACACAGGAAGGACATATTTCAAGTTTCTTCCAAGCAAGAAACTTACCACCAGGCTCCTCATCAATCAGGATCCTGTAGTAGCAATCCAACTACTCATAAAGAGTTCCTCCCCTCAATGTCATGGATTTCAATATTGAAGAATCTTCAACTTTTGGCTCCATAGGGCACAAATCATCCATCACATTCAGTCACAAGTCATGTCCACTATTAGAAAGTGATCCATTAGTCTTCCTCATTTGGTCCACCGTTATGCCATGCTGCTTTCCTTCGAATCATTCCCGAGGATCATACATCATTTCTTATGATTAGCAACCCTGCACAAATTCATCCAGATAAACATATACATATGAAATTTTAGAACAAAAGTTACTTTAGTGATGATCTTTCACCATGATATCTTCATGTAGGCATCGACATCCTTCATACAGATTGACACATCTCTTAATGATATGTTTTGTCAAGGGTCTTCTTATTTACCAGACTTCTGTCAGAGTCTACATATCTTTCCAGGAGATCTCCTAGTCACATCTTCTTGGCTTCCGGATGATACCTGCCTCTTCACATGGTTGCATTTCATGATCTCTTCCTTTATGCACATTCTCCATTCCCAGGAACTTACAACCTTTCTAGTTTCTCATTCATTTGCAACCACCTCATATTCCATGAGGACATATTATGTTGATTTCATTTGTCTGTGCACTGAGAGATACTTCTAAATACAGAAGTTCATTACCTGCAACTATATGACATGACTTCACAACATCCAATGTTAGCATATAAATATATACATACCTCATACCCATTTCCCTTGAGTCATCCTGTAGCAATTTCTCAAGAATGAAGAGCTTCATTCTCTTGGCCTGCTACATCAATATGTCATCACATCCCAGAAATATGTTTCCATGATGAACCTTGCTCTTGATGATTGCTTTCCATTAGTAATGTTATCAGAGAGGTTTTCCCGAAGCTGATTCACCAGGAGCTCCTACCATGCTTTCATCAGGATGCTACACTGCTTCCAACAGAAATCACTTAAAGTAGAAGATGATCTCAATTGTAATTGAGATCCCTTGCTTCTTCTTTCTTATCAGGCTCTTTCCTCATTTAAGAGACATGGGCTTCTTTCCTATTTCTCTTGTCCTTTTTCAAATTAAGGACAATTTCTATTTTAATGCCCAAGTTCATCATATCCAAGGCATCATGCTTCGTCCACATTTCTTCTTTTACTTTGGGGACCAAACCTTATCGAATCTACCTTTCTTCCTCGACATGGCTGCAAAGGCTTGATTCCTTCACTTAATCCTATAACAGTTTTGGCTTCCAATCTTGTTTCCTCTATTTACATAGAGACCCTAAATCATGGAATGGTGTGACTTCTATCTTCACGTATAATTGTGAAGTGAAATTTCCCCATTCTTCTCATGGAGATTTTAGCACCATTGTAGTCTTCTCCTAGTTCCTGCAGTTGATCAGCTAGATTGCTTCTCCTGCAATATTCACAGAGAATAGCTCCACCAATTTCTAGATTTAGTAGATCAGAGATGATAGTATTTTATGGATTCTGTAAGAATCCTTTGGGCTCTCATATCTCCCTTCATCAATTTGGCATGACCTCATTTTCCTTGTCTTCTATGTAGGAAAGTTTGAAACCCTAACCAGTTTGTTTCTTTCTTTGCAAAGAAGACATTTTAATAGACTCATATGAAGTCATAGATATACTTACTCGAGTAGATGCTTTTCTTCTTCTATCAGCTTGATTACTTTGAAGATGGTTGAAGCTTCCTTTGAATGATGTCAAAGCTTTTAGATCTCGCTTCCCTTTTGAAGGTGATTGATGAGGATGTTCTGCTGCTTCCTTGAGAGATCAAGGATGATAGGTAACTTTCCTTGAAGCTTTTGATGGCAATACTTTGAGATGGCAATGAACTGCTGGAATATTGAAGATGGTACTATAATACTACCTTTAATGCCAACCTGTCTTATTTCTTTCACTGTGGAAAAATGACCTCTCTTTTAATCAAATCCTTACTTTCTATATTGTGAGCCAATGTTGTTCATTAATACAAAGATCCTAATTGTTGTATAGACTTCCTTCTTTGGTTTTGATTCTTTAATCTTTCACCTTGCTTTGATGCCTTCCATGAAATCTGATCCTTTAGTGTCTCTATCCCCTTTCTAGCACCTTAGCTCTGATACCATGTTGAGAAATTTGGAGGGCTAGAGATTATTACAAATTCTCTTATTGATAATTACTTGTGAGCTTGCTTAAGTTACTTATGTCTTTCTTTTCTTTAGCTTAGTTATTCTTTCATCAAGTCAATTATCAAAATGCACGAGACACACAATTAGGCTCCTAGAGCCAGTGAAAACCCTCTCCCTCTTGGAGAGGAAAACCCACAAATAATTCTCCTTATAGATCTTCAAATGACAAGTACCATGACCATGACTAGGACCCCTGACCTAGATATACTTCCAAGATCTTGTCACAACTTCTTCAAGCTTGATTATTTTCTTAGTCACCAATTTGCACTGTTCTGTAGTTAGGAAGTTCCTCACCTTTTAAAGTTGCCTTTATTCTTATGATCTTTGTTCAGTCTTCATATAGCTCTAGAATCCGAAGTTGATGTATTTTAGATATATGTACTTGCTGCATAGAATGGCGGCATCACTATCAAACTCTACATTGAACAACCTTCTCATATATCTGCACTGAAGCTTCTTAAAACAATCCGCAAACACACTTGATCTCCAAGCTAGCCGCTGCTTGAGGTACGCACTGAAACTTCACACTTTCTTCTCCTCTTTTGTCCACAATCCACCTCAGCACTATCCGTAAGTCTATATTCATATTTACCTTAACGTCTCGCACTGTATTCTGTCTCAAATATATCATATATATTTCAGGTAAGCTCCACAAATGTATTACAGGCTATGTTTGACTTATATAGCATTAACGTCATATCCGCACTGAAACATCCGCAAATGTATCCAGGCTCTGTTTTACTTTCCTAGAAATATCCACACTAAAACATCCGCAAATGTATCCAGGCTCTGTTTTACTTTCCCAGAAATATCCACACTGAAACATCTGCAAATGTATCCAGGCTCTGTTTTAATTTCCCACAAATATCCACACTGAAACATCTTCCTTTTAATCCGCAAAACTGTCCTTTTGATCACCAAAAAAACTTATCTCCAAAATGAGCCGTAGAACAGATACTTATATTGGTTTATCGTTCTGATTTCAGGCCGACGTGTCAGCGGGCTTGATGGCCGACTTATCAAATTGAATGGAGGCCGACTATAACATATTAGAATAGCTCCTTTTTCTAGCGTTTGGGAGAGGACTGTTTGTAGGCATTTCTCCTAGAGATTCTTGGACGAGAAACAAGGCTTATGACAAGATCTGGAGCATATAATGATGACTAGATCCTTCATGATACTTTAATTGCATTCTATGCCTGGAAGACTCAAACCTAATAGACATCAAGAAGAAGTCTATCTAATGAATACAACTTGCTCAACAAAAATATATTTTATTATTTTGACTTCTTCTTTTCATAATTACATAGACAACATGAAGACCAACCTAGTTACACCTTTCAACAAATCCTATGGCTCAACCTAGCCGGGAGAGTTATATTAATTAAGGTCATTTTATCAAAGCTTCCATCCTATCATTTTGCGATAGTACATGCTCCAGCGAGCATCCATAAACAGATTGAGCTTGTCATCAAAGGCTTCCTTTGGCATGGAGGCAAAACAAAAAGTAAAAAAATTAGTTTAGTTAATTGGAAGCAAGTTACTACACCTTATGAGCAGGGAGGAATTTCGATAAGGCTCCCTAGTTTGATGAACCTTGCTCTCGAAGAAGAATAATCTGGAGAATGATCACTAGTAACCCGAGTTGGTGGAAGCAAATCCTAGAGGCTATATGTATAAATTTATCTTGCTTTTTTCTTCTAAGCAAAAGGGTTCCTTTAAGACCTTGCATGCAGTTGTGCAAACTTGTTAAGAAAATAATTCCACTAATCTCTGAGAACGCTTCAAGAATTCCAAAAGGAGGTAAAGATATACGCATATGGAAGGACAGTATAATGGGACAGCCACCAATCTCACAACACAAAGAAATTCAACCTTTGATGGATTGGTTGAATAAAAATGGATTAACTCGGCTGAAGCAGATCTCTAATTGGAGTCAAGAAAATAGAATTTTGACAGGTTGGAAATCTCCCCCTATTCCTCCAGCCCTATTTCTCCAATGGGAAACCTTAACTTGCCTGTTAAAAGGTGTTGCCCCAATCAAACAAGGTTAATAGCACACCTTTAGATGGAATCCAACAACAAGAGAATTCAGTGTTAAATCATGTTACATCAAGCTCCAAGATCAAGGGAACACTCTGTCTTGGCCCCTCTGCAAAGTAGTATGGAAAACAGAGTCTATTCAAAAAATAAGGATCTTCATATGGACTATCCTAAAAGGTAAGATATTAACAGTTGATAATTTAAAGGAGAGAGGCATAGTTGGACCTTCGAGATGCCCCATGTGAAATAGTGAGGAAGAAACCATAAATCACTTGTTTATCAGTTGTAATTTTGGAAAGGCCTGTTGGAATCTCCTCTTCGAAGCTATGGAAATTGACTTAAATTTCACCCAAAAAACCAAGGACTTCTATTCAAATTGGAGGAACTCATTTCCTTACTCTTTTAAAAATAAAAATACTATTAGGAGATTTTGGCTAAGCTTACCTTATTTTCTCATCTAGCAACTATGGCTCGCTAGAAATAAGCAAATATTTCAAGATATAAAATCAAATCAAAGGAAAGTCACTGCCATGGCTTGGACACTGGCAGTTGAATTTCTTTTTTCAAAAGGAGTTAAAAGAATTGACAATTCTCTCCTCCAAAATGAGGAAAGAACCTCGATATCTTTAGTTTTTGAAAGACAGATATATCCCCAAGCACAAATCAGAAAAGCAAACCCCGACAATAAGTCTTGGAAAGTGAGGCTATAGGAAGAAGAATTCCTCAAATGGATCAACACTCTTAAATGTTCCTATATGTTTTTTGATGGGGCATCTAAATCCAACCCGGGTAGAGCTGGTGTAGGAGGCTATATTCTGAACAATGAGAAAAATTAGAGTTTGGAATTCGAATGGGGTCTTGGCACTGAATCAAATAACAAAGCAGAGGCATATGGAATTTTATCAGGATCTCACATTCTGAGGAGGTAAAATATAATGAACCCGGTCATTTTTGGAGACTCCTCCATAATCACCCAACAAATGGTGAATAATTCCATTCCAAAGAATTCAGAGTTGGCACAAATCATTCTTTGGATTAGAGAAAATTTGGTTAATCTAGGAAAAGTCTCTTATTATCATATTTTGAGAGACAACAACAAAAATGTGGATTCCTTGGCAAACAGAGCAGTTCTAAGGGACCACGGTGAAGTCAGAATAGGTAACAATGTCACATTTCAAATCATCCCATAATTGTACTACACATATTAGCATCAAATCTCTGAAAGTTTGGAAATAAATAACTTAGAATATGGTCATGGATTATATCCAATTATTTTATTCTACACCTCCTTGTTTTATCCCCTCTCTGTTTCCCTCTAAGATCCTCCTTTCCATTTCATATATTATCTTGCGTCGTCCTAATGCCCTCTCGAGTCTCCCACTTGTTTTTCCTCTTCCCGTCATCCCTCCCCTGCTCGCTCTTCTTATACCTTCTTCCACATTAACCTCTCTACAACGCTCCATATCTCAATTGCTCCCATTTGTTGTGCACTGGATCATTGCATGGATTGCTCTGATTGTTTTTCCCTCCTCTTTGATTATTGTTCCCTTCGCTCTTATTGATGTTCCCTCTGATTGGATTGATGTTCCCTCCACTATGATTGTTGTTCCCTCTGCTCTGCTCAAGCTTGCATATCCGTGTTTGTTTCCTCTGTGATCTTTTATTGATCTGTCTATGCTGCAATGGATCAGCCTTTTAGTATTAAGCCCACAGTGCATGGGAAACAAATTCAGGATTGAACACGTGAAGAACCTCCTTAATCAGCTGAAGGAATAGACTCGAATTATATATCAACAACAATTTAGAAGAAAGAAATTCGTAGGATAAGTATCAGTTTTTTTAGTAATCAATTCCAACTATGAAATGTATGTTTATTTGTGTTTTGAAGCAGTCTTTTAGGATCTACAAATCCAATGTTGTTGGAGGAGTTCCTTGCCCTGATGTAAAAGCATTGGACTATAATCCCAGCTGCTTGTTCCCCTCCTCCATTTTGCCTCTTTCATCAATATTGTAAGCGGGAGCGTGGCTCCTTTTCGAAGAGTAATACAAATATCCGACGTTGTTAAAAATAAAATGTTAACAAGTTAAGTAAAAGAATGAAAATGAAGATTACCATGAATCGCATATCAATACTAAGGCCATAGGCTTGATCATTAGGCTGCCCCACTAAAAAATTATTGTTTCTTTGAAAAAAAATTGCATTTGGAATGTTTTTGCAAAAAAAAAAATTGCAAAAAGGCTAGGGCTCCCAGGGTCGCTCTCGAAATTCGCTCCCTGCGGGAGTGGGTTCAAGGGGGGGGAGCTACTCCCCTCCAACCCTGGCTGCGTATGAGGTTTTGGGAGCCTGTTTTGGCCTGCTGGTTGTGCCCTTGACAAGTAGAAGCCTGTGTGAGTTAGTTGAGGTGAGAAAAAGGGTTAGAAGGTGTGGGAAGCCCTCTCTTGGAATTTGTGAAGGAAATCTCCATATTCTGATTTTTTACTTCACATTTTAAATAAAATTTCTGAATTTCCAGAATTAAGGAAAACAGAGTTGTGTATGTGGGTTGTAGCATCCTGGGTTATGGGAGACAGTTGGGGCAACCTGGCATGTCCCCATCATGAGCTCATCTCGACTATGGGCAGAAACACCCAAATGTTGCATAAACGTCGCATTTTTTGTGATGGGTGACTCACCACGCTATGCATCTCAGTGTCGTCCGAGGCGCTTGTGTGCAATCATCCTAAGGGCCTAACAGTATGCCTTCTTTTCCAACCTACCATCTCATCACAACATTCATTATATGGATTATGTTAGCAACATCATATGATATTTTTCAAACACAACGTACAAGTTGTGCACCTACAAGATATTATTCCATATTTCCAACCTCCCCTTCTAGAAGACATGGTGCTAAATATCAAGACAAAGACCACCAAAAATAGATAGACTGCAATACATCTAGTCGATAGAAAGACACACATGTCTTCCCTAGCTAAGTGGATCTTACAATACACATTTGAGTAGTGGCTTCCCTATTTATAAAAAAATTGAGGACAATTTCAAGTTAACCAAGGATTCTATGGTAAGCACTTTGAGTTTTCTTCATGAATTGCATTGTAGATCTCAAGTGTGTGATTTTGCAGTTTGTCATGTAGTGATCTGTCCTTAATAAAATGCTCTATAGAAGTTGAGATCCGATGTTTTTGTAATTCTTACATCTATATGGCACCTTAGATTTGTAACGTGCTAAGAGACTCTTGACGGTAACTTATAGTGTCATTCTTCGAAGAGAGGCCTTCACATTTAAAGTATCTCTGTTCTTTCAAGCAAGTGCACATTTCTGTTTCAAGTGTACATGCAAGCCTAAAGTTAATGAAAATATCATCTTGCATTTTTTGAGCAAGTTTTTCTCCTTTACACTCCACAATATATATTTTAGGTTTGCTCATATTGCTCCATCTTTGGCCCTTATCACTTAGTGAAGAATGTAGAACATAGTGAATAAGGTAGACAAATATTCACTGCCATTGTCAAACCTAAGTTTCCTAAGAGATTTCACTACTATCTAATTCTCAGCCAAAGCTGGGAGTATTTTTAATGAATCTAAAAATTCTCATTTATTCTTAACAAAAGCATTTGCCATTATGTTAGATGCATCATCAATGTATGTAACAATGTACATTACACCACCATGTCATACAGTTTGCAGTGGTTCACATATGTGGCTTTTTGTGTGATTCAGTTCAAAAAATTCTTTAAAAAGATCATGGTATCTTTAAGAAATTGTCCTAGTGATGTTTCCCATACAATTAATTTTCACACAACTTGGAAATTTCTGATGAATCCACATCCCATCTGTAACCAAGTTTCTCCCCCTCATCTCTGCTACTTTCTACGTACTTGGACCAGTCTACACTGCACAACTTCACTTTACATAACCAACTTGTTGAGACTGACATGAACATTTATTGGAACATAATTACAGTGATAATTATGTACAAGTTATTTTATTGTGTTCCTTATACAACTCCTCGTTGCTGAGCATATGTTACAAGTACAACACAAACATCGGTATTGAACTCAATTTTAAATCCAAAATCTACAAATTGTTCTTAAAGAAAGTATTTTTCAAGCTTAGGCACATGCAGCACAGCATTAATTCTCTTACAAGCCCTATTTGAAACTTAAACCATTATGGGGCCGGTCCCTACAACCCTATTGAGGGATGATCCCTATTGCTTCCATCGTCCCTCAAGAAAGCATACTTACTTAAACCATTATGGGGCCGGTCCCTACAACCCTATTGAGGGATGATCCCTATTGCTTCCATCGTCCCTCAAGAAAGCATACTTGCATTGGGGAGAGGGATCATATGTCAGAAACCACTCTCCATCTAGAGTGATATGATATGTAACATTCGAATCCAAAGAACAGAGCTTCTCCTCTTCCCACTAAAGTTGACATGTCTACCATAAATAGCATCTCATCTCTATTAAACAACACACTACTTATCCACAACTTCCTTTTCTTCTTCTCATCTAAAATCCTCTGCTTACACTTACTGTAAAGTTATTTAACTCTCTGTAGTGACACATATTCAGATTTCGAAATGTAGACCCAAAACTGCTTTACACTCCTCTGAGAATTCATCATAAGAAATTCTAACATGCCGAATTTAAACTATAGTTGGAAAAACATCATTGGAAAATTTTAATTTGGAAGAGATGCACCTAGAATAAGAAAATTATTGACAATTAAACAAACAAAATGCTTAGTAATATAAACAAAGCTTTGGAGTGAAATTTACCAAGTGAACAGTTACTATACATGCTAAGTTGGTAACTAGACCTTTGAAATGGGATTCCCAAATTGTTATTGAAGGCATTTCGGGCAGGGCATCTCTCAGTTGTACACATCTCTGTGGGTGGGTTGAACACATTATCCATATTCTATCAAAGTTTCAGAGAGCTTCCCTTCATCATATATACAGAGATTTAAACAGGAGGGCGGATGGGCTATCAAAATTGGGACTGGAACAAGATTTTGGTTTCATAGCAGTCATCCATTACTGTGATAACAGGGAAAGGGCTTCTTCCACATTCACATTGTAGGATCATATCATTTGGGTTGCTGTATATTACCTTTCTCTGTTTTTTTTTGTTTTCAGGTATATTTGGCCATATACTCTGTATTTCAAAGGTACCTGTTCATATTTCTTTCGGTACAGTAGCTGGGTGCTATCATTAGGAGCATGCGTACCTGATCTTTTTCATTGAGCCGGGGCTTCTGCAGTATTTTTAATACTGGAACAAGCGGCTATGTGCTCTAAATGAACCTGGTATAGATGCTGTTGGTGGAAACTTAATGAAAAACAAACGAGCCTGGTTATACAACAAGGTTTCGACAGTGGGTTATCAATTTCGGAACATGCGAATCTTTGGGACCAACTTTGGGCTTTTATCAAAGTCCCTGTATGTAAAATCCTGTATGTGATTGGGACTATTATCTTTTGTCTGACATGGGTCACCCTGCCCTCCTGGATGGGGTTTGGGCTTCTATCTTCAGATGCGAATGTAATGGCTTATTGACTGTTTTTCACAATATATATATAAACAAAACAGCGTTTTTTCTCTTGTGAAAAAAAACTAGACCTTTGAAATAATTGCGGAAAGTTCTTGTCCACACAGAAAAACCCGGAGTTGCAAAAACATGACAAAACACGGTGTGGTTATATACATAGGAGAAATGATAATTCCACAAACAACGTAACCATGTAAGTCTCCTTTGTCAATGCTTAAAACTTCCTGTTATAATTGCAATGGATATAAAGATATAGCTGCACGTGCAGCTATTTAAAGACACTGCACTAACAATCTATTAACAGCATGAGAAATGAACACAACATTGTGATATAGTTTGAAAATGACTGAATAAATTCAAATAGTCATCTCCAGCCAAATATCTTCAATAGAGATTACACTAATTAATGTTGTCAGCTGCCACAACAAAGCTGGTGGTGAATGGAGAGAATCAATTGGTCGTTAGAGCTTCAAAAGATTTACAAAGCAGCTGCTCTTAATTCTCCCAATAAACTTGCAGCAGACAGATTGGACTCCACGTGCATTGAGCTTGCCTAAAGATTCAATGTTTAGTATAGGGATGTTCAAAGTTATTTAAGATAACAAGGGGGAAAATTGACTGTTTGTCGCTCTCCTTTCCCGTCACACATTACAACAAGTACAAAGACATAACTAGTTATTGCAGAGTCAAGAAAGAAGCCCGTCCAAAGAAGCAAATCAGATATCAATAAGTGAACACGGGACTTCATTCTAAGTTTCCATTTTTTTTTCAATGAGAATACATATGGAAAGGAAAATAAACTATGTAAATAGGAATGTGGATCAAGCAACCCGAATTTTGTTCGATAGGGTTCTGTCTCACTGTAAATGAAGTCACATGAAGCAATCCAATCATCTTTTCAATGCCCATAGATTCTCAAGCGAGTTAGCATCCTTGGTTCTATCCGATTCAGCTAAAGTCTAATTAAGGTCATAAATATTGCCCATACTTTGACCTCTTATTTAGATCTGACTTCCAGATTAAGGTTATTGGTATACTTCAAGTACTTTGACCTCTTATTTAGATCTGACTGCCAAATTAAGGTTATTGTTATACTTCAAGTATTATCACGTAGATGTACATCTCCACTCCATTCTTTCAGTAGCAGCTAAAAGTTCAACTGAATGGTTGACATCTTGAAATCATGTCAAATAAAGAGCCAAACAAAGCTTCAGATTCAGAGTCCAATTCTGAGAAGTAATCAGTTTTATTATTAACGAACTAGAGGCCTATGAATATTTTGGCTCCCTGTGGTCGATCTATTCATAGAATACAATTTTACAAGATGTGAACATCTGACATTAGGGCTGAGAACTGACTCTTTTCAACTCTTTTATATTTTCATCGCCTGTAATATGCAATTTAATACGGAGGTCGGTCAGCAAGCAATGATGTTCCAGGCTTAAGGATTTCGGATTCTGAGCATAAAGGGCTTTTAACACAGAACGATATACCTGTAACTCCATCTCATGTGTTTTTGTCCTTTGCTCCATGACTTCTGTTAGATCGCTATGCTTAAACCGTTTGACATTATTGCATTTTCCTTTTTGAATGTCACCGAACGTTCCATCTCTTCTGTCATCATGGACATATGGCCTTTTGAGTCCTTTCAAATGAGGGGCAAGCAAATTACTTCTCCAAGACACGACTTCAACACTCTTTAATCCATTTTCATGATTAGAAAACTTGGGCGTTCTTGAATCTTTGACAACTTCGTTAGCATTGAGAAAATTTGAGCGTTCTTTCAGTGTTATCCTCTTTCCTATCAAGCCACATTGTCTTCTCTGCTTGTTTACTTCTTGTTCAGGCTACTGTTGGAATTGCACGTCAGTTTGCATATCTCCAGGAGAATTTCCATCATAGATGACATCACCCGATTGCTACAAGAAAGGGAAAATAATACATTAGCCATCCTATCATGGAAGGACAAAAAGTCTTCCCAAGTTCACTATGAAACATAATAATGCAAAGTTTTGAGACAAAACTACTCAAGTTAAATATTAAAGTGAATTACTTAATCTTACAAGGCAAGGATTAATGCTTACACACAGGCAGGGATGTGAAAACATAAACCCATCTACAATGTAGTAAGCTTAACCAACCCTACTTGTATAGTGTATGCAGATAGATACAACGATGTATAGTGCATGCAGATGGATACAACGAAGTTGAAATTGAAGTTTCAGATTTGCGCGAATGGACAATATCACTATCATCTTTTAGAGCCCTAATTTATCTCCAAACAAAAAAGTATTAGAGATTTCATAATTTTCCGAAAAGTTTGAAATTTGCTCTGGAAATGTAAATTGGCATTGATTTTGATTTTTACATGCTAAAAGTTAAGGTTCAAACCCAACTTTACACTTCATGATCATTAGGCATGGAAACAGTCTACACCAGTTCATTCATGCAATAGATGATGTGTTGGACCTCCCAATTGCACAATAAGTATGGGGTTATGGTTTGAACCCTAAGTTCGATAAACTAAGAATCTACAATGTAGTAAGCTTAACCAACCCTACTTGTATAGTCTATGCAGATAGATACAACGATGTATAGTGCATGCAGATGGATACAACAAAGTTTCAGATCTGCACGAATGGACAATATCACTATCATCTTTTAGAGCCCTAATTTATCTCCAAACAAAAAAGTATTAGAGATTTCAAAATTTTCCGAAAAGTTTGAAATTTGCATTGGAAATGTAAATTGGCATTGATTTTTATTTTTACATGCTAAAACTTAAGGTTCAAACCTAACTTTACACTTCATGATGATCATTAGGCATGGAAGCAGTCTACACCAGTTCATTCATGCAATAGATGATGTGTTTGACCTCTCTATTGCACAATAAGAATGGGGTTATGGTTTGAACCCTAAATTCAATAAACTAAGAAAAAAACAATAATTTAAACTCTTTTAATCACCTCATATTTAAAACAATTTTCTTGGAAATGATTAAAATATATAGTGAATGTAAGAGCTCATTTATGTCATGGATAAATGAATCTCAAATTTGCATAAATAGACAATATCCCTATCATTTTTTAACCCTAATTCAACTGATATTTTAGAGATTTCAAAATAATACTCCAACCTAATTTGGAAAAACAGATGGTTGTTGATTTGATTTTGACTGAGTCAAACTCAGTATTCTAACTCTGCACTCCATATTTATTAGAAACTGAAAAATTATACCCGTTTATTCATTGCAATCTTAATGAGTGCACCAGATAATGTACTCAATCTAGCCCAGCCCAGGGGGCGCAACATGTTGGCCAGAGAACTTGCTAATGTGTTCGTGTGGTTGAGCAGGTCACAAGTTCAAACCTCAGTTACCCATACACTGTGTAGGGGGCTGTACAATTGCACCCCAAAGTTATAATGGCAAAAGATGGGAATCAACCCCTTATTCGAGTAAAAAAACTCATGGCTACCAATTCCGCCAGCATAATAATAACATACTCAATGTTACACCATCAAATCTCCCCATTATGCTTTGAACCCTAATAATAATAATATACTCAATCTCACACCATTAAATCTCCCCATTATGCTTTGAACCCTAAGTTTACAAAATTACTTATTAACAAAGAGTACAAACGACATTGAATCACAAACTCTTTTAAAATAACTTTTAGAACACAATTAAGAGAGAGTGAATAAAAAGTCCATTAATTAACATCTATTATCTATGGAAGAACAACCTATTTTTGTATGGATTTGGCTACAAACAATGTAATAACTCTAACTGGAACTCAATATTCTATAAAATCCATGAAGCTTATTACCATTCAATGACTCTAATTGGAACTCCCTATTATATGAAGAACATCACTCATAAATTGAAATTGATAACAGAAAAGAAAGAAAAAATAAATAGAATTACAGTAAAAGTGTTACCTGTGAGTACAACAGAGACCATCTTCCTTTGGACCATAGTTTAGCATCGCGTAGTTGGGAGAGATAAAATTTGTCATAGAGGCCGGTGTGAGAATTATGGATTAAGAAATACTTCGCCGCGTGCACGACTTGGATGACAGTGCCCAGCCACCAGCAACCTTTGTCATAAAATTCAACTACATCCCCAACAGAGTAAGAATGTTTCTCTGAGAAAGAGAGAGGAATGGGCCTCACTTGGGTGGCTGGCACATCTTCTTCTGTCAAAGGTTGTCCGTTGTCATTGCGGAGTTCACAATTGTCGGGGTCGTAACGTATCTTGTAACGACGCCCTCGCCCTCGCCCAGGTGGCACATATGCAGCCATGATGACTCCTTCCAGCCAAGCACTGCGATACCTATACTCATTACTCCGCACCTCCACTCTCAACCCCAACATCAACCTGTTCAACATCCTTAATGCACCCGCAATCCAAAGACTGACAATGGTATTCGTTTCCTACGAGGACGAATACCTCCCTGCTCAGTTGCAATCCAAAGACTGACAATGGTATTCGTTTCCTACGAGGACGAATACCTCCCTGCTCAGTTGCAATCCAAAGACTGACAATGGTGTTCGTTTCCTACGAGGACGAATACCTCCCTGCTCAGTTGGGGGTAGAGGGGTTGCGTCTTAAATATAATCGAGAAAGAAACAAAAATGGTATATCATGCGCTTCCTCTGGGTTGGGGAACATATAAATAAAGGGCAGCAAGACCAAGAGGGCTCGAGTGTTTAACTATGCAGCAGTGCATACATATTTAAAGAGAAGTACGGTGATGACAAGCTGGCCAGGTAGATCGTAGGGCGTGTGTTTTGGTCCCATTGAGATTTGAGATTTCATTTTTAGATTTAAATAAAATTTTATAGAATTTGTATATTGGTTTTTTATTTTTATTTTTACATCTGTAAATATGGGATAAATGATTAACATTAAGTAATTTACCTAATTCAATTATTAATTTTTTATTTTATTATTCTTCTACATTGTTATATTTTCTTGCATTTTATATTTAATGCTATATTTAGATGTATTTGACAATATAAGTTTGGAAAGAAAACTAAAACATTTTAGTTATATTTCATAACCAAAATACTTAACAACAAAAGTTTTGAACAACAAACTTCAAATTGCTACTATCTAAGTAGATAACAAACTAGTAAGGAAAATCCAAGTGCACTTAGGAATCCACAAGAGATGAAAATACTTTTTTGACATATCAAGTGCACTTAGGAATTGTGAGGTGCATAGGGTAGTAGAACATAAGACTATGTGTTTGACAAGAGGATGCATATGTGGTTCCAAGTTAAGATATTGAGGCTAGTGGAGGTATTGCTTAGCATAGTGGTGATTTGTCAATATGTGATTGTGATGCATATGTAGTGACCTTTTTTAGGGTGGTCGTTAGCAACTAATTGCTACTACTATTGTTGTTACTAGCATTAGAGTTTCATGTACTAGTTGTTTAACTAAATGAAACACTTAATTTGTCCTTCCATCAACAACGCCTTCCATATATAAACCGTCTAACATTAACCCTGCTAAAATATAAATAATTTATCATAAATGGGTGCATGAGGCACATCCTTTTTCTTGAGGTTCATCAACTATTATTGATAGATAACACATAATAAAGAAATAGAAATGGCTTTTAACACATAGCCTATATAGAATAGAAGGCATTTTTTTTCTTTAAATGAGGATCCAACATGTCCATTAGTGTTAATCTCAATCTTATTTGAACATGTCTCCACATTAGTAGTTCTCTTCTAAATACATAGTTGTGTAACCATGATGAGTCTAATCCATGGGAAACAACACTTGCATTTTACTTTATTCGTTATGCATTGTAGCAGTGATTTCGAATGAAAGAAGACCATTACTACACCTATTATTTTGAGAGCACTAATGCAACATATTCTATTAAAATGATTAGAGGAACATTAATGTGCACTTCTTTTATAAATCGTTATGGACCATTAGTGCTTTTCCGATAAAGAATGCATTCATCTATATTAATTAAAATTATTATTGAAATAATAACCACCTCATTTACAATTCTATTTTTTATCAACTAGCATTCTTGTTGTTGCATGTGTGGGAATCAAGATTCAAGAGAGAGAGAACAGAGAAGGATTCAATGACTTCAATTACAAATTTTATGCATTCTCTCCTAGGGATGTTGACTTCCTAAAATATTATCAGGATGATAGATAACTGGAGGTGAAAAACAACTTCATAAGATAATTGATGAAATGTTGGGATCATGTTCCAAAGGCATTGAAGGTGGAGATAGAAAATCAATTTTCCCTTATAAATTATGAAATATATTTCATTTATCACTTATTTAATAAGAGAAAACATTATCCCAATTCCCCTAATGTTCTTGATCATGCTCCCATGGAGATTTAGAATACATATGTCCTTAATTATGTCAATCTTGAAATTTCCTATGTACATGACCTCTTAATGAAGGGGTTAATCGTAACATTCTCCAACTTTATCATCAAGAGGTCTAAGTTGTTAGTATTATTCTTACGTCACTTTCAAGTTTCCTTGATTATGGACAAAGATAGGTTTTGGGACAGTGTACTATGTTTATTACACAATTGAACAATATTTAAGTGGATTAAAACCTCGGTTTACATGTGTTAAATTACTTGTATTACTTGTAAATATGAAATAAAAAAATAAAATGAAAAAACCAAAACAGAAATACAAGAGACAAATAATAGAACAAAAATTTTCAATTTTATTATCCAAGGAAGGATTTGTGACACCTTCAGGGAGATCTTCAAAATAATTGGCTTCTCCTTTAACCTCCTCCTTCGGAGGGTCCTTTATGAATCCTATACCTGAAAATATGGCAACTCTCTCTCTGGAAAAAAATGACAATGGTAGAGTGAGAACTCAAGGTAAAATGGGTGAGATTGACATAAATTGAATGCAATTTTGGATTATTTTTACATAAATAAATAAAATTGATGAAAATAACCCCCGAGGAGCAGCTCAGATGGAAATGGTTGTGTTTTGAAGTATTATATGAACTATGAGATATAAGCTTCAATTCCCCTGATTAACATGTGCCTACAAGATGGGTGTACATAGGCACCTAAAGGTTATATTGGCAGTGGTGGGAATCAACCCCGTGTCAAGCAAGTTTGAAATTGGCCTAGTTGCTTATTCTTCTAGATACAAAAGTATAAAATAAAGTGGATGAAAATCACTAAGGAAAATTGGCCCTTTAGGCTATTTTCATGGGTTTTTTTAATGTGAAAGTGGGTTTTAATGTGGGAAAACTATCTAACAAAGTGTTTTTTGATAATCTTAGTAATTTTTGAAAAGTGGTCATTTTTATGTGATAACACGAGTTGTAGAGAGGGATAGATTCCCATAATGATTGTAGTTGTGTGATATATTTCTTGAGAGGTTTCCATCCACTTTACCTACATGCAATTACTTCCTCGACTATCCACTAACCATAATGCATAAGCACAATTTGGATATGATGATGCCAAATGATATTGTGAAGTATTATATCATGTTGAGGAGTTTTATAAACTATGATTGATATGATATATGGTCTAGACAAGATTGATCTAGGATTTGTGTCATATCACTATGTAAACATTTGTTAGTGTGAGGTTGACAACCTCCCATTTCCTTATGGTGAGCCAAATAATGAGAAAGGTAAATATAATTAAGTACCTTTTAGTTAAGATAAATTAATTTATACCATGTTTAACAAGCATGATATTTTTAATAAGATTACGTGTAAATTCACTAATTAGGGTGGTTGATTACTTTCCAATTTTTTAGTTAGTTCTTATCCTAAATGATCTAGCTAACAAGTTAAATGATATCAATGGTGTATATGGTAGTGGTAAATGCATTATGGTTTTTGTCGATCAATATGGACACATGGTAGCTACATGAACAATTTTAGACTTAAGGAAATATTACCAATGGGTTGATTCTCATAGAGGTTCCATGAGACATGTCAAGACATTTTTTGTTTATAATGGGTGTTCCCAAGGAATTGTGAGGTGCATCTGGTAGTGGAATATAAAACTATGTGATTAACAAGAGGATGCGTATGTTTTTCAAGTTATGGTGTTGAGTTTGGTGACCATTCTTAAGGTAGTGGAGTTGTGCCAATAGGTGTTGGTGTTGAGGTTATTTGCAATACCTTGATATATGACATTGTTGAGCGTGGTTGTTAAGAGGTGGTTGGTAGTAGTATTGTTGTTTCAAGTAGTAGTGTTCTCCATACTAGTGATAATGATCCAGGTTTAGATATAATTTCTATGGATACTATAGTATGATACTTCACCATTTGACTTAGATTGGTATTTTGTAGATATTCATTTTTTATACTTATGCTATAGCATAGATATTGCTTGAAATCTATTGGTTTTTACTTTTTTTATTACATTTTAATTTGATATATGTCATGATATGTTTTGTTACATTTATTATTTGATACATAGTTTCAGTTGATCACATTGCTTATAAATGTGATGCATTATCAAATCACTTACTCTATATAGGGTTATTTTCATTTTTCACAATGCATCATTTGATTTGATACATGGTTAAGTTTTGTCAAATCATCATTTTATCAATTTTTCTAAAAGGAAAGCTTTGTGGGATTCCCCCTTCTTCAATAGAATATTTTGATGGAGGGTATCTTAACCATCAATGATATTATCAGTTTATTATCCCAACGAAATTAACTGAATTTGAATCTATGACCAAGAAAAAATTTAGGGGCCAATATTCGCAAGTGGGCTAATTTTCCATGTTTTTTCAAAAAAAAAAAAGATTCGTCAATTTTCATTTTTTCCAAAAGTGATTCAACCAATTTTTATAGTATTGAAATATTTTCTCCTAAAAATTGCCCAAATTAGATAGAGACTATATAAAATCTTTAGAAATTACATCCTTAAAAATTTGTCCTACCATTGACCTATTTCTTCCCCATCAAGAACATGCCTTAGGGAAATCGTTTAACTGATTGAGCTAACTCATGGAGTTATTTATTTCAAGTTAATGATGAATAAGAAAAAAATATCATCTAAATTGTCAATGAGCACTACAAGGAAAAGACCCTCTAGCGGATTTTTTTAAGGAACCCCTTATAAAAATAGCCCAGATATCTGTTTGTAGCGGAGGTTTCTAGAGGAGGTTGGCAGGTGGAGGTTTCTGCGAAGTTTTTTGTCCCGTGCATTTCTCATCCTACACTGCACCAGTGCATTCAACTAGAAAAGCACCAGTGCGTACTATAAATTGGCACACCGAGACACAATGCTCTCCGTACAAACCCTCTCGGTGCGTCTCATTACTGTAGCGCACCAATGCGCTACATAGATTCAGGTCAGGTGCGTCTTAAAAACCCGTGCTAAACTAAAACAGGCCCGATGCGCTTGGAAGAAATCGCCCAGTGCGCCTCAAAAAGCCGCGCACCAAAACAGGGTTAAATAAAAAAAAAAATTATGACAAAAAAATCAACATTTTCACTTCTTCAGTGCTCCAGAGCTCTCAAGCACTGGTGCAAATTTCCCTTGTATGAGACGCCCTGCCATTGGTGCTCCCATTGCACGCACTGCTGCCATCCATTTCCCACCATCTCGATTTCGAATTTTGGAAAATGGTGGGAAAATTTAGTTTTGCAAATTCTTCAACAAATATGCCTGCTCGACGCCCAAATGTACAAGTATTTTACTTGTTTATCCATAGTTAAACCTTTTAGCGGATCAGATTTCTAAAAAAAACTTAAAATTTACCCTTAAAATAAAAATAAAATTCCCACGCAGTGCGCTCGAGCCGTTCGGCTCACACCGGTTCGCGGTGCTACCTGTAAATTTACTGGTCGCACCACAACTGGTGTTAACAGAAACTGCATCGGTTCTAATGCGGTATCAAAAAGGTGCACCATGTTTTTTTTAAATACACAAATGGTGGTGTGGTCGGTTAACCACCTGCACCGTTGACTATGTCCAAGTTCGGGAGGGCAGTGCGCTACCAAAGCTATGCGCCCTGGGGCGAATGGTTTAGTTAGTGCACCACCCTTTGGACACTGGTACATATTCAATGGTGTGGTCATTTAAATGACCGTACATATTTAATGGTGAGGTCATTTAAACGACCGTACATAGTCAACGGTGCGGTTAGTTAATCCACTGCATCATTGATCGTGTAATGATGCCAGAGGGCGGTGCACTGATGAAACTATTCGCCCCAGGGTGAGTAGTTTGTTCAGTGCACTGTCCTCCCGAACTTGTACATAGTCAACGGTGCGGTCGATTAAACGACCACACCATTGACCACTAAGTAATGTTTGGTGGTGCGTTGACATAATTATCCACCCCGAGATGGATATTTTTGTCAACGCACCATAGGAGAAAGTATATTTCATGTTGTGCGGTGCGCTGAAAATTTCCAGGCGCAAAGCAAATGGTGCGCGATAAGAATAGACGCACCGGTACTAATGCATGATTATTTTTTTGGCACACCGACTGTTTTTTTTTTCCAAAAAAAAAAAAAAAAAAAATATATATATATATATATATTTGTAAATACATGTATCATTTAATAAAAAAATTGTATTTAATATGTGAATCATTCAGCGAAGTCAAAGGAGAGAAGATAGGGAACAATAAGAACATATGGCAGACCAGTATAACGTGGTTCACCTGTGGGAGGCACGAGAGAGGGAAAGACTTATGTACCCTCACCCTATTATGACAACCACCTAGTTTCTCTTAAGGGAGGTAGGCCTCATCAAGTTCTATGAGGAGGCTACATCCCTGAAGGGCCATAATGGGTTATTGCGACAACTTATCTTCAGGTGGAATGCCCATCGACAGGCTTTTCGGATTGGTCCTAACCAGTGGTACGTGCCCGCTAACGAGGACATGTTTTTTATTACCGACCTATCTAGGAGAGGGCGGGATTGGCCCTCGTTCCCAAAGGTCCCGGTTGGCTATGCAATAGGGAGTCAGTTGGTGTACTCACAGAGATACATTAGTGCCAATATACTGTCTCCTGTAGCTTTTCAGGTCTCTGGTGGTCAATTATGTATTGCTTTGTTTGGTGTAGAGGTGGTGAGGTGCCTCTCACTACTGTTGTCAGCCATTGCACACCATACCAGTGATGGGCAACGCATTAGTTGCCTGATTTTATTTTATGTTGATTCTTTATTACAGGCGCCACAACTTGTGAGGTGGTCTGCGATTTTTTTGTGGCAGTTCTGTACAACTTTAGATAGATGTCGTTCTAAGGCTCAAGGGAGGGTGAAATTCCCTTTTGCTTCAGATCCATTTTGTTTATTTTTTGACAGGTTTCCAGAGACGAGGCTTGCTTTTGTTCGGCAGCCTCGTAGGTCGATGCTGCAAGTATGGATGGAGATTTGGGGCAAATGATGCCCAAGAGGGGTGAGGATATCTCATGATGTACTGGAGTTGCTATCTAGTGTTGATGATCATGCCTTAGTTTTGGTGCCATGTTCATATGCTGGTTTGGATTGGCGAGGGTGTGCCGATATCCTCTTCACAGTTGATGAGCCACCAGATGAGAGAGGTAATATTAGTGTTTTCTTTAAATTTATTCTAACACGTTCTTTAACTTGTTTTTATTAAATTGTTTAATGAAATTTATAATTATTGTTGTGTACTTATATATATTTTTGTAGATATTGGGTCATTTGTTGGCGATGAGATGCCACTGCCACCAAATAATCCAAGTGTAGATCCTGCTGACGATCAGGAGATGGCAGATGCAGAGGATCAGGCCGGTGACATACCTTGTCCTCATGATCATGTGAAGGTACCGACATGTGTGAGGCGTAGGCATGACACTATATTTAGGATGGAGTTGGGCGACCAACTCTGTCGACTCCGAGTGGAGGAGGGATTCAAGTCGGTCACTATCAGTGAGATACAGGTCGATGATAGGCTGACATCAATATGGAGAGGCATACCACGTGATATGCTGACCTTGATGCGAAATGTCGTTGGAGCTACCAGATTACTGGCACGGGCGAAGAGGGCCAGTCGACATAGGCGTGGTGGAGATGCAGTACGTCGAGAGTTGAGTAACGCATTATCTGATGATCACGATCAGGGGAGTGATCATCATTCATCTACTACTCCACCTCCTCATCCACCTTGCGCCATAGATGAACAACCTGGAGCATCCAACAGTCATGATCACGAGCAGACACCTGATCTTGAGGAGGGTGCAGGTCCATCTGAGGAGGCAAGTCCATCGATTGAGCAAGTCTCCACACCATCCACATATCAACAGGCTAGACCATCCACGCCAAGTCATCATGAGAAGGCAGTTGATCCTGATCAGCATGAGGCACCTCTAGATCACTAGGCATGCGATGATCGACATCTATCTGAGCATGTCGAGGATGCACCATTGACTGAGTAAGCCTCGACTAGTACTACTATTGATGTAACACCAGCTGATATTTGACATTTATATGCAGTTATATTAAAGTTGTATATTTTTGACATTATATATATATAGTCCATGTATTTTGTTTTCATGTTGCAGTTGTACTTGATTTACATGTTGGTGTTCATCATGATGTGTATATTGTTAGGTCATCTTAGATATGTTCATTTAATGTGTAACTTGCAGATAGATGTGTATGTGATATCAATTATTTGACATGAGATGTATATTTGATGTTTGTGTTGTGATGATGTTATACAATACTTGTGTTTTGCTAGATGATCATGATCACAATGATTAGATAATGTTAGCGAATTTGAATTTGTTTTTTAGTCAAATATGATGTTTGTACAATGATTATCATGATCGTGATGTTTATTTTTAACATTAAATCATGATATTTATTAAATATTTTGTCGTGATTGCAATTGAAATTTTAATTTTAATTGTACGTAAAATTGTAAAATTGTATTTCTAATTGTAATTGTATATAAAATATTTGTAAAATTTTAATTGCAATTGTAATATTTAATTTATTGTGAAGTGATTGTAATTGTAATTGTAATTGTATATATGTAAAATTGTAATTGTATGTAAAATTCTAAAATTGTAATTGTAATTGTATATGAAATTGTAAAATTGTAATTGTAATTGTAATTGTAATTTAATTATAATCGTATGTAAAAATTTGTAAAATTTTAATTGTATTAATGTGAAATGATTGCAATTGTAATTTTAATTGTAAAATTGTAATTGTATGTAAAATTGTAATTGTGTGTAAAATTCTAAAATTGTAATTGTAATTGTATGTGAAATTGTAAAATTTTAATTGTATTTAATGTGAAATGATTGTAATTGTAATTGTAATTTCATATATGTAAAATTGTATTTGTAATTGTAATTGTATGTAAAATTCTAAAATTGTAATTGTAATTGTATGTGAAATTGTAAAATTGTAATTGTAATTCTATGTAAAATATTTGTAAAGTTTTAATTGTATTAATGTGAAATGATTGTAATTGTATGTAAAATTCTAAAATTGTAATTGTAATTATATTGTGAAATTGTAAAATTGTAATTGTAATTGTATGTATTGTCATCATTCACTTTTATTAAAAGTTGTAAATTTGTAAATTAATTGTCAATTTTGAACTATAACTACCGTAAGTAAAATGTATACCGTAAATATTGTTAAATTACCATAATTGTAAAATTGTAAATTTGTATGAATATAAATAATTGTAAAATAATAAATCTAGAACAATATGAATTTTTGTAACATAATAAAGTTTAGAAAATAATGCAGATAAATTCATGTACTTTAGAATTATCATTGTTTTACTATGATCTTACATACCAAAAAAAAAACTTTATACAGTACGTCATTGTTTTTGAGATCAACATAATTGCAAATTACCAATTAATTCAAAATACATATTATAATCTTTCAAAAAAAAGGTCTTAGTTATAAGGTAATTAAGTCCTCTTCTTTATAAAAACCCATCTTATAAAGTATAAATGATGAAATAACACATGTACCATATCACTCTCGGTTCTCATGATCACCCTCTTATCTTCCAACTTGCTTGACATGATAACACTATTGTTCTCAAAAATATGTTTTGGTCTAGAGTCATGTCTCAATACGAACCACTAATCCCTATCCAACACATCTAGGTAAAAATACACCTAGTTGCAGTGTTTGGGGAAAACATAGGGCTCCTTAGCTTCATCCCACATATTTCTAGAGTTGATACATATCAGCCTACTATCATGATCTTCCTTTACATTATTTCGATCAAAGGTGTCCCACTTCTTGCACCTAAAAATAACACATTGGAAAGAAGAGAAATCTACTTCAATGATTCCTTGTATCTTTCCGATGTAACCTAACGTCCCTCATACTAGGTTTTGATCACGGTGGCTAGATCAACTAGATTGACAGGACTCGACTTCCACTCCACATTCTTGTGTCATGTGTCCATCATCGACATTTTCTGTGTTAAAATGGTGTCCACATGCCCACATAGATGGGAACAAATGCACCTACAAACAAGACATGAAGTAACGACGAACTTCATTTCATGCATAATAAAATCTACTATGAAATAAAAAATTGATTTATAATTTGTTAAAGGGAACAAAGGTTGAACATCGTGGGTACATCCTAACATTGTTTTGACTTATTTTATGGCACATTGATTACTTGATATGTATTGGTTTTGATTTTTTGTGGCACATATTAATTTTACATATATCTATATTTTGAAACAACATTTTGTAAGCTAGATTTTTAATTTTATTGATTAAATGAAAATGCCACTATATAGAACAATTTTAGTTGTTGTTGGATATTGGAGAAACCATACCAACAATATTAGACTACTTATCCACAATGTTTGAGATAGGTTCAAAATAAAATTAAAAAAATGCCTAGATAATCAACATTTACATGGGTATGCTTCTGATTCCATAACCTTTGAAAAAAAAAACTTAGAACAAACACTCCAAAATATTATATGCCTAAGCATGTTAATTATTAGCAAATGGCATGAAAATCAACACTAGGAGAGGGTTGGTCGTTCTTAGTGGCATCATTGTGCTTGGAAGGAACTTGAGAGGAAGAAGAGGAAAGCCTAGAGTTGATTTCCTTCAGTTGGAGCATGACTCCATCCAATTATAGTAGAACCTCCTCCCTAGCTTCATCCCTATCCTACATAGTTTTTGTAGTGCCCCACTGTAGGTGGCATGATATTTACATTATCTTGACTTTGAGACAATATTATGACATGTACATTATTCTTTAAGGACATAATAAATGATGATCTAATTCTTGTTATTTCATGTGATGATGAGTTATGATGTAGTTATTTCAATTTAAATCTAGACTATGTTGATGATTATGATATATGTGTTTATTAATGATTTTGATGATGTTCTATCATATTTATGCATTTTGATGACTATCTTTGTGATCATATGTTACTAATAGTTGTTTAAGGTGGTAGGAGACCACCTTGGTGCACATGTCCATGATGAGTTGACAATTTTGGTTTGGGTCATTTGAGTATATTTAATGCTATAATTTAATTTGTGAATAAAATATAATGACATGATTTCTGATGATATGTTAGTGTTTTGCAGGAACAAGTTAGATGCTTGGTCGAATGATTCACACATTGGTGACAGATATGTATGGAGTAGATTGAAATTTCGTGGAGGGAAACAATGTCCCTTATTCCACCCATTAACACTCCCATTGTGACTTGAATTGGAGGGTGTCAGAAAACCTTTGGTTTGAAGTTCACGATGTTGTTAGGGTGAACAACGGATTCAATCATTTACGAGAATTTACTAAGGGGTGTGCATCAAGTTGGAATACTTGATCCTTAGCACTATTAGACAAAGGACGAACTAGGAGCTAACAATGGCCTCCATTGTCATGCACATGTTCCCCTCTTTTAGTCACTGGTGTCTAAAGGGAAAGCAATGTGACACCCGTATAACTCTATGAAGAAGTTTTTGAAGGGAACAACTAGCTTGGCATCCTTAACACTAGGAGATTAAAGGAAATTCATGGTCATGTTGGTGAATTAAAATACCAAAATAAATGAGACCAATAAAAGAGATAATTCAAATTAATTAACAATCAAAAGGTTAAAGTTTGGGGGATGGGAAATAAGTATATACTTCTAGAGTTGAACTTAAAGATAAATGAAATATTCCCTCTAATCACCTTCACACAGGGAATTTCCCATAACAACATAAACCCTTTAAACATTTAAAATATTCTAAGATATAAGGGAGGAATAAAATCTGAACTAGAAAATAAGATTCATTCAATGGGTGATACATATTTATAGAAAAAGGTGGGGTGGGGTGGGGTGCGGTGGGGTGGGGTGGGAGTATGCATAACCAATTTTAAAAAGGGAAAAAATTCATGAGAGAATCTCATGTGACTAATGCATAAATCAAAATCTCAAACTGATATTTAATAGAGAAAAAGTAGGGGGCAAATGGGAACAATAATATGATACATGCATGTTGACTCTAGTTGATTAAACACAAATGCACCAAAACAGGGAATCTAATTTTGGATCAAGGGACAAATAAGAAACACTTTGCAGTGGAGGAAAATTAAATTTTAAAATAAAATAAGAAGAAAAAAAATTGAAAGCGAGGTCAAAGAAGGCTACGAAGCTAATCTAGTTTAATGAAAAGTTAGGCGGTAAGAAGTTCAATCTCAGGAAGCAGGTAGGGAGAAGCTGGAAGGAATACTAGGTTGTGGTAGAGATAGAGTCTTAGAGCTGGCTTAGACCGAGTCTACTAAGAGTTTAGATATTGGAACTACTAAACCCTAATATACTGTATGCACTAAAGAAAGAGTTACCAGCCTGGAAATAGGAGTTATAGATAGAAGAGAATCAGAACGGCAAGAGGATGATTGTCTTTATTAGAGATAGAAGCTATTCACTTTCAATGTGGAGTTGTAGGTTGTTCGTTCGAGTTGGAGTTGTATGATTGGCTATTGTCACTTACTGTTCCAGCAACCCAGCCCGAGAGCTAGGATAGCATAATAGTCTTTTTCAATAGGTCCATGCAAATCTCCATGAACTAATTCAAATGGTCTTCTAGCTCTCCAATAGAGACTTAGCATAAATTCATCTTGTGGCTTTGCAGGCGTGATAAAATTTCAACACTTGTATAGGTTAATAATCAAAATTTTGAATTAAAAAACATATTTATTTTTGCATGAAAATCCAAGTGGTGCTACCAAAACATTCTATAAAATGGAAAGCAAGCTAAGATAACCTCAGCTTTGGATGCACCTTAATGTTGTATGGATATCTGAATGCTATTTTTATTTTGATTGACTATTAGAGATGCGTTCATGAGTTTTTTGTGTGTACAGTTTCTATTGAGTGGGAACCTCTTAAGTTTTAGAGCTCAACTCCACATTGCTAATGTGTTCATCCCTTATATAGCCCCATTGTAGCTCGAGGGTTTGTGGGGAAGAAGAGTGCCCAAGGAAAGGCTGGGAGGTCAACTGGTGGGTTAGTGAAGTTGGTTATGTCTCAAGAATTTTCCAAGTGCATGGGAATTACATCAAGGAAACATAGGGAATTCAATAATTAGAGTTTATAACTCAATTTCATTGGTGAAAAAAATTTCTCAATTATGTTGAGAGTCTTGAAAATTAATAAATTTATAATACTTCTCACATTATATGAACCTTGTCCATAAAAGTTGAGGTTTGAAATATATTGTTTAATATTCATTGTTCGTGACAAAACTTAGTGGAGATCTTTGTAAATATTAAGTTAAGATGTTATAAAATTGTGAAACATTATTCTAATAATTAAATATTATACTAAAGGTGTCGATATTATTGTTAAAATAATTCTAATTATTTTCAAGTACTTATACGAATCTATTTAGTCAGGTTGAAGTTTTCATGAAAGTTATGCTTGTAAATTTCATGATTTAGTGTTTGATACAAAATGTTTACATTATTAAGGATTATGCTAACAGTTAATTCATGTTGGGATTATTTCTAAAATGATATGCTATAATATTCTTCCTCTTATATGTATCACGTCAAACTTATGTTGTGTGTGTGTGTGTTTCAAGTACTTATTTGAATCTATTTAGTCAGGTTGAAGGTTTCATGAATGCTATGCTTGTAAATTTCATGATTTAGTGGTTGATACAAAGTGTCTAGATTATTAAGGATTATGCTACATGTCAGTTCATGTTGGGATTATTTCTAAAATGATATGCTATAATATTCTTCCTCTTATATGTCTCATGTCAAACTTATGTTGTGTGTGTGTGTGTTTCTTGAACTTACACGAATTAACTAATTTGGTTAAGAATATAATAGTAAATATCTCATACATCCATATGCATCAACATGAAGGAAATTACCTATGAATTCAAGTAAAATTATAGTCAAAATAAATTACGTGAAACTGTAGTGGCCTACAATGATAGTAATGTAGTGAACAATTGATCTCCAATCTGTATTGAATTGGAATCTAGTGGAGCATTTCATCACCTCACTGCATCACGATTACACTTAGGTGAAAATGTAATAATATAGTAATCATGTTTCATATGCATTACATAAGAGACTGCTCGTGATTAGGATTTGGCGCAGAGATATCAACCAAAAAAAAAAGGATGAATACACCCTGTTACCCACCACTTCATGGGTGATATCCCTAAGAGAAATTTTCTCCATGATGGACCTCAGTGAACATCCAAAAACCCCTTGTAGCCTCCTACTAGCTCGTTGTTCCATTTCTCTGCCACCTGAGCCAGCCATGTGGTCCCTCACCCATCTGTATTGATCGTATTTTTGAAGGTGGGCCTCCCGAATCTAAAGGTATATCTTTTCATTTGGTAATTGAGTATTGGGTTTACTTATCATGGATACTTCTGGGCATGGATTGATGGGGGGATTTGGCAGAAAGAGTGGGCTTAGTATGTGCTCTTGTCCCCTTGGTCTCTTTTGGGTGTTACCCTTGAATCTTCGTCATGTGAGATATCCTTTATTGATCATTTCATTCTAGGGCAGTACTACTTAGGAAAACCTGACTTTGGGTGTGTGGTACCGCTCCTTTATCTGCATATATTACTACCATTCCACTCATTATACCTCCATTCATCATTTCTCCCACCTAGGTCCACATAGCCCCCATGGGTTCACATGGGGTCAACTTCCCTATCCCCTTGCCCCACCTTGGGTTAGGCCTCGAATGATGCGTCGGAGGTTGAAGCAACTAAAAGAAAAAATAAAAAGCATAATTGGCCACACTTAACAAGAAATTGTAGCATAAAATGCAAAATATGGTTGGGACAAAAATTATTAGCACGTGGAAAAAGCCAGTGTGGACCCATAAGGGTTGAAATCACTTAATAAGGTACATGTCTAACCCCCTTTATGGTATGAAGACACTAACACATGCCAAAGGCCACTATGGAAGGGAATGCAAATTTTAAGTGCCCACTTTGTTATCAATGATTTATAAGATCTTTTACATGATTATTCTAATGACTGGTTGTACTGGAAGCCTAGGGGACACATTGGATCTTATAAAAGATTGCATGTGGTTTCAATTTGGGTTTGGTCTACCTTTATGGGTTCCTAACCCACAAAGGGCTACATTGACACATATAGGGTGTGCATAGAGATCCATGGGGCTCCATAGCAGTAGACAACACTCCACGGATCCCCATCGATGTTCAAAGACTGCTAACGATCCACTTTGGGATGATGATGATGTGCTTGGTACATTATACCCAGCAGGCCCCACAGGAGCCCCACACTCTTGGCAGGTGTCCCAGGACTTATACGATGTCATGGAAATTTTCATTCCATTACTCGAGCCCTTGCAGAGGATCTACAAACATCTTCGACTCATATGGAGACCCATTGGGTCATTTATGTGCCCTTGTACCCCCTTATCCATCATAATTTGAGGAGTTTATTTCTCATTATGGAAGTTCAGGATATTATTATGCCTTTGGAGGGCCCAACGACATGTACATATTATTATTTAGCCCCGTGAGAGGTTTATTTTTCCATTTATGAGCTCGTTTGGTGGGCTTTTCACCAATAGGGGTTTTATTTGCACATTATTTTATGATTAGGGGCTAATGTACGCTCATAGGCTAATTCAAACTCCTAAGAGGGGTATATATTGATGTTAGCCACATTTATTTGTATCGTCACTTCGCATTTCTTCTTGGAGGATTATTTCGGATAAATTGATGAATTTTGATGTATGGATTTGGGCCATTTTTATCTTGGAGCTTCATTTTTTGCAAATGTGATGTTGGTTGGATATACTCTCTAACACTGTATATAAATTTTGATGATATATTTTTGTTGCTACATATTGTCGAACTTCACTATAATTAGGGCTAATTGTTGCATGATTGAAATGTAGAATTAAGTTTCTATTTGGCTCGTTTAAAGTATGGGCCATTGTTAGATGAATAAAATGTCCTAGAGATTGTTTTATCTTGATAATTTTGTACTATTTGCATGAAGTATAAATTCTTGAAGGTCGTTTTTCTTCTTTTTCCCTTAACATTGGACGAAATTGACTTTCCATGCCTCCTTGATCAAGAAACTGAATTCTCAATCATAATAATCCTTGAATCCATATCCCTAAGGTAGATAGGCATTGGTACCTCAAAAGGGTGGTTATTTTCCCCTTTATTTTCCCCTTTCCCCCTGGTTTAGCCCTGATAAGTCACCTAGGGAATCAATTTCTCGTGAATTCACCCACAGGAAAACTTTGATCTCTTGGAGGCTACTGCGCTGGTTGGTCCCCTCCCTCTCCTTCAAAATTGAGGAAATTCCAATGGTGGAATCTTCGAGAATCCCAAGCCCTAGATCTAAAACCATGTTTTTCCTAGGCATCCCTAAGGGTAGACCCCAGTAGGATCAATTTTACCTTTTGAAGAAAAAATTCTTAACTGATCTTTCCCCTCACCTTATCCAGGACAAGAACATCATTGGTTGTTATTCCATCCCCGAACCTGGGTTGGGTCCACTTGGTCCGATGTGGTCATGTTTTATATCAAATAATAATCATCAAGGGATATTTTGGAAACCAAGTTCATATAGGATTTTAGGGATCGAGAAGTACCTGTTCAAGTTGTATCCTTCTCCCTTATCCTTACCCCTTCTCCCTTGGAAGGCACACCCTTGCTTAAAGAACAAGCAAGCACCATTTCTTCCCATTCTTCCTCGGAAAGGGTTACTAGGATCACTTCATAATTATCCATTGACATATCCTTTATAAGTGGCTTCCAAAAAAAATCGGGAATCCTCCCATCAATGAAACTCCGTAAAGAGCAGGGAATCTTACCATTGGTGACAGTGGGCTAAGCCTCCACCATTGCCCTTAGTCTAGAAATTGCCCTATTAAGAACCCCTTTAGGTCCCCTGCTGGTTTGAGTGGTAACATTTCTAGCACCATTGCAGGGGAGGAAGCGGGTATTCCTTCCTAGTGAATCAATGAGGAATTGATTAATTAACGACATTTATTAATATTCCTCTGGCGACTCCACAATGTCCATCCGAAGATGGAAGGCCCTGAGACGTTAGCCTATCATCGTAGAAAGAATCATGAATCCCATATCTCGTTCTTTGATAGGAGGCTTAAGAGGTTGAAACACATGCATAAAATCTTCAGGCCTCTCAATCTTTCAAATGTGATTGGGGCATTATTCACCCATGTCCCTAAAGTTTCTGACATACCTACATTTAGTGGCGAGGAATATCCTTAGGAGCACCTTCTAAAAGTTGAAGGCCTGACATGTGGGGAATCTTATAATGAGTTCAACTGCATGATTGCCTTTGCCACAAGTTTCATAGGAGAAGCCCATGAGTTGTATTTCTCCCTTCCTGCGTCATCTATATCTTGATGGGAGGGGTTCCTTGAACCATTTGAAAAAAGATGATACCATAAAAAGAATGTGGTTCAATTATACAAGGGGTTCTTATCTACTGAGAAGAAGGATGATGAATCCATTGCAAAATTCAATCACATGTTCAACTCTATCATTCACATCTTCCATATAGCTTAGCCCCTCCAAAAGAAATAACGTTGGCTATGTACCTAAATTCTTTCACAGGAAAGCTAGCTTTTGATGCCCAGAATAATGAACCTGATAACCTCTTCAAAGCCCAAAACGTCATATTTGACATTGAACATAGTTACTGATCAAATGAGAAAATTACCGATTACTCGTTTTTTTGAGGTAAAAAAAAAACACCCGAATTTGAATAGTGATGCAAAATCGCCCTTTTTTTGGAGCATATTTTTGGCACTTTAAATTTTCTTAAATTTAAATGTCATTGAGTTTTTTTTTAAATGTCACTGATTTTCATGTCGATTTTGAAAAGTGGTGATGCAGAATCAACCCCTTTTTTTTAGAGGGTTTTTTTTTAACACTTTACATTTCCTAACGTTTTCTTCTTCCTTGAGATGTTTATTTTTAAGTGTATTTATGTATTCAATTTTTTTTTTTCATTTTTCTTAATGAAAAAATTGCATTTGGAATGTTTTTGCAAAAAAAAAAAAATTGCAAAAAAGGCTAGGGAGCGAAAATTTCGCTCCCAGGGTTGCTCCTGAAATTCGCTCCCTGCAGGAGTGGGTTCGAGGGGGGGAGAGCTGCTCCCCCACAACCCTGGCTGCGTATGAGGTTTTGAGAGCCTGTTTTGGCTTGCTGGTTGTACCCTTGACAAGTAGAAGCCTGTGTGAGTTAGTTGAGGTGAGAAAAAGGATTAGAAGGTATGGGAAGCCCTCTCTTGGAATTTATGAAGGAAATCTCCATATTCTGATTTTTTACTTCACATTTTAAATAAAATTTCTGAATTTCCAGAATTAAGGAAAACAGAGTTGTCTATGTGGGGTAGTGTCCTGGGTTATGGGAGACAGTTGGGGCAACCCGGCATGTCCCCATCATGAGCTCATCTCGACTATGGGCAGAAAAACCCAAATGTTGCATAAATGTCGCATTTTTTGTGATGGGTGACTCACCACGCTGTCCATCTCAGTGTCGTCCGAGGCGCATGTGTGCAATCATCCTAAGGGCCTAATAGTATGCCTTCTATCTCAACCTACCATCTCATCACAACATTCATTATATGGTTTATGTTAGCAACATCATATGATATTTTTCAAACACAACGTACAAGTTGTGCACATACAAGATATTATTCCATATTTCCAACCTCCCCTTCTAGAAGACATGGTGCTAAATATCAAGACAAAGACCACCAAAAATACATAGACTGCAATACATCTAGTCTGTAGATAGACACGCATGTCTTCCCGAGCTAAGTGGATCTTACAATACACATTTGAGTAGTGGCTTCCCTATTTATAAAAAAATTGAGGACAATTTGAAGTTAACCAAGGATTCTATGGTAAGCACTATGAGTTTTCTTCAGGAATTGCATTGTAGATCTCAAGTGTGTGATTTTGCAGTTTGTCATGTAGTGATCTGTCCTTAATAAAATGCTCTATAGAAGTTGAGATCTGATGTTTTTGTAATTCTTACATCTATATGGCACCTTAGATTTGTAACTTGCTAAGAGACTCTTGACAGTAACTTATAGTGTCATTCTTCGAAGAGAGGCCTTCACATTTAAAGTATCTCTGTTCTTTCAAGCAAGTGCACATTTCTGTTTCAAGTGTACATGCAAGCCTAAAGTTAATGAAAATATCATCTTGCATTTTTTGAGCAAGTTTTTCTCCTTTACACTCCACAATATATATTTTAGATTTTCTCATATTGCTCCATCTTTGGCCCTTATCACTTAGTGAAGAATGTAGAACATAGTGAATAAGGTAGACAAATATTCACTGCCATTGTCACACCTAAGTTTCCTAAGAGATTTCACTACTATCTAATTCTCAGCCAAAGTTCGGAGTATTTTTAATGAATCTAAAAATTCTCATTTATTCTTAAAAAAAGCATTTTCCATTGTGTTAGATGCATCATCAATGTATGTAACAACGTACATTACACCACCATGTCATACAGTTTGCAGTGGTTCTTAAAAAAAGCATTTGCCATTGTGTTAGATGCATCATCAATGTATGTAACAATGTACATTACACCACCATGTCATACAGTTTGCAGTGGTTCACATATGCGGCTCTTTGTGTGATTCAGTTCAAAAAATTCTTTAAAAAGATCATGGTATCTTTTAGAAATTGTCCTAGTGATGTTCCCATACAATTAATTTTCACACAACTCGGAAATTTCTGATGAATCCACATCCCATCTGTAAAGAAGTTTCTCCCCCTCATCTCTGCTACTTTCTACATACTTGGACCAGTCTACACTGCACAACTTCACTTTACATAACCAACTTGTTCAGACTAACATGAACATTTATGGGAACATAATTACAGTGATAATTATGTACAAGTTATTTTATTGTGTTCCTTATACAACTCCTCGTTGCTGAGCATATGTTACAACACAAACATCGGTATTGAACTCAATTTTAAATCCAAAATCTACAAATTGTTCTTAAAGAAAGTATTTTTCAAGCTTAGGCACATGCAGCACAGCATTAATTCTCTTACAAGCCCTAGTTGAAACTTAAACCATTATGGGGCCGGTCCCTACAACCCTATTGAGGGATGATCCCTATTACTTCCATCGTCCCTCAAGAAAGCATACTTGCATTGGGGAGAGGGATCATATGTCAGAAACCACTCTCCATCTAGAGTGATATGAATTGTAACATTCGAATCCAAGAACAGAGCTTCTCCTCTTCCCACTAAAGTTGACACGTCTACCATAAATAGCATCTCATCTCTATTAAACAACACACTATTTATCCACAACTTCCTTTTCTTCTTCTCATCTAAAATCCTCTGCTTACACTTACTGTAAAGTTATTTAACTCTCTGTAGTGACACATATTCAGATTTCGAAATGTAGACCCAAAACTGCTTTACACTCCTCTGAGAATTCATCATAAGAAATTCTAACATGCTGAATTTAAACCATAGTTGGAAAAACATCATTGGAAAATTTTAATTTGGAAGAGATGCACCTAGAATAAGAAAATTATTGACAATTAAACAAACAAAATGCTTAGTAATATAAACAAAGCTTTGGAGTGAAATTTACCAGGAGAACAGTTACTATACATGCTAAGTTGGTAACTAGACCTTTGAAATAATTGTGGAAAGTTCTTGTCCACACAGAGAAACCCGGAGTTGCAAAAACATGACAAAACACGGTGTGGTTATATACATAGGAGAAATGATAATTCCACAAACAACGTAACCATGTAAGTCTCCTTTGTCAATGCTTAAGACTTCCTTTTATAATTGCAATGGATATAAAGATATAGCTGCACGTGCAGCTATTTAAAGACACTGCACTAACAATATATTAACAGCATGAGAAATGAATACAACATTGTGATATAGTTTGAAAATGACTGAATAAATTCAAATAGTCATCTCCAGCCAAATATCTTCAATAGAGATTACACTGAATAAATGTTGTCAGCTGCCACAACAAAGCTGGTGGTGAACGGAGAGAATCAATTGGTCGTTAGAGCTTCAAAAGATTTACAAAGCAGCTGCTCTTAATTCTCCCAATAAACTTGCAGCAGACAGATTGGACTCCACGTGCATTGAGCTTGCCTAAAGATTCAATGTTTAGTATAGGGATGTTAAAAGTTATTTAAGATAATAAGGGGAAAAATTGACTGTTTGTCGCTCTCCTTTCCCGTCACACATTACAACAAATACAAAGACATAAGTAGTTATTGCAGAGTCAAGAAAGAAGCCCGTCCAAAGAAGCAAATCAGATATCAATAAGTGAACACGGGACTTCATTCTAAGTTTCCATTTTTTTCTCAATGAGAATACATATGGAAAGGAAAATAAACTATGTAAATAGGAATGTGGATCAAGCAACCCGAATTTTGTTCGATAGGGTTCTGTCTCACTGTAAATGAAGTCACCTGAAGCAATCCAATCATCTTTTCAATGTCCATAGATTCTCAAGCGAGGTAGCATCCATGGTTCTATCCGATTCAGCTAAAGCCTAATTAAGGTCATAAATATTGCCCATACTTTGACCTCTTATTTAGATCTGACTTCCAGATTAAGGTTATTGGTATACTTTAAGAACTTTGACCTCTTATTTAGATCTGACTGCCCAATTAAGGTTATTGGTATACTTCAAGTATTATCACGTAGATGTACATCTCCACTCCATTCTTTCAGCAGCTAAAAAGTTCGACTGAATAGTTGACATCTTGAAATCATGTCAAATAAAGAGCCAAACAAAGCTTCAGATTCAGAGTCCAATTCTGAGAAGTAATCAGTTTTATTATTAACGAACCAGAGGCCTATGAATATTTTGGCTCCCTTTGGTCGATCTATTCATAGAATACAATTTTACAAGATGTGAACATCTGACATTAGGGCTGAGAACTGACTCTTTTCAACTCTTTTATATTTTCATCGCCCGTAATATGCAATTTAATACGGAGGTTGGTCAGCAAGCAATGATGTTCCAGGCTTAAGGATTTCGGATTCTGAGCATAAAGGGCTTTTAACACAGAACGATATACCTGTAACTCCATCTCATGTGTTTTTGTCCTTTGCTCCATGACTTCTGTTAGATCACTATGCTTAAACCGTTTGACATTATTGCATTTTCCTTTTTGAATGTCACCGAACGTTCCATCTCTTCTGTCATCATGGACATATGGCCTTTTGAGTCCTTTCAAATGAGGGGCAAGCAAATTACTTCTCCAAGGCACAGCTTCAACACTCTTTAATCCATTTTCATGATTAGAAAACTTGGGCGTTCTTGAATCTTTGACAACTTCGTTAGCATTGAGAAAATTTGAGCGTTCTTTCAGTGTTATCCTCTTTCCTATCAAGCCACATTGTCTTCTCTGCTTGTTTACTTCTTGTTCAGGCTGCTGTTGGAATTGCACGTCAGTTTGCATATCTCCAGGAGATGATGCTACAGAAGTTTGCTCACTGTTTTCAACCATGGGACAATTTCCATCATAGATGACATCACCCGATTGCTACAAGAAAGGGAAAATAATACATTAGCCATCCTATCATGGAAGGACAAAAAGTCTTCCCAGGTTCACTGTGAAACATAATAATGCAAAGTTTTGAGACAAAACTACTCAAGTTAAATATTAAAGTGAATTACCTTAATCTTACAAGGCAAGGATTAATGCTTACACACAGGCAGGGATGTGAAAACATAAACCCATAAGTATTAGAGATTTCATAATTTTCCGAAAAGTTTGAAATTTGCTCTGGAAATGTAAATTGGCATTGATTTTGATTTTTACATGCTAGAAGTTAAGGTTCAAACCCAACTTTACACTTCATGATCATTAGGCATGGAAACAGTCTACACCAGTTCATTCATGCAATAGATGATGTGTTGGACCTCCCAATTGCACAATAAGTATGGGGTTATGGTTTGAACCCTAAGTTCGATAAACTAAGAATCTACAATGTAGTAAGCTTAACCAACCCTACTTGTATAGTCTATGCAGATAGATACAACGATGTATAGTGCATGCAGATGGATACAACAAAGTTTCAGATCTGCACGAATGGACAATATCACTATCATCTTTTAGAGCCCTAATTTATCTCCAAACAAAAAAGTATGAGAGATTTCAAAATTTTCTGAAAAGTTTGAAATTTGCATTGGAAATGTAAATTGGCATTGATTTTTATTTTTACATGCTAAAACTTAAGGTTCAAACCTAACTTTACACTTCATGATGATCATTAGGCATGGAAGCAGTCTACACCAGTTCATTCATGCAATAGATGATGTGTTTGACCTCCCTATTGCACAATAAGAATGGGGTTATGGTTTGAACCCTAAGTTCAATAAACTAAGAAAAAAACAATAATTTAAACTCTTTTAATCACCTCATATTTAAAACAATTTTCTTGGAAATGATTAAAATATATAGTGAATGTAAGAGCTCATTTATGACATGGATAAATGAATCTCAAATTTGCATAAATAGACAATATCCCTATCATTTTTTAACCCTAATTCAACTGATATTTTAGAGATTTCAAAAAAATACTCCAACCTAATTTGGAAAAACAGATGGTTGTTGATTTGATTTTGACAGAGTCAAACTCAGTATTCTAACTCTGCACTCCATATTTATTAGAAACTGAAAAATTATACCAGTTTATTCATTGCAATCTTAATGAGTGCACCAGATAATGTACTCAATCTAGCCCAGCCCAGGGGGCGCAGCATGTTGGCCAGAGAACTTATTGCTAATGTGTTCGTGTGGTTGAGCAGGTCACAAGTTCAAACCTCAGTTACTCATACACTGTGTAGGGGGTTGTACAATTGCACCCCAAAGTTATAATGGCAAAAGATGGGAATCAACCTCTTATTCGAGTAAAAAAACTCATGACTACCAATTCCGCCAGCATAATAATAATATACTCAATCTTACACCATCAAATCTCCCCATTATGCTTTGAACCCTAATAATAATAATATACTCAATCTCACACCATTAAATCTCCCCATTATGCTTTGAACCCTAGGTTTACAAAATTACTTATTAACAAAGAGTACGAACGACATTGAATCACAAACTCTTTTAAAATAATTTTTAGAACACAATTAAGAGAGAGTGAATAAAAAGTCCATTAATTAACATCTATTTTCTATGGAAGAACAACCTATTTTTGTATGGATTTGGCTACAAACAATGTAATAACTCTAACTGGAACTCAATATTCTATGAAATCCATGAAGCTTATTACCATTCAATGACTCTAATTGGAACTCCATATTATATGAAGAACATCACTCATACATTGAAATTGATAACAGAAAAGAAAGAAAAAATAAATAGAATTACAGTAAAAGTGTTACCTGTGAGTACAACAGAGACCATCTTCCTTTGGACCATAGTTTAGCATCGCGTAGTTGGGAGAGATAAAATTTGTCATAGAGGCCGGTGTGAGAATTATGGATTAAGAAATACTTCGCCGCGTGCACGACTTGGATGACAGTGCCCAGCCACCAGCAACCTTTGTCATAAAATTCAACTACATCCCCAACAGAGTAAGAATGTTTCTCTGAGAAAGAGAGAGGAATGGGCCTCACTTGGGTGGCTGGCACATCTTCTTCTGTCAAAGGTTGTCCGTTGTCATTGAGGAGTTCAAAATTGTCGGGGTCGTAACGTATCTTGTAACGACGCCCTCGCCCTCGCCCTCGCCCAGGTGGCACATATGCAGCCATGATGACTCCTTCCAGCCAAGCACTGCGATACCTATACTCATTACTCCGCACCTCCACTCTCAACCCCAACATCAACCTGTTCAACATCCTTAATGCACCCGCAATCCAAAGACTGACAATGGTATTCGTTTCCTACGAGGACGAATACCTCCCTGCTCAGTTGCAATCCAAACCAAAGACTGACAATGGTATTCGTTTCCTACGAGGACGAATACCTCCCTGCTCAGTTGCAATCCAAAGACTGACAATGGTATTCGTTTCCTACGTGGACGAATACCTCCCTGCTCAGTTGCAATCCAAAGACTGACAATGGTATTCGTTTCCTACGAGGACGAATACCTCCCGCTCAGTTGGGAGTAGAGGGGTTGCGTCTTAAATATAATCGAGAAAGAAACAAAAATGGTATATCATGCGCTTCCTCTGGGTTGGGGAACATATAAATAAAGGGCAGCAAGACCAAGAGGGCTCGAGTGTTTAACTATGCAGCAGTGCATACATATTTAAAGTTTGGTCGTTAGGGTGCATACATGTTTAACTATGCAGCAGTGACTCTTTTTAGGGTGGTGGTTAGCAATTAATTGCTATTACTATTGTTGTTACTAGCATTAGAGTTTCATGTATTAGTAGTTTTACTAAATGAAACACTTAATTTGTCTCTCCATCAACAACGCCTTCCATATATAAACTATCTAACATTAACTCTGCTAAAAATATAAATAATTTATCATAAATGGGTGCATGAGGCACATCCTTTTTCTCGAGGTTCATCAACTATTATTGATATATAACACATAATAAAGAAATGGAAATGGCTTTTAACACATAGCCTATATAGAATAGAAGACATTGTTTTCTTTAAATGAGGATCCAACATGTCCATTAGTGTTAATCTCAATCTTATTTGAACATGTCTCCACATTAGTAGTTCTCTTCTAAATACATGAGTTGTGTAACCATGATGAGTCTAATCCATGGGAAACAACACTTGCATTTTAATTTATTCGTTATGCATTGTAGCACTGCTTTCAAATGAAAGAAGAACATTACTACACCTATTTAATTTGAGACCACTAACGCAACATATTCTATTAAAATGATTATAGAACATTAATGTGCACTTCTTTTGTAAGTCGTTATGGACCATTAGTGCTTTTCCTATAAAGAATGCACTCATCTATATTAATTAAAATTATTATTGAAATAATAAACACCTCATTTACAATTCTATTTTCTATCAACTAGCATTCTTTTTGTCGCATGTGTGGGAATCAAGATACAAGAGAGAGGGAAACAGGGAGAGATTCAATGACTTCAATTACAAATGTTATGCATTCTCTCCTAGGGATGTTACCTCCTAAAATATTATCAGGATGATAGATAACTGGAGGTGAAAAGCAACTTCATAAGATAATTGATGAAATGTTGGGATCATGTTCCAAAGGCATTGAAGGTGGACATGGAAAATTAGTTTTCCCTTATAGATTATGAAATATATTTCATTTATCACTTATTTAATAAGAGAAAACATTATCCCAATTACCCTAGTGTTCTTGATCATGCTCCCATGGAGATGTAGAATACATATGTCCTCAAGTATGTCAATCTTGTAATTTTCTATGTACATGACTTCTAGATGAAGGGGTTAATCGTAACATTCTCCAACTTTATCATTAAGAGGTCTAAGTTGTTAGTATTATTCTTAAATCACTTTCAATTTTCCTTGATTATGGACAAACATAGGTTTTGGGACAGTGTACTGTGTTTATTACACAATTGAAAAATATTTAAGTGGATTAAAAACCTTAGTTTACATGTGTTAAATTACTTGTATTACTTGTAAATATGAAATAAATAAACAAAATGCAAAAAAAAAAAACAGAAATACAAGAGACAAATAATAGAATAAAAATTCTCAATTTTATTATCCAAGGAAAGCTTTGTGACACCTTCGAGGAGATCTTCAAAATAATTGGCTTCTCCTTTAACCTCCTCCTTCGGAGGGTCCTTTATGAATCCTATACCTGAAAATATGGTAACTCTCTCTCTGTGGAAAAAAATGGCAATGGTAGAGTGAGAACTCAAGGTCTATGAGCTTGAATGGTAGAGAATCATAACTTGGACAATGAAATGGTCATGTCGAATGAGGGAGAACACTTCTCATATTTATAGTCGAATAATTATTATATTTGATATGGTTTAAATAATAAAAAATTATTATTGGACCAAATCAATATTTAACCCCCATTAATTTTTTTTATTGAATTAGTTCCATACGAATGGGTAAAATGGGTGAAGTTGACATAAATTGAATGCAATTTTGGATTATTTTTATATAAATAAATAAAATTGATGAAAATAATCCCCGAGGAGCAACTCAGATGGAAATGGTTGTGTTTTGAAGTATTATATAAACTATGAGATATAAGATTCAATTCCCCTGATTAACATGTGTCTGCAAGATGGGTGTACATAGGCACCTAAAGGTTATATTGGCAGTGGTGGGAATCAACCCTGTGTCAAGCAAGTTTGAATCTAGCCTAGTTGCTTATTCTTCTAGATACAAAAATATAAAATAAAGTGGATGAAAATAACTAAGGAAAAGTGGTCATTTAGGCTATTTTCATGGGTTTTTAATGTGAAAGTGGGTTTTAATGTGGGAAAACCATCTAACAAAGTGTTTTTTGATAATCTTAGTAATTTTGGGAAAGTGGTCATTTTTATGTGATAACACGAGGTGTAGAGAGGGCTAGATTCCCATAATGATTGTAGTTGTGTGATATATTTTTTCAGACGTTTCCATCCTCTTTATCTACATGCAATTACTTCCTCAACTATCCACTAACCATAATGCATAAGCACACTTTGGATATGATGATGCCCAATGATATTGTGAAGTATTATATCATGTTGAGGAGTTTTTTAAACTATGATTGATATGATATATGGTCTAGACAAGATTGATCTAGGATTTGTGTCATATCATTTGTCAGTGTGAGGTTGACAACCTCCCATTTCCTTATGGTGAGCCAACTAATGAGAAAGGTAAATATAATTAAGTACCTTTTAGTTAAGTGAAATTATTTTATACCATGTTAAACAAGTATGATATTTTTAATAATATTACGTGTAAATTGACTAATTAGGGTGGTTGATTACTTTGCAATTTGTTTCTTAGTTCTTATCCTAAATGATCTAGCTAACAAGTTAAATGATATCAATGGTGTATATGGTAGTGGTAAATGCATTATGGTTTTTGTCAATCAAGATGGACGCATGGTAGCTACATGAACAATTTTAGACTTAAGGAAATATGACCAATGGGTTGATTCTCACAGATTGTTCCATGAGACATGTCAAGACATTTTTTTTATTTATAATGGGTGTGCCCAAGGAATTGTGAGGTGCATCTGGTAGTGGAATATAAAACTATGTGATTAACAAGAGGATGCATATGTTTTTCAAGTTATCGTGTTGAGGTTGGTGATCATTCTTAAGGTAGTGGAGTTGTGTCAATAGGCATTGGTGTTGAGGGTAGTTGCAATACCTTGATATATGACATTGTTGAGTGTAGTTGTTAAGAGGTGGTTGGTACTAGTATTGTTGTTTCAAGTAGTAGTGTTTTCCATACTAGTGATAATGATCCATGTTTAGATATAATTTCTATGGACACTATAGTATGATACTTCGCCATTTGACTTAGATTAGTGTTTTGTAGATATTTGTTTTTTATACTCATGCTATAGCATAGATATTACTAGAAATGTATTAGCTTTTACTTTTTCTATTACATGTTAATTTGATATATGTCATGATATGTTTTGTTACATTTATTATTTGATACATAGTTTTAGTTTATCACATTGCATATAAATGTGATGCATTATCAAATCACTTACTCTATATAGGGTTATTTTCATTTTGCACAATGCATCATTTGATTTGATACATGGTTAAATTATGTCAAATCACCATTTTATCAATTTTTCTCCAAGGAAAGCTTTGTGAGATTCCCCCTTCTTCAATAGAATATTTTGATGGAGGGTATCTTAACCATCAATGATATTATCAATTGATCATGCCAAGGAAATCAACTGAATTTGAATCTATGACCAAGAAAACTTTGGGGGCCAATATTCGCAAGTGGGCTAATTTTCCATGTTTAAAAAAAAAAAAACGATTCGTCAATTTTCATTTTTTCCAAAAATGATTCACCCAATTTTTATAGTATTCAAATATTTTCTCTTAAAAATTGCCCAAATTAGATAGAGACTATATAAAATCTTTGGAAATTACATCCTTAAAAATTTGTCCTACCATTGACCCATCTACAATGTAGTAAGCTTAACCAACCCAAGTGAATTACGTTAATCTTACAAGGAAAGGATTAATGCTTACACACAGGCAAGGATATGAAAACATAAACCCATCTACAATGTAGTAAGCTTAACCAACCCTACTTGTATAGTGTATGCAGATAGATACAACGATGTATAGTGCATGCAGATGGACACAACGAATTTTCAGATCTGCACGAATGGACAATATCACTATCATCTTTTAGAGCCCTAGTTTATCTCCAAACAAAAAAGTATTAGAGATTTCAAAAATTTCCAAAAAGTTTGAAATTTGCTCTGGAAATGTAAATTGGCATTGATTTTGATTTTTACATACTAAAAGTTAAGGTTCAAACCTAACTTTACACTTCATGATCATTGGGCATGGAAGTAGGCTACACCAGTACATTCATGCAATAGATGATGTGTTGGACCTCCCAATTGCACAATAAGTATGGGTTATGGTTTGAACCCTAAGTTCGATAAACTAAGAATCTACAATGTAGTAAAGCTTAACCAACCCTACTTGTATAGTGTATGCAGATAGATACAACGATGTAGAGTGCATGTAGATGGATACAACAAAGTTTCAGATCTGCACGAATGGACAATATCACTATCATCTTTTAGAGCCCTAATTTATCTCCAAACAAAAAATTATTAGAGATTTCAAATTTTTTTGAAAAGTTTGAAATTTGCTATGGAAATGTAAATTGGCATTAATTTTTATTTTTACATGCTAAAACTTAGGGTTCAAACCCAACTTTACACTTCATGATCATTAGGCATGGAAGCAGTATACACTAGTTCATTCATGCAATAGATGACGTGTTGGACCTCCCAATTGCACAATAAGAATGGGGTTATGGTTTGAACCCTAAGTTCGATAAACTAAGAATAAAACAAGAATTTAAACTCTTTTAATCACCTCATGTTTAAAACAATTTTCTTGGAAATGATTAAAATATATAGTGAGTATAAGAGCTCACTCATGTCATGGATAAATGAATCTCAAATCTGCATAAATCGACAATATCCCTATCATTTTTAACCCTAATTCAACTGATATTTTAGAGATTTCAAAAAAACAATCCAACCTAATTTGGAAAAATAGATGGTTGTTGATTTTGATTTTGACTTAGTCAAACTCAGTATTCGAATGTAACTCTGCACTCCATATGTATTAGAAACGGAAAAATTATACCAGTTTATTCATTGCAATCTTAATGAGTGCAACAGATAATGTACTCAATCTAGCCCAGCCCCTGGGGCGCAACATGTTGGCTAGAGAACGTATGCTAATGATAATGCGTTCGTGCTGTTAAGTAGGTCATAAGTTCAAACCTTAGATACCCATACACTGTGTAGGGGGCTGTGTAGTTGCACCCAAAGTTATAATGGCAGAAGACAAAATCAACCCCTTATTCGAGTAAAAAAACCTCTTGGCTACCAATTCCACGAGCATAATAATAATATACTCAATCTCACACCATCAAATCTCCCTGTTATGCTTTGAACCCTAATAATAATAATAATATACTCAATCTCACACCATTAAATCTCCCCATTATGATTTGAACCCTAGGTTTACAAAATTACTTATTAACAAAGAGTACGAACAACATTGAATCACAAACTCTTTTAACCATTCTCTTTTAAAATAATTTTTCAAACACAATTAAGAGAGAGTGAATATAAAGTCCATTATTTACATCTATTATCTGTGGAAGAACAACCTATTTTTTTATGGATTTGGATATAAACAATGTAATAAATCTAACTGGAACTCAATATTCTATGAAATCCATGAAGCTTATTACCATTCAATGACTCTAACTGGAACTCCATATTATATGAAGAACATCACTGATAAATTGAAATTGATAATAGAAAAGAAAGAAAAAATAAATAGAATTACAGTAAAAGTGTTACCTGTGAGTACAACAAAGACCATCTTCCTTTGGACCATAGTTAAGCATCGCGTAGTTGGGAGAGATAAAATTTGTTATAGAGGCCGATGTGAGAATTATGGATTAAGAAATACTTCACCGCGTGCACGACTTGGATGACAGTGCCCAGCCACCAGCAACCTTTGTCATAAAGTTCAACTACATCCCCAACAGAGTAAGAATGTTTCTCTGAGAAAGAGAGAGGAATGAGCCTCACTTGGGTGGCTGGCATATCTTTTTCTGTCAAAGGTTGTCTGTTTTCAGTGAGGAGTTCATAATTGTCGGGGTCATAACATATCTTGTAACGATGCCCTTGCCTAGGTGGCACATATGCATCCATGATGACTCCTTCCAGCCAAGCACTGCGATACCTATACTCATTACTCTGCACCTCCACTCTCATCCCCAACATCAACTTGTTCAACATCCTTAATGCACCTGCTGTGCCCTGCAATCCAAAGACTGACAATTGGCACACCAAGACACTGTGCTCTCCGTACAAACCCTCTCAGTGCGTCTCATTACTATAGCGCACTAGTGCGCTACACAGATTCAGGTCTGGTGTGTCATAAAAAATCGCGCTAAATTGAAATAGGCCTGATGCACTTGGAAGAAACCACCTAGTGCGCCTCAAAAACCCGCACCTAGGAACAAGGTTAAATAAAAAAAAATTACGGCCAAAAAATCCGGATTTTCACTTCTTCAGTGCTCCATATCTCTCAAGCACCGACACGAATTTCCCTTGTGTGAGGCATCCTGCCATCGGTGCTCCCATTGCACGCACTGCTGCCATCCATTTCCCACCATCTCGATTTCAAATTTTGGAAAATGGTGGGAAAATTTAGTTTTGCAAATTATTCAACAAATATTCCTCCTTGACGTTGAAATGTACATGTGTTTTACTTGTTTCTCCATAATTAAACTTTTTAGTGGATTGTATTTCTAAAAAAACATAAAATTTACCCTTAAAAAAAAAAAAAAAAAATCCCACGCGGTGCGCTCGAGCCCTTCGGCTCGCACCGGTTCGTGGTGTTGCCTATAAATTTACAGGTCGCACCGGGAACGGTGCTAACGGAAAACGCACCGGTTCCGGTGCGGTATTGAAAAGGTGCATCGTGCTTTTTATAAATACATAAATGGCGGTGCGGTCGGTCAACCGCCCGCACCGTTGAATATGTCCAAGTTCGGGAGGGCGGTGCACTGACGAAACTATGCGCCCTGAGGGAAATTTTTTAGTTCGCGCACCGCCCTCTGGACACTGGTACATAGTCAACGGTGCGGTCATTTAAATGACCGTACATATTCAATGGTGCGGTCAGTTAAACCACCACACTATTGACCGTGTAATGATGCCAGAGGGCGGTGCACTAATGAAACTATCTGCCCTGGGACGATTATTTTGGTGAACGCACCACCCTCCCGAACTTGTACATAGTCAACGGTGTGATCAGTTAAACGACCACACCATTGACCATTAAGTAATGTTTGGTGGTGTGTTGACGTAATTATTTGCTCCGGGATGGATAGTTTCGTCAACACACTGCAGAAGGAAGTACATTTCATGATCCGAATGGAAAATGGCATCAACCCATGGTATTCATCTACCCATGTTATCCATCCACCCATGGAACCCATGGTATTGTAAATGGCATCGAATCACGGTATTCATCCACCCATGATATTTACTCGCCCATGGTATTGTAAGTGACCCATGGTATGTATCCACCCATGGTATTCATCCACACATGGGATTTACCCGTGGTATTGTAAGTGGTATCTACCCATGGTATTGGCCCATGGTATCCACTTATGGTATTCTATCTAAAAAAAAAGGCTATAAATAACAAGCCTCACTTTGTAAAAGGACAGATTGTTCGCCACAATGTAACTTCTACAGTTATTCTCTATTTTAATAAAACAAGTTTCTTTGTGGTTTTATTTTCTTTGTGTTCTCTCTTTTTTCTGGCATTCTAATTTTGTAGATCTTATCAGATCCATTTCAATTTTCTTAGATCTTGGGGGCCTCCCCCCAAGATCTGGATCAGTGGTATCAGATTCAGGTTACACCTCCATGGGAATAAGGGTTTGAAACATATTTCAGTTTTAATGTTTTGCAGCAATATTCAACAAAATCCATGATTTTTTTTGGGCGGTGAGTTTTCAGATAAGATCTGAAACTTATGATGAAAAATTTACAAAAACAAAGACCATATCTGGATTCCTTGCGAAAAAATACTCAAATTCAAAAAAAAAATCGGCCAAATTGGAGTTCGGATGAGGGAGATATCGCTGATTCAAAATCAACAATGTTGAAGCAATTTTTCTAACGACAATTCATGGACGGCGGCTTTCCTGTCATTTTTCGCAATTTTTAGTGCAAAATTTCAGAAGAATGGATATATATCTGAGCTCCTCTTGAAAAATCATCCAAGTTCAAAAAACAAATCGGTCGAATCGGAGTCTGGATGTGGGAGTTATCGTTGATTTAAAATCAACTCTTTTTTCAGAAATTTTGTGACGGCGAGACAGTTCAAGCGCAAATATGAGAGTCTGGAGTCTCCAGATAGTGGTTTCAAACAAGTGAGAGGATGCAAAATGATCATTACATTTCCAAAAATAGGTTATAATAAATATTCTGAGTTATATTGACCGAGTTATGCTCATTTTAAATCTGGAGCAGCATTCGGAACGGGTTCCCTTTGGAGATGTGCCCTCCCACCCCACTTTAGTAGGCACCTACTTCACATTCATTAGTTTCAGCATAGCAGCATTCAGCTTGGGTTATTTGGAGACGTGCCCTCCCACCCCAAGCTATGTAGGCACCTGCTATTTCATCAACAATCAACATCACGGTTATGGGTCAACCACACAAAATCATTTTCATCGAACTCCTTTTGCTAGGCCGCACACTGTTAGTAACACAATTGGTCACAAGCATTACAGGGTATCTCTATCCTTGGATCTTCATTTGTCATGGTTTTGGTTCATCCACAAACCCACACTTCATCGAAGTCCATTTGCTAGGCCGCACACAGTCAATATCACAGTATTTAATATGTGAATCATTCAGCAATGTCAAAGCAGAGAAGAGAGGGAACAACAAGAACATATGGTAGACCAGTATAACGTGGTTCGTCTTTGGGAGGCACAAGAGAGGGAGACACTTATGTACCCTCACCCTATTAGAGCAGCCACCCAGTTGCTCCTAAGGGAGGTAGGCCTCATCAAGTTCTATGAGGAAGCTATCTCGGTAAAGGGCCATAATGGGTTGTTGCGATAGCTTATCTTCAGGTGGAATGCCCACCGACAAAATTTCTGGGTTGGTCCTAACTAGTGGTACGTGCCCACTGAGGAGGACATGTATTTTTTTACTGGCCTATCTAGGAGAGGGAAGGATTGGCCCTCATTCCTAGAGGTCCCCATCGGCTATGCAGTAGGGAGTCAGTTGGTGTACTCCCAGAGATACATTAGCGTCGATATACTGTCTCCTGCATATTTTCATGTCTCCGGTGGTCAATTACGTATTTCTTTGTTTGGTGCAGAGGAGGTGAGGTTCCTCTCGCTACTGTTGTCGACCATTGCACACCATTCCAGTAACAGGAAACACATTAGTTGCTCGCTTTTATTTTATGTTGATTCTTTATTACATGTGCCACGACTCGTGAGGTGGTTAGTGGTTTTTTTGCTGCAGTTCTGTACAGCTTTAGATAGATGTCATTCTCAAGCACAAGGGAGGGTGAACTTCCATTTTGCTTAAGAGCTATTTTGTTTATTTTTTGAGAGGTTTCCAGAGACGAGGCCTACTTTTTTTCAACAGCCTCATAGGTCAATGCTGCACGTACGGATGAATATGTGGAGCCAAATGATGCCCAAGAGGGGTGAGTCTTACTTGTCCATGAGGATATCTCATGATGTACTAAAGTTGCTATCCACTGTTGATGATCATGCATTCGTTCTGGTGCCATGTCCGTATGCTAGTTTGGATTGGCGAGGGTGTGCCACCATCCTCTTCACAGTTGATGAGCCACTGAATGAGAAAGGTAATATTAGTGTTTTCTTTAAATTTATTCTAACATGTTCTTTAACTTGTTTTTATAAAATTGTTTAATGAAATTGTCTAATTATTGTTGTGTACTTATATATATTTTGTAGATATTGGGTCATTTGTTGGTGATGAGATGCCACTGCCACCAAATGGTCCAGGTGTAGATCCTACAGACGATCAGGAGATAGCAGATGCGGAGGATCAGGTCAGTGACAAACCTTGTCCTCATGATCATCCATAGGTATCGACGGGTGTGAGGCGTAGGCCTGACACTAGATTTAGGATGGAGTTGGGTGACCAACTCTTTCGATTCCTAGTGGAGGAGGAAGTCAAGTCAGTCACTATCAGTGAGATACAGGCCGATGATAGGCTGACAACGATATGAAGAGACATGCCACGTGATATGTTGACCCTGATGCAACATGTCGTTGGAGCTACCAGATTAATGGCGCGGGCGAGGAGGGTCGGTCGACGTAGGTGTGGTGGAAATGTAATACATCGACAATCGAGCATCGCATCATCTGATGATCACGATCAGGGGAGTGATCATCGTTCAGCTAGTACTCGACCTCCTCCTCCACCTCGCGCCATAGATGAACAACCTGCAACATCCAACAGTCATGACCATGAGCAAGCACCTGATCCTGAGGAGGGCGCAGGTCCATCTGAGGAGGCAGGTCCATCGACTGAGCAAGCTGCCAGACCATCCACAGATCAGCAGGTTGGACCATCCATGTCGAGTCATCATGAGCGGGTAGTTGATCCTGATCAACATGAGGCACCTCCAGATCACCATGCACGTAATTATCAACATTTATCTGAGCATGTCGAGGTTGCACCATTGACTAAGCAGGCCTCAACTAGTACTACTATTGATGTACCACCAACTGATATTTGACATTTATATGTAGTTATATTACAGTTGTATATTTTTGACATTATATAGTTATATATATGTGTGTGTGTGTGTGTGGTCCATGTATTTTATGTTCATGTTGCAGTTGTACTTAATTTACATGTTGATGTTTATCATGATGTGTATATTGTTAGGTCATCTTATATATATTCATTTAAAGTGCAACTTGCAGATAGATGTGTATGTGATAGCAATTATTTTACATGAGACGTATATTTGATGTTTGTGTTGTGATGATGTTATACAATGCTTGTGTTTTGCTAGATGATCATGATCACGATGATTAGATGATGTTAGCGAATTTGAATGTGTTTTTTAGTCGAATATGATGTTTGTACAATGGTTCTCATGATTGTGACGTTTATTTTTAATATTAAATCATAATATTTATTAAATATTTTGTCGTGATTGTAATTGAAATTTTAATTTTAATTGTATGTAAAATTTTAAAATTGTAATTTTAATTGTAATTATATGTAAAATATTTGTAAAATTTTAATTGTAATTGTAATATTTAATTTATTGTGAAATGATTGTAATTGTAACTGTAATTGTATGTAAAAGTCTAAAATTGTAATTGTAAATGTATGTGAAATTGTAAAATTGTAATTGTAATTGTAATTCTATGTAAAATATTTGTAAAATTTTAATTGTATTAATGTGAAATGATTGTAAGTGTAATTTGAATTGTAAAATTGTAATTGTAAGTGTAATTGTATGTGAAATTGTGAAATTGTAATTCTAGTTGTAATTTTAATTGTAATTGTATGTAAAATATTTGTAAAATTTTAATTGTATTAATGTGAAATGATTGTAATTGTGATTGTATATATGTAAAATTGTAAAATTGTAATTGTAAGTAAAATTCTAAAATTTTAATTGTAATTTTAATTTTAATTTTAATTGTGATTGTATGTGTAATTGTAATTCTAATTGTACTTGTATGTAAAATATTTGTAAAATTTTAATTGTATTAATGTGAAATGACTGTAATTGTAATTTTAGTTGTAATTGTATATATGTAAAATTGTAATTGTAATTGTTTGTAAAATTCTAAAATAGTAATTGTAATTGTACTTGTAATTTTAATTGTAAATGTATGTGAAATTGTAAAATTGTAATTGTAATTGTATGTAAAATATTTGTAAAATTTTAATTCTAGTTTAATTGTATATGAAATTGTAAAATTGTAATTGTAATTGGATGTAAAATATTTGTAAAATTTTAATTATATTAATGTGAAATGATTGTAATTGTAATTGTAATTTTAATTGTGTGTAAAATTGTAAAATTGTAATTGTAATTGTATGTAAAATTCTAAAATTGTAAATCTAATTATAATTGTATGTGAAACTGTAAATTTGTATTTCTAATTTTATGTAAAATATTTGTAAAATTTTAATTGTATTAATGTGAAATGACTGTAATTGTATGTGAAATTCTAAAATTCTAATTGTAATTGTAATTGTATTGTGAAATATTAAAATTGTAATTGTAATTATAAGTATTGTCATCATTCACTTTTATTAAAATTTTTAAATTTTTAACTTTGTAAAATTGTAAATTAAATGTCAATTTTGAACCATAACTACCGTAAGTAAAATACATACCGTAAATAATTTTAAATTGTCATAATTGTAAAATTGTAAATTTGTATGAATATAAATAATTGTAAAATAATAAATCTAGAAGAATATGAATTTTTGTAACATAATAAAGTTTAGAAAATAATGCAAATAAATTCATGTACTTTAGAATTATCATTGTTTTATTATGATCTTACATACCAAAAAAAATAACTTTATACAGTACGCCATTGTTTTCGAGATCAACATAATTGCAAATTATCAAGTGAAATTATTTTAACATTAACATAATGCAAATTGCCAATTAATTCAAAATACATATTATAATGTTTCGAAAAAAAGAGTCTTAGTTATAAGGTAATTAAGTCCTCTTCTTTATAAAGACCCAGCTTAAAAAGTATAAATGATGAAATAACACATGTACCATATCACTCTCGGTTCTCATGATTACCCTCATTATCTTCCAGCTCGCTTGACATGATAACACTATTGTTCTAAAAAATATGTTTGATCTCGAGTCATGTCTCAATATGAACCATCAATCCCTATTCAACACATTTGGGTAAAAAAACACCTAGTTGCAGTGTTTGGGGAAAACATAGGGCTCCTTAGCTTCATCCCACATCTTTATAGAGCTAATACATATCAGCCTACTATCACAATCTTCCTTTACATTATTCTGATCAAAGGTGTCCCACCTCTTCCATAAAAAATAACACATTGGAAAGAAGAGAAATCCACTTCAATGATCTCTTGTATCTTCCCAACATAACCTAATGTCCCTCATACTAGGTTTTGATCATGGTGGCTAGATCAACTAGATTGATCAAAATCGACTTCCACTCCTAGTCTTGTGTCATGTGTCCATCATCGGCATTTTATGTGCGAAAATGTTGTCCACATGCCCACATAGATGGGAGCAAATGCACCTACAAACAAGACATAAAGTAACGACGAAATTCATTTCATGCATAATAAAATCCACTATGAAATAAAAAATTGATTTATAATTGGTTAAAGCGAACAAAGGTTGAACATGGTGGGGGCATCCTAACATTTTTTTGACTTGTTTTATGGCACAATGACTACTTGATATGTATTGGTTTTGATTTTTTGTGGCACATATTAATTTTACATATATCTATATTTTGAAACAATATTTTGTAAGTTAGATTTTTAATTCTATTAATTAAATGAAAATGTCACTATATAGAACAATTTTAGTTGTTGTTATGATATTGGAGAAACCATACCAACAATATTAGACTATCTATCCACAATGTTTGAGATAGGTTCAAAATAAAATAAAATAAATGCCTAGATAATCAAAATTTACATGGGTATGCTTCTGATTCCATAACCTTTGAAAAAAAAACTTAGAACAAACACTCCAAAATATTATATGCCTAAGCATGCTAATTATTATAAAATCACATGAAAATCAACACTAGGAGAGGGTTGGTGGTTCTTAGTGGCATCATTGTGCTTGGAAGGAACTTGAGAGGAAGAAGAGGAAAACCTAGATTTGATTTCCTTCAGTTGGAGCATGACTCCATCCAACTATAGTAGAACCTCCTCCCTAGCTTCATCCCTATCCTACATAGTTTTTGTAGTGCCCCACTCTAGTTGGCGTGATATTTACGTTATCTTGACTTTGAGACAATATTATGACATGTACATTATTCTTTAAGGACATCATAAATGATGATCTAATTCTTGATATTTCATGTGATGATGAGTTATGATGTAGTTATTTCAATTTAAATCTAGATTATGTTGATGATTATGATATATGTGTTTATTGATGACTCTAATGATGTTCTATCATATTTATGCATTTTGATGACTATCTTTGTGATCATATGTTACTAATAGTTGTTTCAGGTGGTAGGAGACCACCTTGGTGCACATGTCCATGATGAGTCAACAATTTTGGTTTGGGTCATTTGAGTATATTTAATGCTATAATTTAATTTGTGAATAAAATATATTGACATGATTTCTGATGATATGTTAGTGTTCTGCAGGAAGAAGTTAGATGCTTGGCCGAATGATTCACACATTAGTGATGGATATGTATGGAGTAGATTGGAATTTCGTGGAGGGAGACAATGTCCCTTATTCCACCCATTAACACTCCCATTGTGACTTGAATTGGAGGGTGTCAGAACACCTTTGGTTTGAAGTTCATGATGTTGTGAGGGTGGACAACAGATTCAGTCACTTACGAGAATTTACTAAGGGGTGTGCATCAATTTGGAATACTTGATCCTTAGCACTATTAGACAAAGGATGAACTAGGAGCTAACAATGGCCTCCATTGTCATGCACATGTTCCCCTCTTTTAGTCACTGGTGTCTAAAGGGAAAGCAATGTGACACCCGTATAACTCTATGAAGAAGTTTTTGAAGGGAACAACTAGCTTGGCATCCTTGACACTAGGAGATTAAAGGAAATTCATGGTCATGTTGGTGAATTAAAATACCAAAAGAAATGAGACCAATAAAAGAGATAATTCAAATTAAATAATAATCAAAAGGTTAAATTTTGGGGGATGGGAAATAAGTATATACTTCTAGAGTTGAACTTAAAGATAAATGAAATATTCCCTCTAATCACCTTCACACAGGGAACTTCCCATAACAACATAAACCCTTTAAACATTTAAAATATTCTAAGATATAAGGGAGGAATAAAATATAAATTAGAAAATAAGATTCATTCAATGGGTGATACATATTTATAGAAAAAGGTGGGGTGGGGTGGGGTGGGAGTGTGCATAACCAATTTTAAAAAGGGAAAAAATTCATGAGAGAATATCATGCGACTAATGCATAAATCAAAATCTCAAACTGATATATAATTGAGAAAAAGTAAGGGGAAGATGGGAACAAGAATATGATACATGCATGTTGACTCTAGTTGATTAAACACCAATGCACCAAAACAAGAAATCTAATTTTTGATCAAGGGACAAATAAGAAACATTTGTGGGGGAGGAAATAAATTTTGAAAGAAAATAAGAAAAAAAAATCATGAGAGCCCAGATAAAATTTCAACACTTGGATAGGTTAATAATCAAAATTTTGAATTAAAGAAAATATTTATTTTTGCATCAAAATCCAAGTGATGCTACCAAAACATTCTATAAAATGGAAAGAAAGCTAAGATAACCTCACCTTTGGATGCACCTTAATGGTGGATGGATACTTGAATGCTATTTTTCTTTTGAGTGACTATTAGAGATGTGTCCGTGATTTTTTTGTGTGTATAGTTTCTATTGAGTCAGAACCTCTTTAGTTTTAGAGCTCACCTCCACATTGCTAATGTGTTCATCCCTTATATAGCTCCATTGCAACTCGAGGGTTCGTGGGGAAGAAGAGTGCTCAAGGAAATGTTGGGAGGTCAACTGGTGGGTTAGTGAAGTTGGTTATGTCTCAAGAATTTTTCAAGTGCATGGGGATTACCTCAAGGAAACATAGGGAATTCATAAATGGGTGTTTATAATTCAGTTTCATTGGTGAAAAATATTTCTCAATTATTTTGAGAGCCTTGAAAATTAATACATTTGTAATACTTCTCACATTATATGAACCTTGTCCATAAAAGTTGAGGTTTGAAATATATTGTTTAATATTCATTGTTCGTGACAAAACTTAGTGGAGATCTTTGTAAATATTATGTTAAGATGTTATAAAATTGTGAAACATTATTCTAATAATTAAATATTATACTAAAGGTGTCGATATTATTGTTAAAATAATTCTAGTTATTTTCAAGTACTTATACGAATCTATTTAGTCAGGTTGAAGTTTTCATGAATGTTATGCTTGTAAATTTCATGATTTAGTGTTTGATGCAAAATGTATAGATTATTAAGGATTATGCTAACTGCTAGTTCATGTTGGGATTATTTCTAAAATGATATGCTATAATATTCTTCCTCTTATATGTATCACGTCAAACTTATGTTGTGTGTGTGTGTGTGTTTCAAGTACTTATTTGAATCTGTTTAGTCAGGTTGAAGGTTTCATGAATGTTGTGCTTGTAAATTTCATGATTTAGTGGTTGATACAAAGTGTATAGATTATTAAGGATTATGATACATGTCAGTTCATGTTGGGATTATTGCTAAAATGATATGCTATAATATTCTTCCTCTTATATGTATCATGTAAAACTTATGTTTTGTGTGCGTGCATTTCTTGAACTTACACGAATTAAATAATTTGGTTAAGAATATAATAGTAAATATCTCATACATCCATATTCATCAACATGAAGGCAATTACATATGAATTAAAGTAAAATTATAGTCAAAATAAATTACTTGAAACTGTAGTGGCCTACAATGATAGTAATGTAGTGAAAAATTGATCTCCAATCTGTATTGAATTGGAATCTAGTGGAGCATTTCATCACCTCACTGCATCATGATTACACTTAGGTGAAAATGTAATAATATAGTAATCATGTTTCATATGCATTACATAAGAGACTGCTCGTGATTAGGATTTGCTGCAGAGATATCAACCAAAACAAAAAGGATGAATACACCCTGTTACCCACCACTTTGTGGGTGATATCCCTAGGAGAAACTTTCTTCATGATGGACCTTAGTCAACATCCAAAAACATCTTGTAGCCTCCTACTAGCTCGTTGTTCCATTTCTCTGCCACCTGAGCCAGCCATGTGGTCCCTCACCCATCTGTATTGATCATATGTTTGAAGGTGGGCCTCCCGAATCTAAAGGTATGTCTTTTCATTTGGTAATTGAGAATTGGGTTTACTTATCATGGATACTTTTGGGTATAGATTGATGGGGTGATTTGGCAAAAAGAGTGGGCTTAATATGTGCTCCTGTCCCCTTGGTCTCTTTTGGGTGTTACCCTTGCATCTTTGTCATGTGAAATATCCTTTATTGATCATTTCGTTCTAGGGTGGTACTACTTAGGAAAACCTGAATTTGGGTGTATGGTACCACTCCTTTATCTGCATATATTACTCCCATTCCACTGATTATACCTCCATTCATAATTTCTCCCACCTAGGTCCACATAGCTCCCATGGGCCCACATGGGGTCAACTTCCATATCCCCTTGCCACACACCTTGGGTTAGGCCTGGAATGATGCGGCGAAGGTTGTAGCAACTAAAAGAAAAAAGAAAAAGAATAATTGGCCACACTTAACAAGAAATTGTACCATAAAATGCAAAATATGGTCGGGACAAAAATTATTCGTACGTGGAAAAGGCCAATGCATGAGATCTGACCCTTAACCATGGCCATTACCCTAGTTCCATAGGCCCTAGATGAGCCTCCGTTGTCATATAGAAATCCATGATTGTCTCAACCCCTAGAGGGAAATGAACCACCCTACCTTAAATGGGTAATCACTATTATATCTGACGCATCATGCTCTTATCCTTGAGCCTTGAGCAGTTAATTAAAGAAAATTCATAAAAGGCAAAGGTATATAAAGAAGGGTGGAAAAATCAAGGTCCGGACACCTCATGTACCACTATTGCTCTCTCCTACACATTATACACCCTGGTGTGGTCTTCCCCTTATCTGGCTACCTGTATGCCCTGATATGTGGCCCAGGATTTCCACTCTCATTAAAGCGAACAAAGTTCCTTCTCAAGTTAAATATTCCAGAAGACTTGGAATACAGAGATATCCATTGAGGATACAAATATTATTATATAAAAGATATAATGAATGATTGAGATAGATGATTGATTGTTACAAAAGAGTCCTGCTTATATACCTACGCAGGTGCCTCTTCACGAAAGGTCATGTCTTATTAGACACGGCCTTTCAACCTAATTACTAATTAAAGAATTAATCACTATTTACATTATTTTATTCATTACATTGCTTTCCCCTCAAAAAGCTTAGTCCTCAAAGCTTGTCGATGAAAGGCCTCGATTTCTTTTCATTCTACGAACATCTTCTCATCTCGGGGCAGTTATCCTTGTCAATACAACTTGATATGATCTTCTAAGTCACAAACAAAATTGTCACACTGAGAATGGATCGGACCATCCTAAATCAATATTTTGTGGAATATTATGATGACTGGAAATTTGTGATGATTCGTTAGTATTCTTCGAATATCAGCCTGTTTCGGTTCTGAATACATAGCTTGGTTGAGTTGTCTGCTCCCATGATTTGGATGTCGATAGGGAATTGTTTTGGTTTGAACTCTTTGATTTTCGCCTGGTGAGGATGTTATGGAGATGGTTACAGAATCTTCACATAAAATGTTCCTCGTTCGTCTGGCTTCTAAGTTTGTTTCTTCTGCAACTTGCTTTTCGTCTTCTTCAGTTGAGATATTTACTGGATCAACGTTCTATTTTTCTTCAACTTGAACTTCTATATTTGAAGATTTCGATGCTTCATTTTCAACAAGTTTTTGCACCTTGTTTTCCAACGACTTCTTGTCTTTCTTCAGCTTCTTAATTCGCGTTAGTAATTTATCATTATGGTCCTTGAGGCAAGAAACTTCTTCATTCTTTTTACTTGTGATTTCTTCAACTTCTCTTTGCAAATATTGTATTGCTTTTTTACTTTCTAGAAGAACTAATCTTGTGATATCTAATATGTCTTCCAGTGTTAGTGAATTCGACTTAACCGTAACATCTTCTAATGTTATGTTTTTCTTTTTGTAAGAAAATGTCAAAAACTTCTTTTTCGTATTAAGGATGAATGGCCCTAGTGATTCCATCTAGAGCGAACCCAGAACTATATCACTATTATTGGAAAATAAGGTTTTAACAGTGAATTGCAAGACAAGGGAATACTCCCCAATACTTAGGTGTAAATTCTCTATGTTGTATTTTTTATTAGTTTAGTTAAATGAATTTTCTTCGGTTATATTTGATTCAAGGATCACTAATTGGTTAGCACATTCTGTACTAACATAATTACTCTTTCGAGTAAAATCGATAGATATGAGAACCTCATTTCCCACAAGTGACCCTTTGATTTCAATTAGCGCATCAACACACATACTATCATTTTTAGGAAATCTTCCCTCTTTTAGTTCTATTTTGGAAGCTATTTTTTCAGATAACTTTGGGGTTTTTAAGGGTGACCCTTCCTAATATTTATAATAAAATATTATTATTTACCTTTAATAAACCCTTAAGCTTAATTAATATTTATAATATCCCTTACTACTATTCCTTCAATCTTTGGTAATGAATCCGTCACTAATATTCTCTTTTAAAAGAGACTCAAATTCTTTTATATATGTATATATTCCCTTTTTAAATAAAATCTTTAGAATATAATGATTTATCTCCTTTTCCACTTTTCCAGTACTTAAACCTTCAATAACCTATTTTTCCTTTTATATACCTTTGAGCTTTAATAATGATCCCTTAATATGTTAAGAAATCCTTAATAATATTTTTCCTTCCGATTTTTTTGAAAATTACTTCCATGATTTCTTTTTATGAAATCTTCTATAATTACTAAGAAGATGTTTGACTTTCATAATATATATATATATATATATAGTTTAACAATTGATTTTTTTAAACTCCTTTTTGTTGTTGAAAGGTTACAACCCTAGTGAAACGTGGCTATTCACATATATTCACCTATAAAATATGTCCACTTATGTGTATTTGACTCGGTTAATGTTCTCCACGTAAAAGTAAACTTCCCATTCACTCAGAGATTTTTTATTCTTTTGTTCTTATTTTACCTTGCAAATACCATGGGCAATTACCATGGGCTTCTAAAACCACGAGCTTGTAAACCACTTAAAGAATAATCAAAATAACCTTATCTACTCTTCCTTCTTTCTTTTTCCTTTTTATTTTTAAATTGTCTTGGTATGTACGTATATGTACTACTTTATATATATCTCTTTTTTTTTTTTTTTTACTTTTATATATATATTTTTGAATATATATATATATATATTGCTTTTGTTTCTTTTTTTTTGAAAATTTCCCATGTTTTTTTCCTTCAATTTTTTAATTTTGGCCAAAGGCCTACTGGTGAAATTTCTTCAAAATTTTAATTCTGGCCAAAGGCCTACTGGTGAAATTTCTTCAATTTTTTAATTTTGGCCAAAGGCCTACTGGTGAAAATGGAGAAACTCCAAGACTGGTAGCAAAACACTTCGACGACAACAATGTTGACGAATTTTTGATGGCCAAAGGCCTGGACCGAGGAGCGTAGCTTTGTGTAGCGATGAGCGGCCAAAAGATCGAACTGCTCTGATACCAAATGAAGCGAACAAATTTCCTTCTCAAGTTAAATATTCCAGAAGACTTGGAATATAGAGATATCCATTGAGGATACAAATATTATTATATAAAAGATATGATGAATGATTGAGATAGATGATTGAATGTTACAAATGAGTCATGCTTATATACCTACGCAAGTGCCTCTTAACAAAAGGTCATGTCTTATCAGACATGACCTTTCAACCTAATTAATAATTAACTAATTAATCATTATTTACATTATTTTATTCATTACACTCATTCCCTACTTTGTTTCACTTTATCACTTACCACCCCCATTCAAATGATGTACCTTGGACTTACTATCCCCTTTAAGAGTTGAAATCACTTAATAAGGTACATGTCTAACCCCCTTTGGAGTATGGAAACTCTAACACATGCCAAAGCCCACTATGGAAGCGAATGCATTTGTTAAGTGCCCACATTGTTATCAATGATTTATAAGATCTTTTACATGATTATTCTAATGATTGGTTGTACTGGAAGCTTAGGGGACACATTGGATCTTATACAAGATTACATGTGGTTTCAATTTGGGTTTGGTCTCCCTATATGGGTTCCTAACCCAGAAAGGGCTACATTGGCACATATAGGGTGTGCATAGAGATCTACAGGCCTCCGCAGCAGTAGAGAACACTCCGCGGATCTCCATCGATGTTCAGAGACTACTAACGATCCACTTTGGGATGATGATGATGTGCTTGGTACATTATGCCCAACAGGCCCCACAATAGCCCCACATTATTGGCAGGTGTCCAAGGACTTATACGATGTCATGGAAACTTTCATTCCATCACTTGAGCCCTTGTAGAGGATATACAAACATCTTCGACTCATATGGAGACCCATGGGGTCATTTATGTGCCCCTGTACCCACTGGGAGCACCACAGGTCTACTATTTGGAGAACAAGGGGGAACCCCCTTGTCCATCATACTTTGAGGAGTTTATTCCTCATTATGGCAGTTCAGGATATGATTATGCCTTTAGAGGGCCCAACGACATGTACATATTATTATTTAGCCCCTTGAGAGGCTTATTTTTCCATTTATGAGCTAGTTTGGTGGGCTTGTCACCAATAGGGGTTTTATTTGCACATTATTTTATGATTAGGGGCTAATGTAGGCTCATAGGCTAATTCGAACTCCTAAGAGGGGTATATATTGATGTTAGCCACATTTATTTGTATCATCACTTCACATTTCTTCTTGGAGGATTATTTCGGATAAATGGATGAATTTTGATGTATGGATTTGGGCCATTTTTATCTTGGAGCTTCATTTTTTGCAAATGTGATGTTAGTTGGATATACTCTCTAACACTGTAACTAAATTTTGATGATATATTTTTGTTTTTACATATTGTCGAACTTCACTATAATTAGGGCTAATTGTTGCATGATTTAAATGTGGAATTAAGTTTCTATTTGGCTCGTTTAAAGTATGGGCCATTGTTAGATGAATGAAATGTCCTAGAGATTGTTTTATCTCGATAAGTTTGTACTATTTGCATGAAGTATAAATTATTGAAGGTCGTTTTTCTTCTTTTTCCCTTAACATTGGACGAAGTTGACTTTCCAAGCCTCCTTGATCAAGAAACTGAATTCTCAATCATAATAAACCTTGACTCCATATCCCTAAGGTAAATAGGCATTGGTACCTCAAAAGGGTGGTTATTTTCCCCTTTCTTTTCCCCTTTCCCCCTAGTTTAGCCCTGATAGGTCACCTAGGGAATCAATTTCTTGTGAATTCACCCACAGGAAAAATTTGATCTCTTGGAGGCTATGCACTGGTGGGTCCCCTCCCTCTCCTCTGAAACTGGGGAAATTCCAATGGGGGAATCCTCGGGAATCCAAAAACCTAGATCTAAGACCAAGTTTTGCCTAGGCATCCCTAAGGTTAGACACTAGTGGAATCAATTTTACCTTTTGAAGAAAAAATTATTAACTGATCTTTCCCCTCACCTTATCCAGGACAAGAACATCATTGGTTGTTATTCCATCCCCGAACCTGGGTTGGGTCCACTTGGTCCCATGTAGTCATGTTTTATATCAAAGACTAATCATCAAGGGATATTTTGGAAACCAAGTTCATATAGGATTTTAGGGATCGACAAGTACCTCTTCAAGTTGTATCCTTCTCCCTTATCCTTACCCCTTCTCCCTTGGAAGGCACACTCTTGCTTAAAGAGCAAGCAAGCACCATTTCTTCCCCTTCTCCCTGGGAAGGGGTTACTAGGATCACTTCATAATTATCCATTGACATATCCTTTATAAGTGGCTTCCAAAAAAATCGGGACTCCTCCAATCGATGAAAGTCCGTAAAGAGCAGGGAATCTTACCATTGGTGACAGTCGGCTAAGCCTCCACCGCTGCCCTTAGTCTAGAAATTTCCCTATCAGGAACCCTTTTAGGTCCCCTGCTGGTTTGAGTGGTAACATTTCTAGCACTATTTTCGGGGAGGAAGCGGGTATGCCTTCCTATTGAATCAATAAGGAATTGATTAATTAACAACATTTATTAATATTCCTCTCGCGACTCCACAATGTCCATCCAAATATGGAAGGCCCTGAGACATTAACCTATCATCGTAGAAAGAATCATGAATCCCATATCTCGTTCTTTTATAGGAGGCTTAAGAGGTTGAAACACATGCATAAAATCTTCAGGCCTCTCAATCTTTCAAATGTTATTGGGGCACTATTCACCCATGTCCCTAAAGATTTTGACATACGTACATTTAGTGGCGAGGAATATCCTTAGGAGCACCTTCTAAAAGTTGAAGGCCTGACATGTGGGGAATCTTATAATGAGTTCAACTGCATGATTGCCTTTGCCACAAGTTTCATAGGAGAAGCCCATTAGTTGTATTTCTCCCTTCCTGCGTCATCTATATCTTGATGGGTGGGGTTCCTTGAACCATTTGAAAAGAGATGATACCATAAAAAGAATGTGGTTCAATTATACAAGTGGTTCTTATCTACTGAGAAGAAGGATGATGAATCCATTGCAAAATTCAATCACATGTTCAACTCTATCATTCACATATTCCATATAGCTTAGCCCCTCCAAAAGAAATAACCTTGGCTATGTACCTAAATTCCTTCATAGGAAAGCTAGCTTTTGATGCCTGGAATAAGGAACTTGATAACCTCTTTAAAGCTCAAAACAACATATTTTACATTGAACATAGTTACTGATCAAACGAGAAAATTACCGATTACTCGTTTTTTTGAGGTAGCAAAAAAAAAACACCCGAATTTGAAAATTAGTGATGCAGAATCGCCCTTTTTTTCGGAGTATATTTTCGGCACTTTAAATTTTCTTAAATTTAAATGTCATTGATTTTTTTTTTAAATGTCATTGATTTTCATGCAGAATCAACCCCTTTTTTTTAGAGGGTTGATTTTGACACTTTACATTTTCTAACGTCTTCTTCTTCCTTGAGATGTTTATTTTTAAGTGTATTTATGTACTCGATTTTTTTTCATTTTTTTTAATGAAATCTTCATTTTTTTCACATAGTTAAAAAAAATAAAAAAAGGGTCAATATTTGTAAAAAAACATAAAATTTACCCTTTAAATTTTTTTTTTCCCACGCGGTGCGCTTGAGCCCTTCGGCTCGCACCGGTTTGCAGTGTTGCCTGTAAATTTACAGGTCGCACCGCGACTGGTGCTAATGGAAACCACACCAGTTCCGGTGTGGTATTGAAAAGGTGCACTATGCTTTTTTTAAATACATAAATGGCGGTGCGGTCGGTCAACCGTTGCACCGTTGACTGTGTCCAAGTTCGGGAGGGCGGTGCGCTGACTAAACTATGCGCCCCAAGGGAAATTTTTTAGTTAGCGCACCGCCCTCTGGACACTGGTACATAGTCAACGGTGCGGTGATTTAAATGATCGTACATAGTCAACGGTGTGGTTAGTTAAACCACTTCACAATTGACCATGTAATGATGCCAGAGGGCAGTGCATTGATGAAACTATCTGCTCTAGGACGATTAGTTTGGTGAACGCACCACCCTCCCGAACTTGTACATAGTCAACGGTGCGATCAGTTAAACGACCGCACCATTGACCATTAAGTAATGTTTGGCGGTGTGTTGAAGTAATTATTCGCTCTGAGATGGATATTTTCGTCAATGCACCGCAGAAGAAAGTACATTTCATGTTGTACAATGCAATGAAAATTCCAGGTGCATCGCAGACGGTGCGCGATAAAAACAGACGCACTGGTACCGGTGAATGACTGTTTTATTTGGCGCACCAACTGTTTTTTTTCCAAAAATAAATAAATAAATAAATATAAATATTTAAATATAAATAAATAAATAAATAAATAAATATATATATATATATATATATATATATATATATATATATATATATTTGTAAATACATGTCTCATTTAATAAAAAAATTGTATTTAATATGTGAATCATTTAGCGATGTCAAAGGAGAGAAGAGAGGGAACAATAGGAACATATGGTAGATCAGTATAACGTGGTTTGTCTTTGGGAGGCACGAGAGAGGGAGAGACTTACGTACCCTCACCCTATTACGGCAGCCACCCAGTTGCTCCTAAGGGAGGTAGGCCTCAATAAGTTCTACAAGGAAGCTACCTCCCTGAAGGGCCATAATGGGTTATTGCGACAACTTATCTCAAGTGGAATGCCCACCAAAAAACTTTCCGGGTTGGTCCTAACTAGTGGTATGGTCCCACTAAGGAGGACATGTATTTTGTTACTGGCCTATCTAGGAGAGGGAAGGATTGGCCCTCGTTCCCAGAGGTCCCCGTCAGCTATGTAGTAGGGAGTCAGTTGGTGTACTCCCAGAGATACATTAGCGTCGATATATTGTCTCCTACATATTTTCATGTCTCCAGTGGTCAATTACATATTTCTTTGTTTGGTGCAGAGGAGATGAGGTGCCTCTCGCTACTGTTGTCGGCCATTTCACACCATACCAGTGATGGGCAACATATTAGTTGCCCGCTTTTATTTTATGTTGATTCTTTATTACATGCGCCACAACTTGTGAGGTTGTCTATGGTTTTTTTGTGGCAGTTCTGTACAGCTTTAGATAGATGTCGTTCTCAGGCACAAGGGAGGGTGAAATTCCCTTTGCTTCAGAGCTAGTTTGTTTATTTTTTGAGAGGTTTCCAGAGATGAGGCCTACATTTGTTCGGCAGCCTCATAGGTCAATGCTGCACGTACGGATGAAGATGTGGGGCCAAATGATGCCCAAGAGGGATGAGTCTTACTTTTCCACGAGGATATCTCATGATGTACTAAAGTTGCTATCCAGTGTTGATGATCACGCCTTCGTTCTGGTGCCATGTCCATATGTTGGTTTGGATTGGCGAGGGTGTGCCAACATCCTCTTCACAGTTGATGAGTCGCTGAATGAGAGAGGTAATATTAGTGTTTTCTTTAAATTTATTCTAACACGTTCTTTAAATTGTTTTTATTAAATTGTTTAATGAAATTGTCTAATTATTGTTGTGTACTTATGTATATTTTGTAGATATTAGGTCATTTGTTGGCGATGAGATTCCACCGCCACCAAATGGTCCAGGTGTAGATCCTACAGACGATTAGGAGATATTATGTGATTTCCCGAAAAGTTATATTTTTAAAACGATTAGGAGATAACAGATGCGGAGGATCAGGTCGGTGACAGACTTGGTCCTCTTGATCATGCGCAGGTACCGACGGGTGTGAGGCATAGGCTTGACACTAGATTTAGGATGGAGTTGGGTGACCAACTCTTTCGATTCCTAATAGAGGAGGGGGTTAGGTCGGTCATTATCAGTGAGATAAAGGCCGATGATAGGCTGACAGCGATATGGAGAGGCATGCCACGTGATATGTTGACCCTGATGCAGCATGTTGTTGGAGCTAACAGATTACTGGCGCGGGAGAGGAGGGTCGGTTGACATAGGCGTGGTGGAGATGTAATACGTCGACAATCGAGAAGTGCATCCCGATGATCACGATCAGGGGAGTGATCATCGTTCAACTAGTACTCCACCTCCTCCTCCACCTCACGCCATAGATGAACAACCTGCAGCATCGAGCAACCATGACCATGAGCAAGCACCTGATCTTGAGGAGGGCACAGGTCCATCGATTGAGTAGGCCGCCAGACCATCCACAGATCAGCAGGCTAGACCATACACGTCGAGTCATCATGAGCGAGCAGTTGATCCTGGTCAGCATGAGGCACCTCCAAATCACTAGGCATGTAATGATCGACATCTATCTGAGCATGTCGAGGCTGCACCATCGACTGAACAGACCTCGACTATTACTACTATTGATGTACCACCAGCTGATATTTGACATTTATATGCAGTTATATTACAATTGTATATTTTTGACATTATATAGTTATATATATGTGTGTGTGTGTGTGTGTGGTCCATGTATTTTATGTTCATGTTGCAGTTGTACTTAATTTACATGTTGGTGTTCATCATGATGTGTATATTGTTAGGTCATCTTAGATATATTCATTTAATGTGAAACTTGCAGATAGATGTGTATGTGATAGCAATTATTTGACATGAGATGTATATTTGATGTTTGTGTTGTGATGATGTTATACAATGCTTGTGTTTTGCTAGATGATCATGATCACGATTATTAGGTGATGTTAGCGAATTTGAATGTGTTTTTTAGTAGAATATGATGTTTGTACAATGGTTATCATGATTGTGATGTTTATTTTTAATATTAGATCATAATATTTATTAAATATTTTGTCTTGATTGTAATTGAAATTTTAATTTTAATAGTATGTAAAATTGTAAAATTGTAATTATAGTTGTATGTAAAATATTTGTAATGTTTTAATTTTAATTGTAATATTTAATTTATTGTGAAATGATTGTAATTGTAATTGTAATTGTATGTAAAATTCTAAAATTGTAATTGTAATTGTATGTGAAATTGTAAAATTGTAATTGTAATTCGAATTCTAATTCTAATTATATGTAAAATATTTGTAAAATTTTAATTGTATTAATGTGAAATGATTGTAATTGTAATTTGAATTGTAAAATTGTAATTGTATGTAAAATTCTAAAATTGTAATTGTATGTAAAATTGTAATTGTAATTGTATGTGAAATTGTGAAATTGTAATTCTAACTGTAATTTTAATTGTAATTGTATGTAAAATATTTGTAAAATTTTAATTGTATTAATGTGAAATGATTGTAATTGTGATTGTATATATGTAAAATTGTAAAGTCTTGAAAAATATATGTAAAATTGTAATTGTAATTGTACTTGTATGTAAAATATTTGTAAAATTTTAATTGTATTAATTTCGAAATGACTGTAATTGTAATTTTAGTTGTAATTGTATATATGTAAAATTGTAAAATTGTAATTGTAATTGTATGTAAAATTCTAAAACAGCAATTGTAATTGTACTTGTAATTTTAATTGTAAATGTATGTGAAATTGTAAATTGTAATTGTAATTGTATGTAAAATATTTGTAAAATTTTAATTCTAGTGTAATTGTATGTGAAATTTTAAAATTGTAATTGTAATTGTATGTAAAATATTTGTAAAATTTTAATTGTATTAATGTGAAATGATTGTAATTATAATTTTAATTGTAATAGTATATATGTAAAATTGTAAAATTGTAATTGTAATTGTATGTAAAATTGTAAAATTGTAATTGTAATTATATGTAAAATTTTAAAATTGTAATTCTAATTGTAATTGTATGTGAAACTGTAAAATTGTAATTCTAATTTTATGTAAAATATTTGTAAAATTTTAATTGTATTAATGTGAAATGATTGTAATTGTATGTAAAATTCTAAAATTCTAATTGCAATTGTAATTGTATTGTGAAATTGTAAAATTGTAATTGTAATTGTATGTATTGTCATCATTCACTTCTATTAAAAATTTTAAATTTTTAACTTTGTAAAATTGTAAATTAATTGTCAATTTTGAACCATAACTACCGTAAGTAAAATATATACCGTAAATATTGTTAAATTACCATAATTGTAAAATTGTAAATTTGTATGAATATAAATAATTGTAAATTAATAAATCTAGAAGAATATGAATTTTTGTAAGCTGCATTCCCTATAGCTGATTGTGAGTAAGGATCTTCAACCCCCCGATTGGGGTGTACAACTGGCAGAACGGAATGGCAACATGGCATCAATCCGGCCTTCGAGCAATTAAGAGGGTTGATGGACCACCGTCATTCTCGATCAATGAAGTGTGTGACAATACCAAACTCATGATGTTTCCGCACTATCGACAAGTTGGTATGTCAGAGAGGCGAGGGAAGTTCATAGTTAAGGTAAGACGACTCCTTCCTGCACTCCATTTTTTAATGCTTTGCTCACTGCATGCAAACGCTTGGAGCCAGCAGAGGAGGACGTCGGGCTCTACTCATTCTATCAACCTTGCTACTCGACCAAGGTACGTTTCTGTTTTCCCTTTCGTTTTGAATATGAGTCTAGGCTTGGTCTGGTTCAGGCGTCTGGAAATCATGGCAGTTTGGTTCCTTTTAAGACTTACTTGGTTTTACACCCCCTTTTTAAACCCTGTTCCTCCTTGCTTTCGCGATCCATGCCTTCAGCTAGTGAAATCCTTGTCACTTGACAACAGTCTGGGCAGGTCAGGGATCGTAACCATGCTTTCTGGTTCAGGAAGTCATAAGAATTATCTGTGTAAGTTCTGTATTTGTCTGTGTATGGATTAGTTGTGTTGGGAGGGAGATTGTGAGAGGTTCCCGACTCTGGGTAGCGCTTGCAGAATTACCCTCTCCCCAAATTACATAGTGAGTGGTTATTGGAATTTTGAAAGGAATTGGGTTTCGAAGAAGATTTGTAGCCCCCCGAAAAGACCTCATAGCCTCCATGCTCTGTCTAAACCCAGAAGAATGTTTCAGTTGCGCTTGGCCACCCTTGCTATTAAGAGGCCTATTCATTTAAGCCACCTTTTCCATCACAAGTCGAAGGAGTCGGTAGTCCTCAGACCTTTAGGAAGCTGGTCGGGCGCGCTGCATGGGGCTTATATCTCTGTACAATGGGTTTGTCTGTTAGGCTCTTCTCTTAAAAACGATAGATATACGTCATGGACTTACACCGGTGGGCTCGTCACTGACACAAACTCCCTCACGAATTCATCATGCAGTTCTCTGTTATTGCATAGGATTCATCTGGTCATGGGAAAAAGAAGAACAAGATTAGATTCTGAAAGAGGAAAACAGAAGATACAATTGGAGCCAGTTCCAAAGAAACGCGGCCGGAAGACAAATCAGGAGCATCTGGAAACACTCGCCGCTAATTATGTCTTGGGTAACTCTTCCACTATGCGTCAAGAAATACGAGGATGGGAGAGAGATATACAGACAGAACCGAAAGACAATGAAACAGAGGCTAAGATTTTAGACTTCATTACAAACCCAGGTAACACTCGTGGCCAGCTCACCCTGTTCAATCAAACTATTCACACTTACTGGATAGTAAAATGCCTCATAGCAAAAGCAATGCAGAGTTTTCCTCCAGCTATTGTTAAGGTAGGCCAGCTAAAGATTGAACCAGTTATTCAAGATTTGCTGACAGAAATCCAGGACCAACTGCAACACATCAAGATCTCCCAATATCAAGCTACAGACCGCATTAGTAGAATGGATGACAGGATAGGTCATATAGAGAAGACTCTCCAACAGATGCAGCAAGTCGACATGCCCGGGTCTATAGTGAAGGATCCTGCTCCAGTTTCCTCATCCGATGGATAGTTCACTTTCAGTATTTTCTTTTTATGCAATGTGTATATGTATATGAATTTTCCTTATGTTATAAGAAGGTAGAAAAGGAAGTAGGAGGACAGATAGCTCATGTTAGGTATAGACTAATGAAACAATTCCAGTTTTGGTATGCTTTTCATGCTTACAGGTGGCCAACAAACCTGGTTTCCTACGGGCAGGTTGAGGCCACATCATGGTTATTGTTTTTTGTAATCTGCCCTTTTATTATAAATAGAAAATAGTAAGGTCCCGCCTAATTTACAAAAAAAAAAAGTTTAGAAAATAATGCAAATAAATTCATGTACTTTAGAATTATCATTGTTTTATTATGATCTAACATACAAAAAAAAAAATTTATACAGTACGCCATTGTTTTCGAGATCAACATAATTGCAAATTATCAAGTGAAATTATTTTAACATTAACACAATGCAAATTGCCAATTAATTCAAAATACATATTATAATGTTTCGAAAAAAAGGGTCTTAGTTATAAGGTAGTTAAGTCCTCTTCTATATAAAAACCCAGCTTAAAAAGTATAAATAATGAAATAACACGTACCATATCACTCTTAGTTCTCATGATAACCCTCATTATCTTCCAGCTAGCTTGACATGATAACACTATTGTTCTCAAAAATATGTTTTGATATGGGGTCATGTCTCAATACGAACCACCAATCCCTATCCAACACATCTGGGTAAAAAAACACCTGGTTGCAGTGTTTGGGGAAAACATAGGGCTCCTTAGCTTCATCCCACATCTTTCTAGAGTTGATACATATCAGCCTACTATCACAATCTTCCTTTACATTATTCCGATCAAAAGTGTCCCACCTTTTGCACCTAAAAATAACACATTGGAAAGAAGAGAAATCCACTTCAATGTTCTCTTGTATCTTCCCGACATAACCTAACGTCCCTCATACTAGGTTTTGATCACGGTGGCTAGATCGACTAGATTGATTGAAATCGACTTCCACTCCACAGGCTTGTGTCATGTGTCCATCATCGGCATTTTCTGTGTGAAAATGGTGTCCACATGCCCATATAGATGGGAAAAAATGCACCTACAAACAAGACATAAATTAACGACGAAATTCATTTCATGCATAAAAAAATCCACTATGAAATATAAAATTGATTTATAAATGGTTAAAGGGAACAAAGGTTGAACATGGTGGGTGCATCCTAACATTTTTTTGACTTATTTTATGGCACAATGATTACTTGATATGTATTGGTTTTGATTTTTTGTGGCACATATTAATTTTACATATATCTATATTTTGAAACAATATTTTGTAAGCTAGATTTTTAATTCTATTGATTAATTGAAAATGTCTGTATATAGAACAATTTTAGTTGTTGTTATGATATTCGAGAAACCATACCAACAATAGTAGACTATCTATCCACAATGTTTGAGATAGGTTCAAAATAAATAAAAAATGCCTAGATAATCAACATTTACATGAGTATGCTTCTGATTCCATAACCTTTGAAAAAAAAAACTTAGAAAAAACAAACCAAAATATTATATGCCTAAGCATGCTAACTATTAGAAAATGGCATGAAAATCAACACCAGGAGAGGGTTGGTGGTTCTTAGTAGCATCATTGTGCTTGGAAGGAACATGAGAGGAAGAAGAGGAAAACCTAGAGTTGATTTCCTTCAGTTGGAGCATGACTCCATCCAACTATAGTAGAACCTCCTCCCTAGCTTCATCCCTATCCTACATAGTTTTTGTAGTGCCCCAATCTAGTTGGCGTGATATTTACATTATCTTTACTTTGAGACAATATTATGACATGCACATTATTCTTTAAGGACATCATAAATGATGATCTAATTCTTGTTATTTCATGTGATGATGAGTTATGATGTAGCTATTTCAATTTAAATCTAGACTATGTTGATGATTATGATATATGTGTTTATTGATGATTCTGATGATGTTCTATCATATTTATGCATTTTTATGACTATCTTTGTGATCATATGTTACTGATAGTTGTTAAAGGTGGTATGAGACCACCTTGGTGCACATGTCCATGATGAGTCAACACTTTTTGTTTGGGTCATTTGAGTATATTTAATGCTATAATATAATTTGTGAATAAAATATATTGACATGATTTCTGATGATATGTTAGTGTTCTGCAGGAAAAAGTTAGATGCTTGGTCAAATGATTCACACATTGGTGATGGATATGTATGGAGTAGATTGGAATTTCGTGGAGGGAGACAATGTCCCTTATTCCACCCATTAACACTCCCATTGTGACTTGAATTGGAAGGTGTCAGAACACCTTCGGCTTGAAGTTCACGATCGTGTGAGGGTGGACAACTGATTCAGTCACTTACGAGAATTTACTAAGGGGTGTGCATCAAGTTGGAATCCTTGATCCTTAGCACTATTAGACAAAGGATGAACTAGGAGCTAACAATGGCCTCCATTTTCATGCCCATGTTCCCCTCTTTTAGTCACTGGTGTCCAAAGGGAAAGCAATGTGACACCCGTATAACTCTATGAAGATGTTTTTGAAGGGAACAACTAGCTTGGCATCCTTGACACTAGGAGATTAAAGGAAATTCATGGTCATGTTGGTGAATTAAAATACCAAAATAAATGAGACCAATAAAAGAGATAATTCAAATTAAATAATAATCAAAAGGTTAAAGTTTGGGGGATGGGAAATAAGTATATACTTCTAGAGTTGAACTTAAAGATAAATGAAATATTCCCTCTAATCACCTTCACACAGGGAATTTCCCGTAACAACATAAACCCTTTAAACATTTAAAATATTCTAAGATATAAGGGAGGAATAAAATCCAAACTGGAAAATAAGATTCATTCAATGGGTGATACATATTTATAGAAAAAGGTGGGGTGGGGTGGGAGTGTGCATAACCAATTTTAAAAAGGGAAAAAATTCATGAGAGAATCTCATGTGACTAATGCATAAATCAAAATCTCAAACTGACATTTAATTGAGAAAAAGTAGGGGTCAGATGGGAACAAGAATATGATACATGCATGTTGACTCTAGTTGATTAAACACCAATGCACCAAAACAAAGAATCTAATTTTGGATCAAGGGACAAATAAGAAACATTTTCGGGGGAGGAAAATTAAATTTTAAAAGAAAATAAGAAAAAAAAATCATGAGAGCCCTGATAAAATTTCAACACTTGGATAAGTTAATAATCAAAATTTTGAATTAAAGAAAATATTTATTTTTGCATGAAGATCCAAGTGGTGCTACCAAAACATTCTATAAAATGGAAAGCAAGCTAAGATAACCTCACCTTTGGATGCACCTTAATGTTGGATGGATATCTGAATGCTATTTTTCTTTTGAGTGACTATTAGAGATGTGTTCGTGAGTTTTTTGTGTGTACAGTTTGTATTGAGTGGGAACCTCTTGAGTTTTAGAGCTCACCTCCACATTGCTAATGTGTTTGTCCCTTATATAGCTCCAAGCCAGCTCGAGGGTTCGTGGGGAAGAAGAGTGCTCAAGGAAATGCTGGGAGGTCAACTGGTGGGTTAGTGAAGTTGGTTATGTCTCAAGAATTTTCCAAGTGCATGGGGATTACATCAAGGAAACATAGGGAATTCAATAATTAATGTTTATAATTCAATTTCATTGGTGAAAAATATTTCTCAATTATGTTGAGAGTCTTGAAAATTAATACATTTGTAATACTTCTCACATTATATGAACCTTGTCCATAAAAGTTGAGGTTTGAAATATATTGTTTAATATTCATTGTCCGTGACAAAACTTAGTGGAGATCTTTGTAAATATTATGTTAAGATGTTATAAAATTGTGAAACATTATTCTAATAATTAAATATTATACTAAAGGTGTCGATATTATTGTTAAAATAATTCTAATTATTTTAAAGTACTTATACGAATCTATTTAGTCAGGTTGAATTTTTCATGAATGTTATGCTTGTAAATTTCATGATTTAGTGTTTGATACAAAATGTCTAGATTATTAAGGATTATGCTAACTTCTAATTCATGTTGGGATTATTTCTAAAATGATATGCTATAATATTCTTCCTCTTATATGTATCACGTCAAAATTATGTTGTGTGTGTGTGTGTTTCAAGTACTTATTTGAATCTATTTAGTCAGGTTGAAGATTTCACGAATGTTATGCTTGTAAATCTCATGATTTACTGGTTGCTACAAAGTGTCTAGATTATTAAGGATTATACTACATGTCAGTTCATGTTGGGATTATTGCTAAAATGACATGCTATAATATTCTTCCTCTTATATGTATCATTTCAAACTTATGTTGTGTGTGCGTGTGTTTCTTGAACTTACACAAATTAAATAATTTGGTTAAGAATATAATAGTAAATATCTCATACATCCAAATGCATCAACATGAAGGTAAGTACCTATGAATTCAAGTAAAATTATAGTCAAAATAAATTACGTGAAACTGTAGTGGCCTACAATGATAGTAATGTAGTGATGAATTGATCTCCAATCTGTATTGAATTGGAATCTAGTGGAGCATTTCATCACCTCACTGCATCACGATTACACTTAGGTGAAAATGTAATAATACAGTAATCATGTTTCATATGCATTACATAAGAGACTGCTCGTGATTAGGATTTGCTGCAGAGATATCAACCAAAATAAAAAGGTTGAATACACCCTGTTACCCACCACTTTGTGGGTGATATCCCTAGGAGAAACTTTCTCCATGATGGACCTCAGTCAGCATTCAAAAATCCCTTGCAGCCTCCTAATAGCTCATTGTTCCATTTATCTGCCACCTGAGCCAGCCATGTGGTCCCTCACCCATCTGTATTGATCATATGTTTGAAGGTGGGCCTCCCGAATATAAAGGTACATATTTTCATTTGGTAATTGAGTATTGGGTTTACTTATCATGGATACTTCTGGGCATGGATTGATGGGGGGATTTGGCAGAAAGAGTGGGCTTAGTATGTGCTCCTGTCCCCTTGGTCTCTTTTGGGTTTTACCCTTGCATCTATGTCATGTGAGATATCCTTTATTGATCATTTTGTTCTTGGGAAGTACTACTTAGGAAAACCTAACTTTGGGTGTGTGGTACCACTCCTTTATCTGCATATATTACTCCCATTCCACTCATTATACCTCCATTAATCATTTCTCCCACCTAGGTCCACATAGCCCCCATGGGTCCACATGGGGTCAACTTTGCTATCCCCTTGCCATACCTTGGGTTAGGCCAAGAATTATGCATCAGAGGTTGAGGCAACTAAAAGAAAAAAGAAAAGGCATAATTGGCCACACTTAACAATAAATTGTACCATAAAATGAAAAATATGGTCGGGACAAAAATTATTAGTACGTGGAAAAATCCAATGCATGAGCTCTGCCCCTTAACCATGGCCATTACCTTGGTTCCATAGGCCCTATATGAGCCTCCTTTGTCATATAGGAATCCATGATTGTCCCAACCCCTAGAGGGAAATGAACCACCCTACCTTAAATGGGTAATCACTAGTATATCTGATGCATCATGCTCTTATTCTTGAGCCTCAAGCAGTTAATTAAAGAAAATTCATAAATGGAAAAAAGCATATAAAGAAGGGTGGAAAAATCAAGGTCGGGACACCTCATGTACCATGATTTCTCTCTCCTACACATTATACACCCTGGTTTGGTCTTCCCTTTATTTGGCTACCCCTATGCTCCGATATGTGGCCCAGGATTGCCCCTCTCATTGAAGCGAACAAATTTCCTTCTCAAGTTAAATATTTCATAAGACTTGGAATACAGAGATATCCACTGAGGATATATTATTATATAAAAGATATGATGAATGATTGAGATAGATGATTGAATGTTACAAAAGAGTTATGCTTATATACCTACGCAGGTGCCTCTTCACGAAAGGTCATGTATTATCAGACATGGCCTTTCAACCTAATTACTAATTAACTAATTAATCACTATTTACATTATTTTATTCATTACATTACCTTCCCCTCAAAAATATTTGTCCTCAAAGCTTGTCGATGAAAGGCCTCGATTTCTTTTCGTGCTACGAAAATCTTCTCGTCTTGGGGCAGTTATCCTTGTCGATACAAGTTGATATGATCCTCAAGTGACAAACAAAACTGTCGCACTGAGAATGGATCAGACCATCCTAAATCAATCTTCTGTGGAATATTACGATGATTGGAAACTTGTGATGATTCGTTAGTATTCTTCGGAATATCAACCTGTTTCGGTTCTGAATACATAGCTTGGTTGAGTTGTCTACTCCCATAGGGAATTGTTTTGGTTTGACCTCTTTGATTTTCGCCTGGTGAGGATGTTATGGAGATGGTTACAAAATCTTCACGTAAAATGTTCCTCGTTCATCTGGCATCTAATTTTGTTTCTTCTGCAACTTGCTTGTCATCTTCTTCAGTTGAGACATTTACTGGATCAACGTTCGATTTTTCTTCAACTTGAACTTCTATATTTGAAGATTTCGCTACTTCATTTTCGATAAGTTGTTACACATTGTTTTCCAACGACTTCTTGTCTTTCTTCAGCTTCTTAATTTGCGTTAGTAATTTATCGTTGTGGTCCTTGAGGCGAGCAACTTATTCATTCTTGTTAGTTGTGATTTCTTCAATTTCTCTTTGCAAATATTGTATTTATTTTTTACTTTCTGGAAGAACTACTCTTCTGATATCTAATATGTCTTCCGGTGTTAGTGAATTCGACTTAACTGTGACATCTTGTAACATTACATTTTTATTTTTATAAGAAAATGTCAAAAAATTCTCTTTCGTATTAAGGATGAATGACCCTAGTGATTCCATCCAGAGTGAACCCAGAACTATATCACTATTATTGGAAAATAAGGTTTTAACAGTGAATTGCGAGACAAGGGAATACTCCCCAATACTTAGGTGTAAATTCTCTATGTTATATTGTTTGTCATTTGCGTTAAATGAATTTGCTTCGGTTATATTTGATTCAAGGATGTTGTGTAACCAGCTCCAAAAATAGAAGAAAAGAGATATCAATGCCTTAGAAATAAGCCACTTCGAGGGGGAAACCTCAAATACATTACATAAATGAACAATTCTTTGATAATATAATTTACAAAATCTCCTTTCTATATATAGGAGTCCATGTGGCCATAATGTAATCCTAGTGGGCCACAATGTAATCCTAGCCGACCTAACAATAATAATTTAAGGGCACAACAATAACAAAATGGGGGTTACAAGGGTACAATAATAACAATAAGGGGGTTACACTAATAACAATAAGGGACTATACTAGTAATATAGGGACCTAACATGCCCCTCTCCTCCAACAAAGTGTTGTCCTCAACGCTTGAGTAGCTCTGGGTGCTTCTGTATAAACTTCTCATCCTCCCATGTATAATCTTCAGTGGGTAAGTTCTTCCACTTGATGAGATACTCTGAAATTGATCGATTCTATAGCTGTCGAGTTCTTGTTTCTGTGACCGCTTCAGGTTCCAATATGATTTTTCCTTCCTCGTCAAGTTCTGGAAATATTGTTTGAATTGGAAGATTTTCACCTATAACCTTCTTTAAGCATGAAACATGGAAAATTGGATGCACTTGTGAAGAAGTAGGAAGCTCCAATTTGTATGCCATAGTACCAATCTTTTGCAACACCTTGTAAGGACCGTAGTACTTTGGCGATAATTTATTATCCTTCTTAGCTTGCTTGAGGGACATTTGTTTGTATGGTTGTAGCCGTAAAAATACCCAATCTCCTACATCAAAACTTCTCTTGCTGCGATGTTGATCTGCCTGTTGTTTCATTCGATTTTGTGCTAAATTCAGGTTATCCTTTAAGAGTTGGAGAACTTCTTGTTGATGCTCGATGTGATCTTCCACTGCTTGAACCTTCGAATTTTCTCTTAAAGATGATGTGATGGATGGTGGATGATATCAATAAAGTGCCATAAATGGGGTCATTTTTGCTGCAGTATGGAAGGAAGTGTTATACCACCATTCAACGAGAGGTAACCACTTGACCCATTGTGTTTGTTTATCAGATACAAAACAACGAAGATATCCTTCCAAACATTTATTTACTATCTCAGTTTGACCATCAGATTGAGGATGATAAGATGAGCTATGAGCTAATTGAGTACCCAAACTTTTGAATATCCGATTTAAGGCCATCCCAAAAAAATTCTTTCTTCACCCTGTGGTAATTTTTAAAAATCCTGAGTGTCCTCCTTAAGGAGAAGTGTTCAATTCCAGAAGAATCTTTTGTTTTAGTTGGGAATTCTTACAAAGATATAGGCGATCTTTGTACCATAAGGAATCATTTTTCCAACTAAATGTATCAGATGTACTAGGATCTTGCTGCAACTTTTGAATGAGTTTCCATACATCTTTTTCCTTCTTTCATTCATCTCTTGCTTCGGTTATCCAATCTGGTTGGATAATAGAAATGGCACAAAGCAATGCTTCCACCTCTTCATTCTTTCTTGAGAGTGCATCTACAACAACATTAATCTTTCCTTTTTTGCAGATTATTTAAAAGTCATAACCCAACATCTTTGTGACCCATTTTTGTTGCTCTTCTGAAGATAGTCTTTGTTCCAAAAAGTGTTTAAGACTATCATGATCAGTTTTTACCTTGAAGTGTCTTAGCATTAGGTAAGTTCTCCATTTCTTTAGTGCATGCAGTATTGCTAACATTTCCTTCTAACAATCACCTCTTCGAGATGAAATTCAGGAGCCTGAAAAAGCACTACCTTCCACAGATCATATCTCCAAAAATATTGCGAACCAAGATCTGAATTTTTTTGAAGATTTTCCTCAGGATTTCTGCTTCGCACCCTATGAATTTCAGCTTCTGAGACTTCGTAGAAAACAATTTATAGTGAAAATTCCACGATGACCTGTTTAGGAGCCTGAAAAAAGACCTAAATTCCACAGATCATATCTCCGAAAATGTTGCGAACCAAGCTCTGAAATTTTTAGACAATATTCCTTGGGATTTCGGCTTCGTACCCTAAAAATTTCAGCTTCTGAAACTTCGTAGAAAAAAAGTTATAGCGAAAATTCCACGATGACCTGTTTGGAGCAGCGAAACCCTAGAATCCAAATCTCTGATACCAAATTTTGTGTAACCAGCTCCAAAAATAGAAGAAAAGAGATATCAACGCCTTAGAAATAAGCCACTTCGAGGGGGCAACCTCCAATACATTACATAAATGAACAATTCTTGGATGATACAATTTACAAAACCTCCTTTCTATATATAGGAGTCCATGGGGCCATAATGTATCCTAGTGGGCCACAATGTAATCCTAGCCGACCTAACAATAATAATTTAAGGGCACAATAATAACAAAATGGGGGTTACAAGGGTACAATAATAACAATAAGGGGGTTACACTAATAACAATAAGGGACTATACTAGTAATATAGGGACCTAACAAAGGATCACTAATTGGTTAGCACATTCGGTACTAAGATAATTATTCTTTCGAGTAAAATCGATAGATATGAGAACCTCTTTTCCTGCAAGTGACCCTTTGATTTCAATTAGCGCATCGACACACATACTATAATTTTTAGGAAATCTTCCCTCTTTTAGTTCTGTTTTGGATGCCATTTTGTCAGATAACTTTGGGCTTTTTAAGGGTGACCCTTCCTAATATTTATAATAAAATATTATTATTTCCCTTTAATAAACCCTCAAGTTTAATTAATCTTTCCAATATCCTTTACTATTATTCCTTCAATATTTGGTAATGAATCATTCACTACTATTCTCTTTTCAAAGAGGCTCAAATTCTTTTATATATGTATATATTCCCTTTTTAAATAAAATCTTTACAATATAATGATTTATCTCATTTTCCACTTTTCCAATACTTAAACCTTTAATAACCTCTTTTTCCTTTTATATACCTTCGAGCTTTAATAATGATTCCTTAATATTTTAAGAAATCCTTAATAATATTTTTCCTTCCGATTTTTTTGAAAATTACTTCCTTGATTTCTTTTATGAAATCTTCTATAATTATTAAGAAGATGTTTGACTTTCATAATATATATATATATATATATGTTTTTTTTAACAACTCATTTTTTTTTTTAAACTTTTTTTTTGTTGTTGAAAGGTTACAACCCTAGTGAAATATGGCTATTCACATATAATCGCCAATAAGATATATGTCCACTTATGTGTATTTGAATTGGTTAATTTTCTCCACATAAAAGTAAACTTACCATTCACATAGAGATTTTTTATTCCTTTTGTTCTTATTTACCTTGCAAATACCATGGGCAGTTACCATAGGCTTCTAAAACCACGAGCTTGTAAACCACTTAAAGAATAATCAAAATAACCTTATCTACTCTTCCTTCTTTCTTTTTCCTTTTTATTTTTAAATTGTCTTGGTATGTACGTATATGTACTACTTTATATATATATATATATCTTTTTTTTTTTTTTTAACTTTTATATATATGTATATATATTTTTGAATATATATATATTGCTTTTGTTTATTTTTTTTCAAAAATTTCCCTTTTTTTTTTCTTCAAATTTTTAATTTTGGCCAAAGGCCTACTGGTGAAAATGGAGAAACTCCAAGACTGTTAGTGAAACACTTCGACGAAAAAAATGTTGACAAATTTTTGATAGCCAAAGGCCTAGACCGAGGAGCGTAGCTCTGTGTAGCAATGAGCGGCCAAAAGATCGAACTGCTCTGATACCAAATAAAGCGAACAAAGTTCCTTCTCAAGTTAAATATTCAAGAAGGCTTGGAATACAGAGATATCCATTGAGAATACAAATATTATTATATAAAAGATATGATGAATGATTGAGATAGATGATTGAATGTTACAAATGAGTCCTGCTTATATACCTACGCAGGTGCCTCTTCACGAAAGGTCATGTCTTATCAGACATGAACTTTCAACCTAATTACTAATTAACTAATTAATCACTATTTACATTATTTTATTCATTACACTCATTCCCTACTTTGTTTCACTGATTTATCACTTACCACCCCCATTCAAATGATGTACCTTGGACTTACTATCCCCTTTAAGGGTTGAAATCACTTAATAAGGTACATGTCTAACCCCCTTTGGAGTATGGAGACACTAACACATGCCAAAGCCCACTATGGAAGGGAATGCAATTGTTAAGTGCCCACTTTGTTATCAATGATTTATAAGATCTTTTACATGATTATTCTAATGATTGGTTGTATTGGAAGCCTAGGGGATACATTGGATCTTATACAAGATTGAATGTGGTTTAAATTTGGGTTTGGTCTCCCTTTATGGGTTCCTAACCCACAAAGGGATACAATGGCACATATAGGGTGTGCATAGAGATCCATGGGCCTCCACAACAGTAGAAAACACTCCACGGATCCCCATAGATGTTCAGAGACTACTAATGATCCACTTTGGGATGATGATGATGTGCTTGGTACATTATGCCCAGCAGGCCCCACAAGAGCCCCACACTATTGGCAGGTGTCCCAGGACTTATACGATGTCATGGAAATTTTCATTCCATCACTCGAGCCCTTGCGAAGGATCTACAAAAATCTTTGACTCATATGGAGACCCATGGGGTCATTTATGTGCCCCTGTACCCACTAGGAGCACCACAGGTCTACTATTTGGAGAACAAGGGGGCACCCCCTTATCCATCATACTTTGAGGAGTTTATTCCTCATTATGGCACTTCTGGATATTATTATGCCTTTGGAGGGCCCAACGAAATGTACATATTATTATTTAGCCCCATGAGAGGCTTATTTTTCCATTTATGAGCTAGTTTGGTGGGCTTGTCACTAATAGGGGTTTTATTTGCACATTATTTTATGATTAGGGGCTAATGTAGGCTCATAGGCTAATTCAAACTCTTAAGAGGGGTATATATTGATGTTAGCCACATTTATTTGTATCATCACTTCACATTTCTTCTTGGAGGATTATTTGAAATAAATGGATGAATTTTGATGTATGGATTTGGGCAATTTTTATCTTGGAGCTTCGTTTTTTGCAAATGTGATGTTGGTTGGATATACTCTCTAACACTGTAACTAAATTTTGATGATATATTTTTGATGCTACATATTGTCGAACTTTACTAAAATTAGGGCTAATTGTTGCATCATTGAAATGTGGAATTAAGTTTCTATTTGGGTCGTTTAAAGTATGGGCCATTGTTAAATGAATGAAATGTCCTAGATATTTTTTTATCTCGATAAGTTTGTACTATTTGCATGAAGTATAAATTCTTGAAGGTTGTTTTTCTTATTTTTCCCTTAACATTGGACGAAGTTGACTTTCCAAGCCTCCTTGATCAAGGAACTGAATTCTCAATCATAATAATCCTTGACTCCATATCCCTAAGGTAAATAGGCATTGGTACCTCAAAAGGGTGGTTATTTTCCCCTTTCTTTTCCCCTTCCCCCCTGGTTTAGCCTTGACAGGTCACCTAGGGAATCAATTTCTTGTGAATTCACCCACAGTAAAACTTTTATCTCTTAGAGACTACTGCGTTGGTGGGTCCCCTCCCTCTCCTCCGAAATTGAGGAAATTCCAATGAGGGAATCTTTGGGAATCCCAAACCCTAGATCTAAGACCAAGTTTTGCCTAAGGGTAGACCCTAGTAGGATCAATTTTACCTTTTGAAGAAAAATATCTTAACTGATCTTTCCCCTCACCTTATCCAGGATAAGAACATCATTGGTTGTTATTCCATCCCCGAACCTGGGTTGGGTCTACTTGGTCCCGTGTGGTCATGTTTTATATCAAAGACTAATCATCACGGGATATTTTGGAAACCAAGTTTATATAGGATTTTAGGGATCAAGAAGTACCTCTTCAAGTTGTATCCTTCTCCCTTATCCTTACCCCTTCTCCCTTCTAAGGCACACCCTTGCTTAAAGAGCAAGCAAGCACCATTTCTTCCCCTTATCCCTAGGAAAGGGTTACTAGGATCACTTCATAATTATCCATTGACATATCCTTTATAAGTGGCTTCCAAAAAAAACCGGGACTCCTCCCATCGACAAAAGTCCGTAAAGAGCAGGGAATCTTACCATTGGTGACAATGGGCTAAGCCTCCACCGTTGCCCTTAGTCTAGAAATTTCCCTATTAGGAACCCCTTTAGGTCCCCTGCTGGTTTGAGTGGTAACATTTCTAGCACCGTTTTCAGGGAGGAAGTAGGTATGACTTCCTAGTGAATCAATGAGGAATTGATTAATTAACAACATTTATTAATATTCCTCTGGTGACTCCACAATGTCCATCTGAATATTGAAGGCCCTGAGATGTTAACCTATCATCGTAGAAAGAATCATGAATCCCATATCTCTTTCTTTGATAGGAGGCTTAAGAGGTTGAAACACATGCATAATATCTTCGAGCCTCTCAATCTTTCAAATGTGATTGGGGCACTATTCACCCATGTCCCTAAAGATTCTGACATACCTACATTTAGTGGCGAGGAATATCCTTAGGAGCACCTTCTAAAAGTTGAAGGCCTGACATGTGGGGAATCTTATAATGAGTTCAACTGCATGATTGCCTTCGCCACAAGTTTCATAGGAGAAGCCCATGAGTTGTATTTCTCCCTTCCCGCGTCATCTATATCTTGATGGGAGGGGTTCCTTGAACCATTTGAAAAGAGATGATACGATAAAAACAATGTGGTTCAATTATACAAGGGGTTCTTATATATCGAGAAGAAGGATGATGAATCCATTGCAAAATTCAATCACATGTTCAACTCTATCATTCACATCTTCCATATAGCTTTGCCCCTCCAAAAGAAATAACCTTGGCTATGTACCTAAATTCCTTCACAGGAAAGCTAGCTTTTGATGCCTGGAATAAGTAACCTGATAACCTCTTCAAAGCCCAAAACATCATATTTGACATTGAACATAGTTACTAATCAAACGAGAAAATTACTGATTACTCGTTTTTTTGAGGTAGCAATAAAAAACACCCGAATTTGAATAGTGATGCAAAATCACCCTTTTTTTTGGAGCATATTTTTGGCACTTTAAATTTTCTTAAATTTAAATGTCATTGATTTTTTTTTTAAATGTCATTGATTTTCATGTCGATTTTGAAAATTGGTGATGCAGAATCAACCCATTTTTTTTAAAGGGTTGATTTTGACACCTTACATTTTCTAACGTCTTCTTCTTCCCTGAGATGTCTATTTATAAGTGTATTTATGTACTCGATTTTTTTTTTTCAATTTTTTTAATGAAATCTTCATTTTTTCGCATAGTTAAAAAGATAAAAAAAGGGTCAATATTTTAAAGTTGGGATTCTCTATATGTTTATGTATTGTTAAGTAATATTTCAATGCACATCAAATAATTGTCGCTAAAAAGGCAATATTTTTAAACATATGACAAAAAAACACACATTTTCAAATAAATACAATGAAAAAATGCACATTTTGAGACTTTTTGTTAAAAATAACATGTTAAATAAATGATTTTTATGGGAAAATCTTAACAATTTTTTTTAAAAAAATAACATTTTTTATGAATTTTATGTCAAAATTAATAGTAATCACATTTTTTTTGCAAAAAATAATGATTTTTCTCATAAAATCTCAAAGTCTAAACATTACAAGTAAAACTGATGAATAGATCTTAAAAATGAGCTTTATTTGCAAGCATAACTTAAATTTAATCAATAATATCAATTAATCCATGTTCAACATCTTCTAGAGCATCATTAATGTCTTCTTCCACAAAATTTTCTGCTTCATTTTGGTCATTGTCCTCTTCTAATGGATCTTTGATGTCTGCAAATCTTTCAAAGTGTCATTTTCCAATCATTCCATATAACGGTGGTGTAAGTTCCTTTGGTTTTTTTGCCACACACGATTCATTAAAATCTCCTTTCATCAAACCAACTTCTTGCATTGCATTTGGAAGAAATTGAAGAGCATTATTGAATAAAATTGCATTGCAGTGAGTCTTTCTCAATGGCAATGCAATTTCTTCATTTTTATAGGCAACATGCTAGTGTTGTACCTAATCATCAAGAACAAAAGAAATAATTAAGCCAATTAGTATAAACACATAAAAACTAAAACATAAAATATTAAAATTCAATGTAATATAATAAAACTTACCTGAACTTGAGAATAAATCCAAAACCGAATCTCCTTTATTTGAACATAGATCTATAAAATAGTTAATCAATGTTTGTAGTTTTTGATAAATGTTAACTATCTCTCCTTTTGGATCTTTATCATCATATGTCAATTTTCTTACGACGACATCATGAACCAGTGCTTGACTATGACTCTTCCCATCTACTCGATTCACAAGAATAAGCTTATAGCTATCCTCTTTTGTCCAATATTCAAAATGGATGAACTCACAATAATTTATAATAGGATGATCTTCAGAAGAAAAAAGATTTCACTTCTATCTATAACATGACATAGTAAAATTTCAATTAAATTGTACATAAATACATATTTTTAACATTAATCAAACATACAATTTCAATGCTTACCATGTAAGGTACATTGTTGAGTTTGATTTTCCCTTGAAGCTTGTTAATAACATTGCAAATTGTGTGCTTGAATGAAATGTCACAAATATCCAAAGTGGCGATGTTGTGACTTCTTGAAAGCCCGTACCCACTTTACGAAAAGCTTGATAAGTATAAGGTTCACTACCATATTCAATGTCTGGGAAATAGAAACCATGAGGAATATCTGCAATAACTAGGGCACATTCAATTTTAGGTATGAGTTTTGCAATGTCTTCACAATCACCTAGTATTATTTGATATTGGATAGTGTCGCGCCCATTTCAAATGAAATGATTAAGAGTAGGATCAAGTTCAACATTCCTAAGACGTTGTTTTCTCATCTTTTCTAACTCAATTTTTTCAATAAAGCTTTTGAAATTATTTGGTAATCCATTTGCATCCTTCTTCAACATATTTAATGACATAAAACATACATATGTATAAGTAATAAAATTAAAATTGTTTGCATATGAATAAAGTAATGTATAAATCAACATACCTTATCGAATGCAAGATACATACATACATACATACATACATACATACATACATACATACATACATACATACATACATACATACATACATACATACATATATTGTAACTGAGGCTAAACTATATTGATTCGAAATAAAACATTACATATGCTACAGAAAATTACAAAATGTGCCATGGCACCAGTGAAGGTAAAGATTCTATGATAATAGATGGAATAACGGAAAACTAGAAAACGCTGAGCAACCACGCAGTCATGGTGCGTCTGCATCATCCTCTGAGTCTGGAGCTTCTTCCTTGATACGACATACATATTCCTGTGCAATGGCCTCCTCTTCAGTAGTAGGTCCGCATCGAGGCCTAGAGGCATGTCTGCAGAATATGGGATAGACCGGGTACTATGCATCCGATACCTGCATCCAAGTGCCCTCCGAGTCCATTATCCAAACATCAGTGTCTTCCCCCTCTACCTCCTGAACTAGAAGAGGCTCAGTTTTGTGGTGCCTAGGGTGCTCCTGGTGCGCAATGGTGGATTTCCTTGGTCTGCTTCTGCCTCTTTGCGATTCATGAATAGGGGCTTCCTCTCCTAGTCATGTGCAAGGCTCTAGGGGGCATCCCTAGGGTGACTACCTAAAGAGGAGCCTTCAAAGGACTCCAAACGGTTATCGGGCCTCGTTGGTAGCGTCTGGGGAACGAACCTCGTTGTCTGCCTCTGATTATTCTTTGTCTCAGTCTCGGAGCCATGGGAAGTTGAAATGGAGGGTAGGTGGGGAAATGAGAGGTATGGTGAAGAGGTTCAGTCCAGATACAATTAGTGCACAGCAAAATGTTATTTGGCAGGGAGGTGCGCAGGTGGAGTTTGCGCAGTTGGAAGAGCTTGGTGATGAAAACACACACTGTGGATAAGCTAGCAAGGCAAAGGGAGCAGAGATGAGGCGCACATTCAGGGACGTGTGCGACCGGGAGGGACCTACGCAGCGCGGATGTGGGGAGTGAGATGCGCAGCGGGCAGGGCACGAAAGTGGGCTATAATTGAAACAGAAAAGCCAGAATGAATAGACTTTGAGTAACACTATACAGAAAGGCACCGCCATTTGTAGGCCTATGGCACAAGCATAGATGCTGAGCATTATTATGACATGCTTGCAGGTTCATGTTGCGCCAATTTTCATGAGGGAGCCTATACTTCGAGTTATGGTAGAGTGTCATATCCATCCAGGAGCTCATTCAAATGATTGCAGCTGAGAAGAACCACACAGGGTGGTTGTTGGCTTTGCGTATTTTTTGGTTGCCTTGCCTCCGTCACCTCATGTGAATTATTGCAGAGAGATGGATCCGCTTCAAGTGAGGGCCTGCGTATCATATCTTCATCATCTCGAGCGTGGGAGGGGTTGTGTCCATACGTGCTTACCATTTCACCCGCATCTAGGGAGGAATAGTCCTTTTGGATGAGAGTTTGGCATTCTCTGCGTAAGGAATTATCCTCAATATAGGAGAGGTTGGAGTACTGTAGCACGTTGTGGCTTTCCACACCCTTGTTGGCTAGAATATCCGCAATAGAGTTTGCTTTCCTACGGAAACCCAACATCACAAAGTGCTTGGGGATTATCAAAGGGAGTGCCTCCGCAAGAATCTTTGACCTCCACCAATTCACTCAAACGAGCGGCCCAGATTCACTGTGAGGGCACTACTCTGGGATTTATTGCGTATTGTAGAGTCCCCCCGCAATGATGACAATAGGTGAGCCTATGACGTCAACAAGGAGGCACCATTTTTAATTACCTGCATAAAAACTTCCAACTACTATGGATGATGAAGACATTGTTTTCAGAAGGATCTAGATATTCCAATATCACTATTTTCAGGATGGCACATGTCAAGCTTGTTAATTTCGCTAGCTCGAATGTGGACTTGTGGAGAAAGTGCAAAGAGTGGATGTCTCCACATGCAAAAGATGTAGAAATGAAAGCCTCCTTTGTTCCAGGATCTTAGGCCACTCAATGATCAAATGTTTTGTTTAATCTTTTACTTTATTTTCTAAAGAAACTTTTAATTTTATATTTTCCATGAAATGATTGAGAGGAAATGGTTTGAGAAGTTGACAGTTTTATAACTATCCATTTTATAATGTTTTATTTAAGAAATTTTCAAAAGAGAACATAGGTTCTAGACTTTGGGCCTCAAAAGTTTTGCTAAGTTTTGTACTTTCTCTTTATGAGATTAATAAATATTTTCAAAAGATTTTCCAGAATTTGATGAATGTGATTAGTTCTTCATGTTTCATCATGTCTATGTTTTCTCTCTCTCGAAATAAAGTAATGTAGCTACTGGTCTCTAATTTTACATCAGTAAGTTAGAGTTAAATTCCTTAAATGCGCTCTGATATTCTGATTTCATTTCTTTCAATCATGTTCTGCTAAAACCAAAGATAATAGTTTATTTGATAATGACATATTCTTAAAGGTTTTCCACCAGCATTTCATCCTTTCCTTTGTTCATTCATATTCATCATTTGAAGGCATTGTGAGGGGATTTGTTCCTTCTAAAGTTTAAGGGGTTTAAAATATAATTTTTTGGGGTTACAACATGAAGCGAAAATAAACAATTTTATTTAAAAATTGTAGTAAATGTCTTGAGCACTGATATCCTTACAACCAGAGATTGTCTCCCAAGGAAAAACATCCTCTATCTTTAGACTCTATCTTACCTCCCCTTCTACCCTTGGACTCCTTGTCTCCTCCTATCACCCGCTCAACCCCCTCCAATCCTCCCCTGCTGCCTTTTCCCCCTTCTCCTCCTCATTCCTCAAGCCCTATCATTCCTTCTTTCGATCGAGTTCTCACTAGAACTCAATCTAAAGACTCTTTATTATCATCGGACTTCCACAAGAAACCCGGAAGAAAATCCAACAAAGAATTGAGAGATGAAGAAGCAATAAAATAAATGGAATTAGGCACGCAGCAAGCCATGGACACCTTCATGGGCAAAAATTTCGAAGAAAAGGAAAGCAGCAACATAACCCAAGAGGGAAAGGTCCCTCAAATACAACCAACAACAAATAATGAATATAGTCTCATGGAATAGTAGAGGTCTTGGTCACTTCTGGAAGATGAACAATGTAAACGATTTAATCAAAACAAAAATGTCGGTCCTTCTCATGTTTCAGGAGACCAAACTCTTGGAGAAGGACATGTTCCAAAACATTCAAAAAAAAAAAAATTATGAAGGAATCTCTATTTAAACCACGACAGCATCGGGAGGTATCAGTACATGTTGGGACAAAGCCTCTTGGGTGTTAATCTCTCACACCAAAAGCTTGCACTGGTTAAGAACATATCTACAAAACACAAATTTCAGAATTAATATAAGCTTATTCAACATATATGCTCCAGCGCACTATAGGGAAAAAGAGCAATGTTGAAATTAATTTGCGAAACACCTCAACTCATCTCCATTTCCCATTATTTTAGGTGGGGATTTGAACCTGATTTTGCATGCAAAAGAAAAGAAGGGTGGTTGCTTTCTTGCAGGCCAGTATAGACAGAAATTAGAAGATATGATTGAAGAAAATAATCTTATGGACATTGCTCCTAAAAATAGAAATTTCAAATGGAGCAATAAACGATCTGGCATGGGGAATATAAAAAAAAAGACTTGATAGAATTTTATTGCAAGACTGTCTTATTGCAAAATTTAACACAATAACCTCAAGGATAATTGCTTCAGTAGCATCAAATCACAATCTGGTTGCTTTTTTTTTTGGTGGGGGGGGGGTTGAGAACCTTGGACCCCTTCCTTTTAAATACAATCCACTATGGAGAAATCATGAGGAAGTTCATACTCTCTTGACGGACATATAGAAAAATAATATCAATGGATCCCTAGGATATATATGGGAAACAAAAATCAGAGAAACCAAAATTCATCTAAAAGAATGGGAAAAAGTTAAATACAGAGAGCCACAGAAAAAAGTTGTTAGGTCCCTATATTACTAGTATAGTCCCTTATTTTATTAGTGTAACCCCCTTATTGTTATTATTGTACCCTTGTAACCCCCATTTTGTTATTATTGTGCCCTTAAATTATTATTGTTAGGTCAGCTAGGATTACATTGTGGCCCACTAGGATTACATTATGGCCACATGGACTCCTATATATAGAAAGGAGGTTTTGTAAATTGTATCATCCAAGAATTTTTCATTCATGTAATGTATTGGAGGTTGCCCCCTCGAAGTGGGTTATTTCTAAGGCGTTGATATCTCTTTTCTTCTATTTCTGGACCTGGTTACACAACATTTGGTATCAGAGCTTTGGATTCTAGGGTTTCATTGTTACAAACAGGTCATCGTGGCATTTGCGCTATACATTTTTTTCTACGAAGTTTCAGAAGCTAAAATTTTTAGGATGCGAAGCCGAAATATTGAGGAACATAGTAAAAACATTTCAGAGCTTGGTTCGCAATATTTTTGGAGATATGATCTGTGGAAGTTAGGTCTTTTTTCAGGCTCCTAAATAGGTCATCGCGGCCTTTGCACTATAACTGTTTTTGTACGAAGTTTCAGAAGATGAAATTTTTAGGGTGCAAAGTAAAAATCCTAAGGAAAATAGTAAAAAAAATTTAAGAGCTTGGTTCACAATATTTTCGGAGATATGATCTGTGGAAGGTAGTGCTTTTTCAGGCTCCTGAATTTCATCTCAAAGAGGTGATCGTGGGAAAATCTTCATAACTCTCTCTGTGTACATCGGATTGGAGTGTCGTAAAAAGAGGTCGCAAGTACACAGACTGTAGCTTCTTGGATATCAATTTTAGAGGCGAAGGATGAAACAATGACACGCGGAAAGTCATACAAGTTCGCTCTACTGAACCAGTCCATAATTAGGTCATTGTGGGAGATTGGACACAAATTTGTCTTGGAGAATCCAAATCAGGTCAGACCCATGGCATTTGAAACATAATTCATAGGTCTACGTTGGTACTGAAATTAAAATATTTAAGTGCTGCAATCACAGAGATAATACAATTTCAATATTGAGCTCCTCAAAAGCAAGAAAAAGGTGTGTATTTTTTTTTTCCAAATTGCATAAGTCTTGTTTGAAGAATCAATTTGAATTGATTCCAAGGGCATATTCTAGAATACATATCAGTATTGGGTTCTAAAAGATGCCCCGTAAAAATAATTCAACACCCATTAAGCCTTCAGAAGGCTCTACTATGACTCATGAGGATTAAGAATTGCAACATGATCTATCAAAATTACAAGAGCAAGTGCAACAAATTTCACTCTCGCGAAGAGCAACAAAAAATGAAATGGAAGTTTTGAAGAAAGGCGTGGAAGTGAAGATGGACGGTTTGAAGAAAGGCGTGGAAGTTAAGATGGATGGCATGGAAGCTTGCATGGAAGCTAAGATGGATGACATGAAAGACAACATGGAAAATATGAAGAATGATCTAAAAGCAGACATCGAAGGTTTGACAAAGTTGATACAAGAAATGTTTCCTAATGGTGAAAAGATAGTAGAAGAACCTCATGATGAGAACAAAATAAATGTGAATCGTGATTTCATAAACTCTAATGTTGGCGGGAAGAACCACCATATTCCAAAAATGGATATGAGGAAGTTTGATGGAAAGGATCCTGTAACATGGATACTACAGATGGAGCAATATTTGATCTCCATAATGTGCAAAACACACAAAAGGTACGCATTGCAACTTTACATTTAGAACAAAATACATTTGTATGGTATCGATGGCTTTGCTCCCGTAAAAAAATTGTCACTGGGTCAATTTTTACAGAGGAAATGATAGCACATTATGAGGATACAAAGAGCAACACCTTCTTTAGCCAATTGATAAATCTCAAACAAAAGGGTTTAATGGGGGAGCACATTGAGGACTTCCAAAAATTGAATATAAGGGTAACTGATATTCCAGAGGAACACAGGATTGATCTCTTCCTAGGCACTTTAAAGGATAACATCCAACATGAAGTTCGCGTTTTGGAACCTGATTCATTGGAGAAGGCATTCAGGTTGGCAAGAAAAGTTGAATGTAAAATTATGGCGACAAGGAAACCTACCACTCAATTCTATAAAGAAAAAAGTGTTGCTACACCTAGATTTCCACAACCTACAAGGTTGACACCACAACAATTGGAAGAAAAAAGAGCAAAAGGGCTTTGCTACAGTTGTGATAGAAAATACACTAAAGGTCATAAGTATGTTGAGAAGAAATTATTTTACATAGATTGTGAAGAGGAAGAAGAAAATGAATAAGAAGAGGATATACACCAGGAACCAACCCTAGAAGAAGAAGAAATGAATCCGACCATATCATGTAATGCACTGGCAGGAATTACCACTCCTCAAACTCTCAAGATAGAAGGACATATCAAGAAGAAAAAGATAATAGTGTTGATTGATTCAGGTAGCACCCATAATTTTATTCATTGTAAGGTAGACAAGGAATTAAATTGTTTCCTATACCCAGCACCATAATGTCAAGTGATGGTTGGAAATGGAGGAACTATAAATTGCTCTGGAAAATTCCATAATATCAAGCTAACCATGGGCGAATATGTATTGACTAGTCCAATGCTTTCCATTCCTATGGGAGGTGCTGATGTTGTACTAGGAGTACAATGGTTACAATCTTTGGGGACGGTAGCTTTTAATTTTCAAGAAATTTTCTTGAATTTTTTTTCAAAAGGAAAGGAAGTCGAATTATGGGGTATTGCAGGGAAGCTGGGAAAGATAATAAGCTCTAATGTCATGATAAAGCTTCTAAAGAAAGAACAACGAAGCGTAATTGCACAATTATGCTCACTAGAAGTTCCAACATCAAAATCATCTATTTCTGCAGATCTCCAAAAAGTCTTGGACAATCATTCCAAGGTGTTTGAAACTCCTAAATGACTCCCACCTATTCGTGATCATGATCATGCTATTCATTTGATTCCAGGAAGTGTTCCTCCAAACATCAGGCCTTATAGATATCCTTACGTCCAAAAGAGAAAAATTGAACGTATGATTGCAGAAATGTTAGAGGCGGGTATAATTCAACCTAGTCAAAGTTCTTTCTCTGCTCCAGTAGTATTAGTACACAAGAAGGATGGATCATGGCGAATGTGTCTGGATTATAGGGAGCTCAATAAGCTCACCATTAAAGATAAATTTTCCATTCCTATGATTGATGAATTATTGGATGAATTACATGGAGCAATTTATTTTACCAAGTTGGATCTTCGTTCAGGATATCATCAAATTAGAATGAAGACTGAAGATATTCCAAAAACAACATTTTGAACTCATGAGGGTCATTATGAATTTTTGGTCATGCCTTTTGGCCTTACCAATGCACCTTCTACATTTCAAGGGTTGATGAATTCCATTTTCAAACCCTTAGAAAATGTGTGCTAGTATTTTTTGATGATATACTAATCTATAGCAGGTCTTGGAAGGATCATGTTGAACATGTTGACAGGGTGCTCAAACTATTGCAGGAGAAACAATTATGTGCAAAAACATCCAAATGTTTCTTTGGAGTACAAGAGGTGGAATATCTGGGTCATATTGTATCTCACGAGGGTGTTAAAGTAGACCCTAACAAAATTAAAGCCATTAAGTAATGGAAAGTCCCCACAACCATAAAGCAGTTGCGAGGATTTCTCGGGTTAACAGGGTATTATCGCAAGTTTGTTAAGAATTATGGGAGAATAGCAGCACCTCTAACAACATTATTGAAGAAAGATGCATTTCATGGACTCCTGAAGCAACTAAGGCCTTTGAACATCTTAAAGAGGCAATGTGCCTAGCACCGGTCTTAGCTACGCCAGACTTCACAAAAACCTTTATTGTGGAATGTGATGCCCCAGGAAATGGAATTGGTGCAGTTTTAATGCAGGAAGGAAGACCCATTGCTTTTGAAAGTCGTCCAATCAAAGGAAAGTATTTACAGAAACCTATTTATGAGAAGGAAATGTTAGCAATGCTACATGCACTAAAGAAATGGAGAACTTACCTAATGGGAAGACACTTCAAGGTAAAAACTGATCATGATAGTCTTAAACACTTTTTGGAACAAAGACTATCTTTAGAAGAACAACAAAAATGGGTCACAAAGATGTTGGGTTATGACTTTGAAATAATCTACAAAAAAGGGAAGCTAAATGTTGTTGCAGATGCACTCTCAAGAAAGAATGAAGAGGTGGAAGCATTGCTTTATGCCATTTCTATTATCCAACTAGATTGGATAACAAAAGCAAGGGATGAATGGAAGAAGGGCGAAGAAGTGTGGACACTCATTCAAAAGTTGCAGCAAGATCCTAGTACATCTGATACATTTAGTTGGAAAAATGACTCCTTATGGTACAAATATCGCTTATATCTTTGTAAGAATTCCCAACTAAAACAAAAGATTCTTCTGGAATTGCACACTTCTTCTTTAGGAGGACACTTAGGATTTTTAAAAACTTACCACAGGGTGAAGAAAGAATTTTTTTGGGATGGCCTTAAATCTGATATTCAAAAGTTTGTGGCGGAATGTTTGGTTTGCCAGCAGAATAAAGTGGAAACAATTAAGACCCCGGGACTTCTACAACCTTATCCATTCCAAGTCAACGTTGGGAGGAGATTTCAATGGATTTTATCACAATTTTACCTAAGTCTAAAGGAAAGAGTGTCATCATGGTGGTAGTTGATAGACTTACCAAGTATGCACACTTTTGTGCATTATCTCATCCATTTAAAGCAAGTACAGTTGCTACTACATTTATGGACAAAGTTCAAAAGCTACATGGAAGTCCAAGGGTTATTGTGAGCGACAGAGATCCCATTTTTAATGGAAATTTTTGGACGGAGTTATTTTCTTGTTTGGGTACTCAATTAGCTCATAGCTCATCTTATCATCCTCAATCTGATGGTCAAACCGAGATAGTAAATAAATGTTTGGAAGGATATCTTCGTTGTTTTGTATCTGATAAACAAACACAATGGGTCAAGTGGTTACCTCTTGCTGAATGGTGGTATAACACTTCCTTCCATACTGCAGCAAAAATGACCCCATTTATGGCACTTTATGGATATCATCCACCATCCATCACATCATCCTTAAGGGAAAATTCAAAGGTTCAAGCAGTGGAAGATCACATCGAGCATCAGCAAGAAGTTCTCCAACTCTTAAAGGATAACCTGAATTTGGCACAAAATCGAATGAAACAACAGGCAGATCAACATCGCAGCCAGAGAAGTTTTGATGTAGGAGATTGGGTATTTTTACGGCTACAACCATACAAACAAATGTCCCTCAAGCAAGCTAAGAAGGATAATAAATTATCGCTAAAGTACTATTGTCCTTACAAGGTGTTGCAAAAGATTGGTACTATGGCATACAAATTGGAGCTTCCTGCTTCTTTGCGAGTGCATCCAGTTTTCCATGTTTCATGCTTAAAGAAGGTTATAGGTGAAAATATTCCAGTTCAAACAATATTGCCAGAACTTGATGAGCAAGGAAAAATCATATTGGAACCTGAAGCAGTCACGGAAACAAGAACTCGACAGTTACGGAATCGATCAATTTCAGAGTATCTCATCAAGTGGAAGAACTTACCCACTGAATATTCTACATGGGAGGATGAGAAGTTTATACAGAAGCACCCAGAGCTACTCAAGAGTTGAGGACAACACTTTTTTGAAGGAGAGGGGCATGTTAGGTCTCTATATTACTAGTATAGTCCCTTATTTTATTAGTGTAACCCCCTTATTGTTATTATTGTACCCTTGTAGCCCCCATTTTGTTGTTATTGTGCCCTTAAATTATTATTGTTAGGTTGGCTAGGATTACATTGTGGCCCACTAGGATTACATTATGGCCACATGGACTCCTATATATAGAAAGGAGGTTTTGTAAATTGTATCATCCAAGAATTTTTCATTCATGTAATGTATTGGAGGTTGCCCCCGCGAAGTGGCTTATTTCTAAGGTGCTGATATCTCTTTTCTTCTATTTCTGGAGCTGGTTACACAACAAAATTCAAGTGAGAACAACAATTAGATACCCTCCAAAAAACAATGGAAGATGAGGAAGACAGAAAACAATATCTCTTGCAAGAGAAATTTATTCATTGGGACATATATAAAAACAATAGAGCAGAAGAGGAATCATGGAGACTGAAATCGAGAAGTTTATGGGTTCACGAAGGAGATCAAATTACATCCTTATTTCATAACTCAGTAAAGAGAAAAAATATGAAAATTCATATAGCAAAAATAATAGAATGAGATGGAAAAGAAATTAGAGGACGGGAGGAATTAAAAAGGGAAGCTTACCACAAATTTAAAATCTTGTTATCCGTTGATCTTGAACAATCAAACAGTGAAAATTTTACAAGGCACATACCGAACAGGTTACCACAAAAGAAAATGAGGTGAAAGATATAGAAGAAGAGGAGCTTAGAAATGTGATTTGGTCCTTTCAACCAGACATGTGTTAGGGCCAGATGAATTTTCCTTCTCCTTCTACTGTTCCTTTTGGAATATTATTAAAAAATATCTCCTAAAAATTATTCAGTGGACCTTCAAGAAAAAGAAAATTGGAGGGTTCACTAATTCCACTTTTTTTTGCCTTAATTCCAAATGATTTTAAACCGACCTCCTTCCAATGCTCTAGGCCTATCTCTCTATGCAACTCTTCTTACAAAATAATTTAAAAAATCTTGGCCAACAGATAGAAGCCACTTCTGTAGGGGTTGATTTCAGAAAATCAGAGGGGATTCATACTAGGGAGACAAATCATTGACAACATATTAGTGGTACTAGAGGCTTTGCACTCAAGCCTATTAAAGGGAGAGCAAGGATTCATTCTAAAGTTAGACATGGAAAATGCCTTTGACCGAGTGAACCTAGAGTTTTTGTCATCAGTTTTTAAAAAAATTGGCTTCTCTAAAGACCTCATCAATATGATTAAAGCATGCATTAAAACCCCATGGATTGCTTCGCTAATAAATGAAAGACCAAACCAATTCTTCCAAGGCAATTCTGAGGCAAGGATTTCCTCTTTCCCTGTTTCTTTACATAATGATGGTAGAATCTTTCAGTAGCAATTTAGATTACTGTAGAAGAACTGGATCCATTACTGGTATATCTATTAAAGTCGGAATAAAAGGCATCAACCACTCTCTTTTTGTTGATGACACTCTACCACTTGGGGGTGCCACATGCATAGTTTCACGAAGATTTAAAACATCTTGGATGACTTCCTGGAGGTATCAAGATGTCTAATAAACCTCTCAAAGTATAGAATTTATGGTTGGAATGTGCTAATCATAACACTTTAGCGAATCTCCCAAATTTTCAGCATACCCTTTCAAAGAATTTAGATTCATTTTAAACATATAGGATTGCCAATTATGAAGAATAATATGAAAACTGAAATATGGAACAACATTATAGAAAAAATGAAGAAAAAACTACTTGGGTGGGTAATCCTGTTGAGAAATTTAGAGGACTAGAGATTATTACAAATTCTCTTCTTGATAATTACTTGTGAGATTGCTTAAGTTACTTATGTCTTTATTTTCATTCGCTTAGTTAGTATTTCATCAAGTCAATTATCAAAATGCATGAGACGCACAATTAGGCTCCTAGAGCCAGGGAAAAACCTCTCCCTCATGAAGAGGAAAACCTGCAAATAATTCTCCTTATAGATCTTCAAATGACAAGTACCATGACCATGATTAAGACCCCTGACCTAGATATACTTCCAAGACAATGTCACAACTTCTTCAAACTTGATTATTTTCTTAGTCACCAATCTGCACTGTTCTGTAGTTAGGAAGGTAAATCTCAGATTTACCTTCCTCACCTTTTAAAGCTGCCTTTCTTCTTATGATCTCTGTTCAGTGTTCATATAGCTCTGGAATCCGAAGTTGATGTATTTTAGATATCTGTACTTGATGCATAGAATGAAACAATCATTAACAAACAAACTCTACGCTGAACATACTTCTCATATATCCACACTGAAGCTTCTTAAAACAATCCACAAACACACTTCACAGCATCCAATGTTAGCATATAAATATATACATACCTCATACCATTTTTCCTTGAGTCATCCTATAGCAATTTCTCAAGAATGAAGAGCTTCATTCTCTTGGCCTGCTCCATCAATATGTCATCACATCCCAGAAATATGTTTCCATGATGACCCTTGATCTTAATGACTACTTTCCATTATTAATGTTATCAGAGAGGTTTTCTCGGAGCTGATTCACTAGGAACTCCTACCATGCTTTCATCAGGATTCTACACTGCTTCCAACAGAAATCACTTAAAGTAGAAGATGATCTCAATTGTAATGGAGATCCCTTGCTTCTTCTTTCTTATCAGGCTCTTTCCTCATTTCAAAGACACGAGCTTCTTTCCTATTTCTCTTGTCCTTTTTCATATTAAAGAAAATTTCTATTTTAATGCCCAACTTCATCATATCCAAGGCATCGTGCTTCGTCCACATTTATTCTTTTACTCTGAGGACCAAAACTTATCGAATCTACCTTTCTTCCTCGAAATTGATGCAAAGGCTTGATTCCTTCACTTAATCCTATAACAGCTTTGGCTTTCAATCTTGTTTCCTCTATTTACATAGAGACCCTAAATCGTGGAATGGTGTGACTTCTATCTTCCCGTATAATTGTGAAGTGAAATTTACCCATTCTTCTCATGGAGATTTTAGCACCATTGTAGTCTTCTCCTAGTTCCTGCAGTTGATCAGAGAGATTTCTTCTCCTGCAATACTCACAGAGGATAGCTCCACCAATTTTTAGATTTAGTAGATCAGAGATGATAGTATTTTATGGATTATGTAAGAATCCTTTGGGCTCTCATATCTCCCTTCATGAATTTGGCATGGCCACATTTTCCTTGTCTTATATGCAGGAAAGTTTGAAACCCTAACCAGTTTGTTTCTTTCTTTGCAAAGAAGACATTTTAATAGATTCATATGAAGTCATAGATATACTTACTTGATTAGATGCTTTTCTTCTTCTATTAGCTTGATTACTTTGAAGATGGTTGAAGCTTCTTTTGAATGATGTCAAAGCTTTTAGATCTCGCTTCCCTTTTGAAGGTGATTGATGAAGATGTTCTGCTACTTCCTTGAGAGATCAAGGATGATAGGTAACTTTCCTTGAAGCTTTTGATGGCAATACTTTGACATGGAAATGAATTGCTGGCATATTTAAGATGGTACTATAATACGGCCTTTAATTCCAAACTGTCTTATTTCTTTCACTGTGGAAAAATGACCTTTCTTTTAATCAAGTCCTTACTTTCTATATTGTGAGTCAAAGTTGTTCATTAATACAAAGATCCTAACTATTGCGTAGACTTCCTTATTTGGTTTTGATTCTTTAATATTTCACCTTGCTTTGATCCCTTCCATGAAATTTGATCCTTTAGTGTCTCTATCCCCTTTCTAGCACCTTAGCTCTAATACCATGTTGAGAAGTTTGGAGGGCTAGAGATTATTAAAAATTCTCTTCTTGATAATTACTTGTGAGCTTGCTTAAGTTACTTATGTCTTTCTTTTCTTTAGCTTAGTTATTCTTTCATCAAGTCAATTATCAAAATGCATGAGACACACAATTAGGCTCCTAGATCCAGTGAAAAACCTCTCCCTCTTGGAGAGGAAAACCCACAAATAATTCTCCTTATAGATCTTCAAATGACAAGTACCATGACCAAGACTAAGACCCCTGACCTAGATATACTTCCAAGATCTTGTCACAACTTCTTCAAACTTGATTATTTTCTTAGTCACCAATCTGCACTGTTCTGTAGTTAGGAAGGAAAATCTCAGATTTTCCTTCCTCACCTTTTAAAGTTTCCTTTATTCTTATGATCTCTATTCAGTCTTCATATATCTCTAGAATATGAAGTTGATGTATTTTAGATATATGTAATTGCTGCATAGAATGACGACATCACTATCAAATTCTACGTTGAACAACCTTCTCATATATCCACATTGAAGCTTATTAAAACAATCCGCAAACACACTTGATCTCCAAGCTAGCCCCTGCCTGAGGTACTCAGTGAAACTTCACACTTTCTTCTCCTCTTTTATCCACAATCCACCTCAGCACTATTCGTAAGTCTATATTCATATTTACCTTAACGTCTCACACTATATTCTATCACAAATATATCATATATATTTCAGTTAAGCTCCAAAAATGTATTATAGGCTATGTTTTACTTATATAGCATTAACGTCATATCCACACTGAAACATCTGCAAATGTATCCAGGCTCTATTTTACTTTCCCAGAAATATCCACACTAAAACATCCGCAAATGTATCTAGGCTCTGTTTTACTTTCCCAAAAATATCCAAACTAACACATCCGCACTGAAACATCCACAAATGTATCCAAGCTCTGTTTTAATTTCCCACAAATATCCACACTGAAACATCTTCCTTTTAATCCGCAAAATTGTCCTTTTGATTACCAAAAAAACTTATCTCCAAAATGAGCCGTAGCACAAATACTTATATTGGTTTATCATTCTGATTTTAGGCTGACCTGTCAGCAGAATTGAAGGTCGACTTATCAAATTGAATGGAGGCCGACTATAACATATTAGAATAGCTCCTTTTTCTAGCATTTGAGAGAGGACTGTTTGTAGGCATCTCCTAGAGATTCTTGGACGAGAGATAAGACTTATGAAAAGATTTGGAGCATATGCTGATGACTAGATCCTTCATGATACTTTAATTACATTCTATGCCTGGAAGACTCAAACCTAATAGACATCAAGAAGAAGTCTATCTAATGAATAAAACTTCCTCAACAAAAATATGTTTTGTTATTTTGACTTCTTCTTTTCATAATTACATAGACAACATGAAGACTGACCTAGTTACACTTTTCAACAAATCCTATGGCTCAACCTAGCCGAGAGAGTTATATTAATTAAGGTCGTTTGATCAACTCTTCCATATTATCATTTTGCGATAGTACAGGCTCCAACAAGAATCCATAAACAGATTGAGCTTATCATCAGAGGCTTCCTTTGGCATGGAGGAAAAACATAAATTAAAAAATTTAGTTTACTGAATTGGAAGCAAGTTACTACACCTTATGAGCAGGGAGGAATTTCGATAAGGATCCCTAGTATGATGAACCTTGCTCTCGAAGAAGAATAATCTAGAGAATGATCACTAGTAACCCAAGTTGGTGGAAGCAAATCCTAGAGGCTATATGTATAAATTTCTCCCACTTTTTTCTTCTGAGAAAAAGGGTTCCTTTAAGACCTTGTTTGCAGTTGTGGAAACTTATCAAGAAAATAATTCCACTAATCTCTGAGAACGCTTCAATAATTCCAAAAGGAGGTAAAGATATACACATATGGAAGGACAGTATAATGGGACAGCCACCAATCTCAAAACACAAAGAAATTCAACCTTTGATGGATTGGTTGAATAAAAATGGAATAACTTAGCTGAAGCAGATCTCTAGTTGGAGTCAATAAAATGGAATTTGGACAGGTTGGAAATCTCCTCCTATTCCTCCGGCCCTATTTCTCCAATGGGAAACCTTAACTTGCCTGTTAAAAGGTGTTTCCTCAATCAAACAAGGTAAACACGACACCTTTATATGGAATCCAACAACAAGAGAATTTAGTGTTAAATCATGCTACATCAAGCTCCAAGATCAAGGGAACACTCTGTCTTGGCCTCTCTGCAAAGTAGTATGGAAAAATGAGTCTATTCCAAAAATAAGGATCTTCATATGGACTGTCCTAAAAGGTAAGATATTAAAAGTTGATAATTTAAAGGAGAGATGCATAGTTGGACCTTCGAGATGCCCCATGTGAAATAGTGAGGAAGAAGCCATAAATCACTTGTTTATCAGTTGTAATTTTGGAAAGGCTTGTTGGAATATCCTCATCGGAGCTATGTAAATTGACTTAAACTTCACCCAAAAAACTGACGACTTCTATTCAAATTGGATGAACTTATTTCCTTACTCTTTTAAAAATAGAAATACTACTAAGATATTTTGGCTAAGCTTACCTTATTTTCTCATCTAGCAACTATGGCTCGCTAGAAATAAGAAAATATTTCAAGATATAAAATCAAATCCAAGGAAAGTCACTGATGGCTTGGGCTCTGGCAGCTGAATTTATTTTTTCAAAAGGAGTTAAAATTTTTGACAATTCTCTCCAAAATGAGGAAAGAACCTTGACATCTTTAGTTATTGAAATATAGATATATACCCAAGCACAAATCAAAAAATCAAACCCCAAAAATAAGTCTTGGAAAGTGAGGCTATAGGAAGAAGAATTCCTCAAGTGGATCAACACTCTTAAATGTCCCTATATGTTTTTTGACGGGGCATCTAAATCCAACCCAGGTAGAGCTGGTGCAGGAGGCTATATTCTGAACAATGAAAAAAATTAGAGTTTGGAATTCGAATGGGGTCTTGGAACTGAATCAAATAACAAAGTAGAGGCATATGGAATTTTATCAGGATCTCACATTCCGAGGAGGGAAAATATAATGAACCCGATCAATTTTGGAGACTCCTCCATAATCATCCAGCAAATGGTGAATAATTCCATTTCGAAGAATTCAGAGTTGGCACAAATCATTCTTCGGATTAGAGAAAATCTGGTTAATCTAGGAAAAGTCTCTTATTATCATATTTTGAGAGAAAACAACAAAAATGTGGATTCCTTGGCAAACAGAGCAGTTCTAAGGGATCACAATGAAGTCAGAATAGGTAACAATGTCACATTTCAAATCATCCCATAATTGTACTCCACATATTAGCATCAAATCTCTGAAATTTTGGAAATGAATCACTCAGAATCTGGTCATGGATTATATCCAATTATTTTATTCTACACCTCCTTGTTTTATCCCCTCTTTGTTTCCCTCTAAGATCCTCCTTTCCATTTCATATATTCTCTTGCCCTATCCTAATGCCCTCTTGAGTCTCCCACCTATTTTTCCTCTTCCCTTCATCCCTCCCCTGCCTTCTCTTCGTATACCTTCTTCCGCATTAACCTCTCTACAACGCTCCATATCTCCATTGCTCCCATTTTTTGTGCACTGGATCATTGAATGGATTTCTTTGATTGTTTTTCCCTTCGCTTTGATTCCAGTTCCCTCCGCTCTTATTGTTGTTCCCTCGGATTGGATTACTATTCCCTTCGCTCTAATTGTTGTTCCCTCTGATCGGATTGATGTTCCATCCACTATGATTGTTGTTCCTTCTGCTCTGCTCAAGCTTGCATACCCATGTTTGTTTCCTCTATGATCTTTTAGTGATCTGCCTATGCTACAATGGATCAACCTTTCAGTATTATGCCCACAATGCATGGGAAACAAATTCAGGATTGAACATGTGAAGAACCTCCTTAATAATATGAAGGAACAGAATCAAATATTATATCAGAAACAGTTTAGAAGAAAGAAATTCGTAGGATCTAGAATTATTTGTGTTTTGAAGCAGTTTTTTAGGATCTACAAATCCAATGTTGTTGGAGGAGTTACTTGCCCTGATGTAAAAGCACTGGAATATAATACCAAATTCTTTTTCCCCTCCTCCATTTTGCCTCTTTCATCAATATTGTAAGCGGGAGCGTGCCTCCTTTTCGAAGAGTAATATAAATATCCGACATTGTTAAAAAAAAAATGTTAAAAAGTTAAGTAAAAAAATGAAAATGAAGATTACCATGAATCACATATCAATACTAAGGCCATAGGCTTGATCATTAGGCTGCTCCACTCAAAAATTATTGTTTCTTTGAAAAAAAATTGCATTTCGAATGTTTTTGCAAAAAAAAAAAAAATTCCAAAAAAGCTAGTGAGCGAAAATTTCGCTCCCAGGGTTTCTCCTGAAATTCACTCCCTGCGGGAGTGGGTTCGAGGGGGGGGGAGCTACTCCCCAGAAACCCTGGTTGCGTATGAGGTCTTGAGAGCCTGTTTTGGCCTGCTAGTTGTGCCCTTGATAAGTAGAAGCCTGTGTGAGTTAGTTCAGGTGAGAAAAATGGTTGGAAGGTGTGGGAAGCCCTCTCTTGGAATTTATGAAGGAAATATCCATATTCTAATTTTTTATTTCACATTTTAAATAAAATTTCTGAATTTTCAGAATTAAGGAAAACAGATTTGTGTATGTGCGTGGTAGTGTCGTGGGTTATGGGAGAGAGTTGGGGCAACCCAGCATGTCCCCATCATGATCTCATCTCGATTATGGGAAAAAACACTCGAATGTTGCATAAACGTCAGATTTTTTGTGATGGGTGACTCACCATGCTGTCCATCTCAGTGTCGTCTGAGGCACGTGTGTGCAATCATCTTGAGGGCCTAACAATATGCCTTCTATCTCAACCTACCATCTCATCACAACATTCATTATATGGTTTATGTTAGCAACATCATATGATATTTTTGAAACACAACGTACAAGTTGTGCACCTACAAGATATTATTCCATATTTCCAACCTCCCCTTCTAGAAGACATGGTGCTAAATATCAAGACAAAGACCACCAAAAATAGATAGACTGCAATACATCTATTCTGTAGAAAGACGCGCATGTCTTCCCAAGCTAAGTAGATCTTACAATACACATTTGAGTAGTGGCTTCCCTATTTATAAAAAATTGAGGACAATTTCAAGTTAACCAAGGATTCTATGGCAAGCACTTTGAGTTTTTTTCATGAATTTCATTGTAGATCTCAAGTGTGTGATTTTTCAGTTTGTAATGTGTTGTACGTACCTGATTTGAAGAAGAACCTTATGTCTATTTCGGCAATGGAAGACAAAGGGTTCAAGGTGGAATTCGTTGATGGAAAGGTACGTATCTGGAAGAAGAACTTCAAGGAAGCTCTTAGTATTCGTTTTAGAGTTGATACACTCTACCAGGTTGGAGGAAGTCCATTGGGGGCTATGTCATGTGATACACCTCTTCAAACAAAGTTATGGCACCTGAGGTTTGCACACCTTCATTACAAAGCCCTTCTCGAACGAAGGAAGGTGGTGACAGGGATGCCCAAATTTATATATGATCATGAAGGTATATGTCAGGGTTGTGTCGAAGGGAAGCATACAAGGGGATCATTCACCTCAAGTGTCACAAAGACAACTGATATCTTTCAATTGATACATTATGATTTATCTGGTATGTTGCTTGTGACATCCTTGGGAGGATGTTCCTATTACATGAATTTTACAGATTAATTCTCCTGCAAGACCTTGATATATTTCTTGAAGAAGGACGAAGCATTCAAATGGTTTCATACCTTCAAGGCCTTGGTGGAAAATCAAACCGAGAAGAGAATAAAAGTTTTGAGAATCGACGATGGGACCAAGTATGAGTCAAATGAGTTCAATGACTTTTGTAGAGAAGCTAGCATTAAGAGGGAGACCACAACTACTTATACTCCTGAGCAAAATGGTGTTGTTGAAACAAAGAACAGGACCATTGTGGAAGTTGTCCGCGCCATGCTATGTGACCAAGGTCCTTTTAAACTTTCTATGGGGATAAGTTGCGAACACTGCTGTGTACGTTCAAAATAGATGGACACATTCCACTCTGGACTCCAAAAATCACAAAGAAGTCATCTCTGGTAAGAAACCTGATGTTTCTCATTTTAGAGTTTTTGGTTGTCCTATTTACTTTTATGTGCTGAAAGAAAAGAGAAGCAAGTTGGATGCTTCTGGAAAGAAGGGAATGTTTGTGGGCTACAATGAAACTTCGAAGGCATATATAATCTATGTATCTGGGCAAAGAGAAGTGGAGATATGCCACGATGTCACATTCGATGAAGATGATGCCCTCAAGAAAATGAGAAATATTCTTAGCTCCAAGGAAGACAAAGAAGATGAAGAATCATGGAAACAAGAAGAGACGAAGGATGAATTGATGCTCGATGTTGAAGGACCTATGGATCCTATTGATCCACCTCCTTCAAATAAGAGAAGACCCTCATGGCTCAGGGATACTCTTGCATATTCTGAGAGACATATTTCCCCAAGGGGGACATTCCGTGAAAGCAAGAAGCCGAATAGATACCAAGGGCATCTAGCAACCATGAGTACAATTATACAATTTGAGCCTGGAGCATTTGAAGAAGTCGTAAAGCTTCAAGTTTGGAAGGATGCTATGCACGAATAATATGAGTCCATTATGAAAAATGATTTTTGGAAAGTGGTCCCGAGACCAGAGGACAAATCTATCGTCACCTCGAAATGGCTCAATAAGATCAAGCATGGATCTAATGGTAGTGGTAAATAGTACAAGGCGAGATTCATTTCCCAAGGCTTCTCTAAAAAAGAAGGCATAGATTATGATGATATATTTTCACTTGTGGCCCATTATACAACTATCTGATCTATCATTGCCCTTACTACAACACAAGGATGGAGTCTCCATCAAATGGATGTGAAGACCTCTTTTCTACATGGTTCTATAAATAAAGAGGTGTATGTGGAGCAACCTTTGGGGTTCGAAGTCTGAGATAGAGACACCCATGTATGCAAGTTGAAGAAAGCCCTGTATGGGTTGAAGCAAGCCCCCAGGGTTTAGTATGAGAGGATAGATAGCTACTCAATGAAGCTGGGCTTCAATCGAAGTAATGCTGATCCAAACCTTTATTTTAAGGTTGATAGAGAAAGGCCTCTCATTCTAGTCCTCTATATGGATGATCTCTTCCTAACAAGTGCTAACCATCTCATTCATCAGTGTAAGAGGGAGCTAGCTTTTGAGTTTGAGATGAAAGACCTAGGACTGATGCATTACTTCCTAAGCTTCGAGGTCTGGCAGAGGCCAGGCGAGATTTTCCTTTCTCAAGGAAAATATGTCGTCAAGCTGCTGGAGAGATTTGGTATGGTGGAATTTAAGTCTGTGTCGACACCGATGGAACTCAAATTTAAGAAGTTGTGTGGAAATGTTGTTGGGCCCATGCCGAGAAATCCCACCGAGTATCGATAACTCATGGGGGCCCTGATGTTCCTAGTGAAAATCCGTCTGGACGTATGTTTTTCCGTGAACACTTTGAGTCAACATATGGTTGATCCTCATCACATTCACTAGATTGATGGAAAGAATATATTGAGATATATTCGGGGCACAATCAACCATGGGATGAGATACGCTTTCGGGAGTTTGAGACTCCATGGATATACTGATGTCTATTGTGCTGGCCGTGTGGTGGATCGCAAGAGCACATCTAGATGTTGCTTAACCTTGGGTCTTGCTTCGATATCTTGGATGAGAAGGAAGAAGAAGTCGGTGGCTTTGAGCACCGCTAAGGCCGAATACATTGCAACGAGTATGACCTGTTGTGAAGTTGTTTGGTTGAGAAATATTTTCAGTGAGTTGTTTGGGCATGTGCTAGATACCACCGTTATCCTTTGTAATAACCAGAGTGGGATTCGTCTTTCTTGGAATCCCGTGTTCCACGATCGATCCAAGCATATTGATATTAGGTACAACTTTATCTGGGATATCGTACAACGAGGCATCGTAAGGCTCGATCATATAGGAACTTATGAGCAGGTCGCATATATTCTCATGAAGCCCCTAGGGAAGGTCAAGTTCCTAACCTTCCGTGAGAAGTTTGGAATCCTAGAAAGACCCTATTGTGAGGGTCCTGCTTGAGTTGGACTATGAGTTATGGCAGTTCCAGGGGGCTTGGGAATATCTTCTTGGAGCTATAAGCACACACGAGGCTAGGCTTGCCGAACCTTGTTGTGCTTCTGCCCCACTATTATGATATTGAGTTGGTTCACCTCTCTTTGATCTGTGCCCCGCATGCATCATATTCATGGAGTTTTAGACGCATGGAAAGTACCTCTTATTTGGTCAATGAGGTGGAAAATATGGATATAGACCAATAGCAATACTGATGGACGCATCGGAGATTGACGTACTCTCTATGTCTAGGATGTCACCTATCCAACACCTTCATCTGGAATCAAGTATGATGAGGTTCTTACCTCTAAACTGACTTTGGGTTAGTATGAGACTCTTTTTTGAGTCCAAGAGAGATTTTAACCTCTAATATGACTTCGGGTGAACTGAGCGTGATGTATTTGTGACTCACTTTTGTTCTATTTGCGACGAGAACGAGCAAAGCAAGTTACAACAAGATGACGCATGATGCAATATGATGGCACACGATGGTACTGATCTCTGGATGGCATAGGTGGATAGATGGAGTTCTCCCTAGTTGAGAGAGAGTGTTAATTTTTTGCAAATACGTCAAAGCTCCATGTTGCACTACTCATATGACGATGATTATATTTTTGTTGGATTCCTCTTTCGGAGAGGTGCAAGATTGATCTAAATATCACCTTGTTTGGACGAGTAGAACATATATTTTGATTTTATTTTCCACACATGTGCAAGGTCGGTCAGATTTGTAATGTAGGCTCACAAGCCTAATATATGTGTCACACATGCTCACTGATGGATATAAATTGGAGAGACTTGGAGATCATTTTCTCATCATCTCATCACACATTCTCTCATTGTGATATGATTGGTTTGATATCCTTTTGAGGCCTCTTCCCTTCACACGTGCGGAGATGAAGTTGGGGAAATATGCGCATTTGTTTTAGGGTTGTTTGTTGTGCATTGACCATGTTCAACCGTTGACCGTTTGACCTCCAAATTTTGCTGAAAATCCAATTTTTGAAGGTTGTACACCTGGGCACAAAAATTGAGGAAAAAGGAGCAGGTTGATCGAAGCCCTAAATCTACAATTTTGAATTTCTGCGTTGACTTTCCTGCATTGACTTTGGTAGACCAACATTGACTTTTGATGAGATGTATTTGAGGGTTATGTGTGAAATTTTGGAGGTTTGGCTGATCTGATGTTGAGAAAGAATTTGTAGGCTGGTGCATCCTATTGACTGCCATAACGCACACTATCCTATATCTTTGCTGGACAAGAAGAATTGTAAAATCTGATCTATATTATAGGCTTGTCTTTTGTTGATCTATTATTGTGTTCTATCATAATTTTACTTTCATGTTTATGTGCTTGCTAAATTGAATCGGGCCTAAGAAAGATTGAAGTAAATTTTCATTACGCAAACACACCGTGGTTATCTAAATTTAACAGTCCTAGAAAATTTGGATGGAGAATTGCTGCCATTTCTAGTAAATGGGCAATATCTAAAGAATTATTTCTAGCATTAAAGTTTGTGGTTACATCACTATACATACATGTTTGATTATAGTACATAAGTTGGTGAGTAAGTCATTGCAATGTGTAAGTCACTTTTGACTCCATGCCCAAAGTGAAGGCACTAATATGCGGTTCTTAGTGTTCTATTGTAAAAAAAAACTATCCACAAATGGAGCCAAATGTTGTGGCATGTTTTAAATTTTTTATATGTTGTATATATGGTAATATATATTTTGAATTAATTATATATATAATAAAAAAATATGCACAAAATAATTTTTTTGAATAATGATGCGCTAAAGGTTGTGAGAGTACTTTGTGGCAGACAAGTGGGGCCCCTACCAACACATAATGTTAAAGAACGAGTGGATTACACTGTGGGGACCATGGATTCTATAGCATTTATACGATGGCAGAAACCCGACATCACAAAGCGCTTGGGGGTTATCAAAGGGAGTGCCTCCGCAAGAATCCTTGACCTCCGCCGATTGACTCAAACGAGTGGGCCAGTTTAATTGCGGGGGCACTACTCTGGGATTTATCCCATATTGCAGAGCCCCCCCGCAGTGACAACAACAAGTGAGCCTGCGACGTCAACAAGAAGCCACCAATGTGAATTACCTGCATAAAGACTTCCAGCTACTATGGATGATGAAGACTTTGTTTTCAGAAAGACCTACATATTCGAGGATCACTAATTTCAGGATGGCACATGTCAAGTTGGTTAATTTCCCTAGCTTGAATGTGGACCTATGTAGAAAGTGAAAAGAGTGGATGTCTCCACATGCAAAAGATGTAGAAATAGGAGCCTCCTTTGTTCCAGGATCTCGAGTCACTCAATGATCAGATGTTTTTTTTATTCTTTTACTTTATTTTATAAATAAACTTTTAATATTATATTTTCCATGTAATGACCTAGAGGAAACAATTTGAGAAGTTGACGGTTTTATAACTTCCCATTTTGTAATGTTGTATTTAATCATTTTTCAAAAGATAAGAGCTTCCAGAATTTTGGCCTCAGATGTTTTGCTAAGTTTTATACTTTATCTTTATGAGATTAATAAAGCTTTTCAGAAGATTTTCCATAATTTGATGAATGTGATTAGTTCCTCCAGTTTCATCATGTGTATGTTTTCTCTCTCTCAGAAAAATGTAATGTAGATGCTGGTCTCTAATTTTACATTAGTGAGTTAGAGTTAAATTCCTTAAATGCGCTCCTTTATTCTGATTTCATTTCTTTCAATCATGTTCTGCTAAAACCAGAGATAATAGTTTCCGTGATAACAACATATTGTTAAAGGTTTTCCACCAGCATTTCATCCATTTCTTTGTTCATTCATATTCATCATTTGAAGCCATTTTGAGCGGATTTTTTCCTTGTAAATATTAAGGGGTTTAAAATATAATTTCCTGGGGTTACAACACGAAAGGACAACAAACAATTTTATTTACAAACTACAGTAAATGTCTTGGGCACTAATCTTCTTACAGCCAGAGATTGTCTCCCAAGGAACAATACCCCCATATTTAGACTCTATCTTACCTCCCCTTCTACCCTCAGGCTCCTTCCTGTCTCCCCCTAGATCCCCCTCCACTACCTCCAATCCTCCCCTGCTCCCTTTTCCCCCTTTTCCTCCTCCTTCCTCAAGCCCTATCATTCCTTATTTTGATCGATTTCTCACTAGAACTCAATCTAAAGACTAGTTATTATCATCGGACTTCCACAAGAAACCTGAAAGAGAATCCAACAAAGAATTGAGAGATGAAGAAGAAATAAAATAAATGGCATTAGGCATGCAACAAGCCATGGACACCTTCATGGGAAAAAATTTCGGAGTAAAAGGAAAGAAACAACATAACCCAAGAGGGAAAGGTCCCTCAAATACAACCAATGACAAATAATGAATATAGTCTCTTGGAATTGCAGAGGTCTTGGTCACTTCTCGAAGATGAACACTGTAAAGGATTTAATCAAAACAAAAATGTCGGTCCTTCTCATGTTTCAGGAGACCAAACTCCCGGAGCATGAAATGTTCCCTAACATTCAGAAAACAAAAAATTATGAAGGAATCTCTATTTCAGCAACAGGAGCATCGGAGACTGAAATCAAGAAGTTTATGAGTTCACGCAAGAGATAAAAATACATCCTTCTTTCATAACTCAGCAAAGGAAAAAAATATGAAAATTCATATAAAAGAATATATAGGATTAGATGGAAAAGAAATTAGAGGACATGAGGAATTAAAACGGGAATCTTATCAACATTTTAAAAGCCTGTTGTCCGTTGATCTTGAACAATCAAACAATGAAAATTTTACAAGGTACATACCAAACAAGGTCACCACAGAAGAAAATGAGGAAATACTGAAAGGAATTGTAGAAGAGGAGCTTAGAAATGTGATTTGGTCCTTTCAACCAGACAAGTTGTCAGGGCCATATGGCTTTTCCTTCTCCTTCTACAAATCCTTTTGGAATATTATTAAAAAAGATCTCCAAAAAATGATTAGGTGGACCTTTAAGAAAAAGAAAATTGCTGGGCTCACTAATTCCACTTTTTTGGCCTTAATTTTGAAGGATTTGAAACTAAACTCCTTCCAACGCTTCAGGCCTATCTCTCTATGCAACTCTTCTTAAAAAATAATTTCAAAAATTTTGGCCAGCAGTATTAAGCCAGTTCTGCAAGGGTTGATTTCAGAAAATCAAGGGGATTCATACCAGGGAGAAAAATCATTGACAACATATTATTGGTACAAGAAGATTTGCACTCAATCCTATTAAAGGGAGAGCAAGGATTCATTCTAAAGCTAGACATGGAAAAGGCCTTTAACCAAGTGAACCTAGAGTTTTTATCATCAGTTTTAAAAAAATTGGCTTCTCTAAAGACCTCGTCAATATGATTCAGGAATGCATTAAAGGCCCATAGATTGCTCCTCTAATAAATGGAAGACCAAGCCAATTATTCCAAAGCAATAGACGTCTGAGGCAAGGTTGTCCTCTTTCCCTGTTTCTTTACATCTTGATGGCAGAATCTTTCAGTAGCAATTTAGATCACTGTAGAAGAACTAGATCCATTACTGGATCCTGTGATTCCCAGATTACCTTGTTCTGCACAGAGTTAATTAAGTCTCTATTCACATCCACGTGCACTAGATCTATAGTTATATGTTTGTTATAACATCAACACAATAGTACATAAACAGAACATAACAGATCTAGATCCAAGAACACAATACACAGATCTTCCACAGCTTAAAGACAAAAAATGCACAATACAACAATTATTAGTAATTCACACAAAAGTACTCACAGATTCATTTATCTAACAATCTTCCAGATTCATTCATTCATAAATTCTTCCTTACAATTCCCTTCCCAACCTGCGGACACAACAGCAGGGTCTGCACACAACTAGACTTGGATCTCCACGCACATAGCCAGCAGGATTCCTTTCCCCAAAACCCAAACAGATATCTTAAACCACTATTCGCATCAATAGCTCATCATTTCTTATCTCATACAATACAATGCATCTCTATTTATAAAAATCTAGCCTAGACTTTCCTATGGTCCGCAACCTATGGTTTTCAGACCCCTAGTTTACCCTTTCACCCATTATAATGCTTTCGGGGCTTTGACCCACCCTAAAACCCCTGCGCTAGACTAAATATAATAAAAAATATTCAAAATGGACCAGTTTCGCAGCTTGTTAGGAGACCCCGTTCCAACACTCCCGCAACACAATCTTGTGACTCATCCCAAGTCACTGCAATGGCGCGGCATCTATTTGCGCGTGCAAGGTAGCTAGAGCACGAACGAGCAGGGGGAGCACTTCCTTACTCTGGGCCGTAGCTCGTTGCGCAATGTTGAAAAGTGTCAAGGAGGCAGGGCCACCTGGAGCCATGGTAACCCTTTCTAACAGCCGGTGGAGGTGCACAATGGCGGACTGAGCGTCTTCGGCGAGCTGGAGTGTGGTGTCGGCCCATGGTTTCAACCATTTTTGGATGACATGCTTGTTGTGGCGAAGGTTCTCAAGCTTGGCCAAGACGGCTAGACGCTGCCTGGAGCCGGTGGAGGATCTGACTTGATCCAGAGTAGCTTTTGGCTGCTGTAATTCCTTCTGGATATGCTGAAGCATGGAATGGTGTTGGACGACCATCCATAGTTGGGTAGCTGTATCGACCAATTGTGCGACCCGCGTCAGCTGCTCCTGAATAATATGCGTTGCATCTGTGACAACTTCAATCCGCTGGTCTTGTACTTTCGGAGGTATGTCATACTACTGTTATGTGGCCCGGTCACGGTGGCGAACTTCGTGCAACACTCTAGTGTACAGTTCTTGTAGCTCTGTGCGAGATAGCTGCGCTAAATCTATTTGGATGTCCCCAGTAGTTGGATCAAGAGCGTTGACTAGGGCAATGCAAGGGAGTGAACACACATTGCTTCTGTTGGGCAGTATTCTAGAGTTGCAGAGAAGTCACAACATGTCCCTGTATCTCAACGTTCCTTCTTGGCGCAGAACCAGTTGGGACCTGATTATGATGATGCGGGCGGGGGACTGCGGTACTAGCAGACCTTCTTCTGCTATATCTTCGAAGGAAGCCAGCTGCGTCCCATGTCTATCCCTGGAGTGCGAAGGTCGGTTGCGTAGTACTAGTGCCTCCCTGTTCGTGGCTCGCAGACAATTATTTCTGCAGGAAGCTAGTACTCATTCCTTTGACTGCACTGAGCATTCCTAGGCTCTCTTAAGATGAAATCTGTAGGTACTGAGCAGCCTGAGACCAGATCATTCGGTGGGTTAGGGTCCATCTTAGCAACAAGAAAATGGGAATCCCAGAGAACGTTAATGAGAGCAAAAAACCAGTACGCAGATAGCAGGAGCATGTTGTAGGGTGAATAGATAGCCTTGTGCGAAGTTATCCAGCCAACTGCACACCTTCTTGAGCTATTTAATGGTGGAGTAGCCCATTCATGAGGCTGACCATCGATCAGGTGGATCAATCTTACCATAAATGGCTGTATTGATGATCTACCACCTATTTTTCGTACTTGTACGATTCCTTTTTTATCAAATTGGGATGTGCTGACAGTTGTCCTTTGTGCTTGAGGTCGTTTCCATGGAATGTCAAACTGCGTGTCATTCATGTACCCTAAATGAAGGTCAACACGAGGTGTATCTGCAAGTTGGCCATTAGTCTTTTCAAGCCATGCGCTTTGCCCTTGGTCGGGACGTCCCTGTATGATAGGGATGCGTCACACGTCCTCGTGCCATATATTACTAGAGGCATCCGCAAATTCTCCCAATCACACATGGGTTCAGGCAGGTGCGTAACCCAACACATGCCTAGGTCAGCTGTACCTCGGCAAGCCTGTCTGGGCAAGGTTTGATCGCACCCTTGAGTGTTGTATGTTAGCAAGTATTTGCATAGATCGACTGACCTCGGAGCCCATCTTGAAACTGGGGTCCCTATGCGCAGGATCACCCTTCACCAATACTTCTCCTGAGTGAAGAATACCGGTCCTTGCGTAGGTGCTCCGCGCAGTGTTAATGGCAATGCTCCTAGCCTGCGTTTCATGGGAATATTAGGTTCAATAGACTTCTGACTATCATTTGCGTCCTCCTGGTAGGGCAGGTTTCTTTCCTTGGTAGAGATGCGACAGAAATTATTGACGATCTGAAGACATCGAAGCGCTAAAACCTCATGCAATCGACCTTGCCAATTTTCCAGCTCCTCATTAGAGTCGGAAAAACATTCACCATCCTTTTCCCAGCAGAGAATTCCTTCATCCATGGGGTTAACCGGATCTTCATCTTGCACAGTTAATTTATAAATGTGATCTAATTCCTCCTCCTGATAGGCTGGCTCTGTATGTCGCGCACCTTCTGCTGGATCTAGTGGTACTATGACATGTATACCTTTTCTTTCAAACACCATGCTGCACTTCTTGAGGTTGATGACACCCCCCATGTCTATTTCCCAGTCCAGTCCGAGGAGCGCAGGGTAGGTATCCGCATCTTCCACAATTTCTATTACTTCAAAGTCAGCTAGGACCCTTACCCCTGCAATGTCAACCATGACTATTGGTAACCTCCCTAGAGGGATGATTTTTTGTTGATTGGCCATTCGCAGCTGGATGGTGGACTCTTTTAAATTAGGCTCTCCCATTCGTTGCCATGTTTGTTTTGGTAATACATTCGCATCTGACCCAAGATCTAAGATAACCTAATCCATCTCGTAGTCACCAATCTGAGCAGTCAATCACATCTCTCTTCTGGTGCGCTTCTTATAGCTATATAGTTTTTGTTCATCCTTGGTCTCAGGGATAAAATTGGACCGAATTGCATAGGTATTCAGTAGTTCTTGGAGATTTCCTACAGCCTGCAAATTTCGTAGCAGCTTCAGACATGCCTTTAAAAAGGGCTCAACTCCTTCCTCTATCTAAGGTTGTGTCGGTAGCTGCGCGAGGGCTGCCAGTGGTGTTTGTTCTTTGAAAGGCACTCCTTCCCGGGGTGCAAGCTCCTCCTTTTCTCCCTGGGTGATTAGTCCGTTGCATGTCATCACTTTTACACAGGGATCTGCCTTTCTTAGCTCGGTTTTAACTCTTTGTACGTTCTGAGTATGGGTGGGTTGCTTTTCCTGCATCTTGGCTATTAAAATTGGGCAGTCCTCTACCTCATGGTCTAGCTGCCTACAATATTTGCACGATGCCCTGGTGTGATTTGGGCATTCTCTGGCAAAGTGACTTATTTCTCCATAGTTATAACATATTAGCTTCCCATGTCCTCGCCCTGCGCTTCCTCCCCGACCTCCTTTTCCTCGGGTTTGTGATCCTCCAAAGTGCGCAGAAAGTCTTAGCGATGCACGGTCCGATTGTACCCTATAAAAGTTCCCACAATCCATCATTAAGTCATAAGTATGACAGTTTTTCTTATCATATCCCACGGATCGGTAGAATCGGCACCATTGTTGCTTTAGTTCTGGGACATACGCACCTAGTCGAGGGCAATGGTTCATATCATGTAGTCCTGCTACCCAACAATCATCACACCATAGCGTAGGTCTGCTTGAACCTAGTCATAACAGGATGGTTTCCTACTTGCCCTTGGGCGTACCAGAATAGGTCCTCCGGCTTGCATGTAATCCGTCAGCAGAGGGCACTGATCCTTCGTATGGCCAGACACCCGGCATCGCATTGACTAGAGATATAAGCAATGGTCCTTTCCTCGCTCTTTTCGCAGGTTCTGTATCTCCATATGCACAGCCCCAAGTTGTTTCTGGATTTGTTGTACCCCCACTGACGTATCCTCTCGGGGGGCAGCCTCTAGTTTCATAGTGACTTCCATAGCCTTCTCCTGCAACTCAAAGGTCTGATGACTCATTTGCGTGCGCAGGTGAGGTAACAACATAGCGATGAACCATTCTCTATGTTGTTTATCATCATATTCAAATCCTCCTTCCTTGATTTCTTTCTTCAATCACTGATCAGCCTCCCATACTGACTCAGATGCACCTTGTTTGAAGTCCTTCACTTCTGCTACTAGCTGGGAATAAGATTTTAGCTTCCTGAACTGGTGCTTCAAAGCGTCCTTGATATCTTGAATAGATGCGCTCCGATTCTAGGCAATATACTACATATACTAGTCCAGGGCCCTATCCTCGAATGCCAATGACAGCTGCACCCTTTTTACCGTATCACTCACCACATTTTGCGCAGTCCATACAGAGTCTGTAACGAACCAAAACCGTTCCATATCCTCATCTCCTACCCCATTGAAGGTAGGTAGTTTTAGATGCGCAGCCATATCACTGTCTAGGGGGGGTGGTGGTATAGGCGAATTCTTACCTTTACGTGGCCTAGGTGGCGATGTAGCAGCTGGTTCCTACAACAGATTGTAGGCAGATCTCCCTCTGTCAATGTTGGTCCGATAGTATTTACCACTGCGTGTCGCGCTCCCGTCTAGATATGAGGTCATTCAGTTAGTATGACTACACAAAATGCTCTTTTCGCACAGTAATTTCTTGATCAGCAACGGTAACGTCCTCATAAATTCTCTCCGAAACCCTTTGAATAATCACTGTTTAGCCTCAAAGTATCATAAAAAATGATCAATGGAAAATTTCGTCACAAATCCTCCCAGCACACTATCCACCCAGTGATCCACTGTGCGCGTGATAGTATTATCAGTTTTTTCCCGCTGCTCGAGCAGCTCTGGGGTCCACTGAGTGACTCGCTCGTCCTTCCATCACTTTTGGAATTCCAAAAGTCTAGCCAGCCACTCCTGAAGTTCAATCGCAAAGGTCACAAAGAATATTTCATAGCTTTCAGTAAGGATGTACCTATTTTTCCACCTTTCCACCGTTAACTTCTCACTACGATTTTATTTACTGCGAACTCCTGGATCTGTATTTGGAACCAGTCTTCAATCTCTTTTCTTTCAGGCTTCCAGTATTCTCTTTTCATTACTCGATTCCTCTCTCAGACTTCTTCCGGTCCTGGCAACGGAACCATTTGTTGGCTTGAGGGGTCCTGACCCAGGTTTAGTGTGCAAGGTTTTCCAACAAACCCCTATACTACTGGCCCTTTTTGGCAGTGACCTGCTTACGCAAGTCAAAGTCTCACCCGAAGTAGTATGGGTGGGTGCTGGAACCAGGTTTCCGCACCCTGAGAAAGGATGGGTAAGGAAAGTAGAGCTATGCTAGATCCTGTGATTCCCAGATTACCTTGTTCTGCGTAGAACTAGATCTATAGTTATATGCTTGTTATAACATCAACACAGTAGTACATAAACAAAACATAACAGATCTAGATCCAAGAACGCAGTTCACATATCTTTCGTAGCTTAGAGACAGAAAACACACAATACAACAATTATCAGTAATTCACACAAAAGTACTCACAAATTCAGTTCTCTAACAATCTTCCACATTTATTCATTCATCAATTCTTCCTTACAATTCCCTTCCCAACCTGCGCACACAGCAGCAGGGTCCGTACACAGCTGGACTTGGATCTCCGTGCACACAGCCAGCAGGATTCCTTTCCCCAAAACCCAAACATATATCTTAAACCACTATTCGCATCAATATCTCATCATTTCTTATCTCATACAATACAAAATGCATCTCTATTTATAAAAATCTATCCTAGACTTTCCTATGGTCCACAACCCATGGTTTTCGGACCCCTAGTTTACCTTTTCATCCATTACAATGCTTTTGGGGCTTTGACCCACCCCAAAACCCCTGTGCTAGACTAAATATAATAAAAAATATTCAAAATGGACCAGTTTTGCAGCTTGTTAGGAGACCCCGTTCCAACATCTTTGAAAAGTCTCGGGCCCACACTTTCATAAGGTGTAGGAATGTGGTATACATACGAAACGTTGCTCTCGGAAGAAGTGGAATTGAAAAAGGATAACTAATCAACAAAGATGATATTTCCTTCTTGCGAAAAATGAAGAACATGAAAGAGAGTGTACGGTACGCATAGGATGGCGTGAATCCAATTGCGACCGAGGAGGAGATTATATTTGAGTTTGGCGTCAATGACTTCAACCTCGACATTAACCATTTTTCCCTCCAACGTTATAGGTAATATGGTGAGGAAACCAAGAGGGTGAGATTCCCTTCCATCGAAGGCTTCTAAAGTGTTTAGAGATTGGTTAAGGACTGGAGAGCCAATAGATTTCCAACATGCAACGAACATGATGCAAGTAGATGCACCTTCATCCATGACTTCTCGATGGATATTCTTACCATTAATCCCAACTTGGATAATCAAAGAAAGTTGGTGAGGGAGACGCAGGACGAAATTTTCTAGATCAAAAGTGATAAGGCTCGAATTGATAGGGTCAACTCCTCCAATAGCAGATAGCAAAGCCTTATGTTGTGATGGACAGCTATGAAGTATCTCCAGCGCGGACATAGCGGACAGTGTCTGAGCCAAATCCCAAACAATACTGTAATGCTGAGTAGCACCGGCATTCGGGTTATAGGAATATTTGAGGACCACGCCCTGAGAGGTTGGTCGTACAACAGGCTTAGAATTAGGCCTTTCAATGTGAAGAGGGCCAGAAGCAGGCGGGGGAGGAGGACCATTTGCAATATCTTTCCCTGCCGCCTGATGCGGTTTGATATAATCTTTCAATCTGGTAGAAATAGATATGGGTGCAACACCATTCATCATGAAAACTTGAGAGCCAAAAGGGGTGGAGGACTGAGGTTGCTCCACCATTTGAGTTTGTTGTGATGGGAATGAATCCTTAAGAAAAATCGAAGTTCCTTGAGTGCCTTTGAGCAGTCGAATCACCTTGACCCATCGTGGAAATTGTTGGGTATGTGTTATATTATTTTCATGACTAGCCCCACACATTGTACGTTGCGACGAGCGCAACAGGGGGGTCACAATGGGGGAGGCGGCCCCCACTATTGGGGTCCGGGGCAGCGGCCCGGCAAAAATTTGTTTGGTGTGTGGACCCACTCATAGGCAGACCCACCCATGTTTTGTGCATGATTCTGCACATGGTTTTGGGGTACGATGGTTTTCGGCCCGTGGTATTTTTTTAGATCTGGTCAAGGGAACTATGGTTATGTTCTAATCTAGGGTTAATGGATTATGGTTCATGTATGCTTTGGCATGTATATATATGTGTTGTAACACTAAAAGGAATATAATGAAAAATCAAGTTGGTCGTCTCGATTTGGGATCCAGGGGAAAATATCTGTGTTTATCTGTTTTATGTTTTATGCTCTCGCTATTGTTTATTTTCTGTTATAAGATTCATGTGTAGATAATTTCTGTTCAGGGTTAAAACCTATAGAAATTCCTTGGTGTAATTCTTATCATCACATATCAGACAAGGATACTTCGGTTTACATTTCAAGCCATCATCAGTATTGGTTTTACGAGAATCATGTTTCGAGGTGTCGGCCTTAGGCCTGCCTTTACCCTTCTTCTTACCTTTGGAAGATTTATCCACGGGGGAAGACTGGACGGCATTCACTTCCACGGTTTTGCCAGGATTGGAAGGTGGATGGGAAGCAGTATCGGTGGAAGGGGTAGATTTTTTCTTCGTAGAATTAGGAGAATACTTACGAGAACTTTAAGACACGAAACTAATGATACCATCGACGGATGGTATCGCAGGCGCTTTGGAAGTTTCAGGTCGTGGAGCATTGGGAAATAGTTCATAAAGTTTTCTAGATTGAGAGTACACGAGATCGAGGTACTGGGCAAGAGCGATGGCCTTCTCCTTAGTAACAACTGCCCCCATAGCGATGTCCTTAGAAATCAGACCGATAAAAGAGGTATTGAACCAATCAATTATAAGTTGATCAAGGATTTCAAACTTGATCAAATGACGAAGCCGCCTCCATTCATGAATGTGATCGGAGATATGGGTGGCTCAATCTTGTTTCAAGGATGTTAGGAGGTGTGTTCCCATTTCGTAACGAACCGGTAACTGAAAGTGTGTGAGAAATTACATCACAAGAGAGTTGAAAACTTGAAATATGCCACGGGAGAGTTCAATGTACCACTTTCTAGCAGCACTAGTGAGAGTCCTTTGGAAAAGATGTAAACGAATATAATCATCAACCCAGGAGTTAGAGGAGCACCATAGGTAGTATGTCATAAGATGCACCTGGGGGTCTGCTCCGGACTTGCCTTCTAATTTGGGACAATATTTAGGGATCTTGGTGGGAATTAGGGGCCAATATGGATTATGAAGAATAGGAACATTTGTTAACTTCGACACATCAGGAAGTTCCAGTGTAGCAAGGAACGGAAATTGTGGATTGAAAAGCATCGCAGAGCTTTGATAAAGACCGGCATTAGGGTTCCAACCAGGTTGGAAGAAATTTTGAGCCCATATGTTCTGTCCCAGAGGATTTTCTCCATAGGGTTATAATTTTGGTAATTCTGCCCATAACCTGGTTGAGGACTAGGGAACTGATTCTGAGTGAACCACTAAGGTCCATCTTGAGAAACGTATGGTTTTTTTTGTGAGATGAGAGCAGTGGCTTAGGGAGGACCTTGTACCATTGAAGGTTGACCTTGAGGAATGAAAGGTTGGCCCTGAGGCTTCACAGGTTGTCTGTGGGGTGCAGGTTGGCCTGGATACTGAGGTTGAACAGGGTATCCCTGAAAACTAGGTTGATATGATGGTTGAGATAAGCCAAGTTATCCCTGAAGACCAGGTTGACTCGGTTGACCAACAAAGGGTTGGCCTTGTTGCACAAGAGATGGGCCTTGTTTAATATAAGGTTGGTTCTGTTGCACAAAAGGTTGTCCGTGGGGTGGATAGGTTTTCCCCTGAGGAACATAAGGCACTCCTTGTTGAATGTAAGGTTGACCAGTAGGACAGTAGGGTTTTCCCTGTTGGAACGAAGGTTGTCCTTGAGAGGGTTGTTCTTGTGGACCATAGGGTTGTCCCTATTGGTCCGTAAACTAGTTTAGGCGAACCGAAACTTCTGGTGTTTGAACATACAACGGACCTTGTGGAAGAGGCCCATGGTAATAAATATGATTCCCATATTCATCGTAGTACTGTGGTATATTTACCTGAATTGGAATCTATTGAGAACCTTGGGGGAGGTAATTATGATGTTGAATATCCATCATATATTAGTCGTACCACAAACCTCCCAGAATAGGATTTGAAGAGATAGGTGTATTACCAATAGGTTGATGAACTCCCGACACGTGAGGTTGTGACCCACTCACAACAAGCCCAACACACATCGTGGAAGCATTGGGATGTGTTTCACAAACAATAGAAGATGAAGACAATGATGGAATCGCACTAGCATATGGTGTGGAAGAAGCCACACAAATAGTGGGATGGGTTGGGACATACATGAAAATCGTCGAAACAATGGGAATCAAAGAAGATGGACCCAACACAAACGACCTTGTATAAGGAGTCGTCGTACTTGACCATAAAGGGTTTTTATACAAGGATGAAGCACTAGAGGTTACCTGCCCCAAATAATGATAACCAGCTGAGAGAGATGATGGTTGGGAGGAAGGCTGAGCTATCACATAAGGAAAATTCTCTGGAGGGAATTGATATTCCCTCGTAGATACGAAAGTCTCTTTGCTACTTACAGGGCTCGAGGCATCCATATCGGAAAAATACATGATGTCAGGGAAAAGCTGGCGAGCGGTAGAGGGAAAAGCACCAGACAATGGTGTCGCAGGTGAGTCCGAACGTTGAGGGGGATATTCTCTCAAAAAGAAAAAAGCATCCAGGGGCTGCCAGTTGATGTCAAACGGCTCCTCAGCAGGAGACCAAGTGGCGAGAGGTTGAACACATGGGAGGATAGCACCTTCAAGGTTTTGAGGCCCAACAGAATGAGGTGTCTCAGAAGAGACTCCAGGAGCGGACTCTTCACTACGAGGTAATGAAGAGGATGACGAAATGGGTGGTTCTCCCATAGTGACTTTTTGTCAAAAGAAGGAGAGAAAAGAGATGGTCAATTCGAGGCTTTAACAAAAATCACTAAGGAATTACTCATGAACCAATCAAGAAAATATCTTAATGGGCGTGTAATCGTGGGCAATCAATTTTATAACATTGAAATAGGACTGCGCTTTTTCATATTTTAAGAGTCGAGAAAAGGACAAAAGGTGATTCTAGTCACTTTCAGTTTGAACGAGCTCGAAAGGAAAAATTCTCAATGATATTTTCAAATTTTAAAGAGTCACCAACAGATCGAAATGACTACTCAGGAACTCTAGGAAAGAGGGTGTACCAAGCTCTCGTGAACTGCAACATACACCTTGGTGATCAAATTAAAGGGAAATGACGAAGGACTTAATGTACGTGCATGAAGTATCCCCGAATGTTGTGTTTGATGTATCATGATTATAAGGCAGCAGACTCGGCTTCCTATCGATAAAGGATTGACTCATATGAGGGTCTCCCTTTATATACTTGATGGTACATGGAGCACAAGTCCGTACTAGCGTTGTTTAATGTAGGATTGTGAGTGACAACTGCTAGGTTTAATGACGTTGGAACACATCACTAGCCTAGACTGATCCAGATTTATGCAAGAATGCAATAGAATACATATATAACCATAAATAAAAATATGCAATGGAAATAACACTTAATTTCATTAATATCAAAGAACTGAAATTTTCTTACAGACAAAATGGAAATAAACTAGCTAGGGCATTGGTAGCTTATCTCTGAGAAGAGATGTGGCGGATACAGGCCTCTGAACACTGTGTTACAATGAGGCTCGAAGGCCTATATATTATTGAGAAACAATGGAAAACCCTAAACATCCAAAAAGCTAACCCTAGGAGATGAAACACCAAAATATGGGCCCCGTTAGGGTAAATTGGTACATTAATTTCTCGGGCTCATAACTTTGGCATTTTATCTCTGTTTTATGCACATGATTGATCGTTAGAAAGATCTATTTGAGGACTACAACTGCTAACAAAAAATGTTTATTTTTGAACAAAATTAAACTTTTTGGAAAATATATGACCAAAAAACTTTATTTAGGGCCTCAAAACAGCTCTGGAAGTTAAGGACCCAAAAAAATGCTAAAAATAGTAAGTTGTGCCGAAATTGAAAAACTGAAAGAGACAATGGTGGGGCCTCAAGTGGAATAGGTGGGTGGCCACCAATATCCACTTGGATCATTCCTCCCCCGTTAGGAAGCAATGGTCCCCATTGCATTGAGTTCCTCCATGAGATGAGGAAACTTATGTTGAACTTGGTCCCTGGTGAACCACTTGGCTTGGTGTAGGAGTTGGAAAAATTTGATAAACCGATACAATTGGATATTGTGTTGGCGAGTGTTCTTGATTTGAATTTCCATGATGCAATTTGTGGTGTCCTATTCCATGCAGTCTGGGTTTAACTCTGTTGGTGTGATTTGTTCTGCAATGTCCGAGGTGTCCAGTAGAGGTGGGAAGTAGGGACGAAGGTGGTCCACATTGAATACTTGGTGTAAACCAAGTAACGGTGGAATAATAAGCAACAAGGCATTGTTCCCTATAGTCTTGGTGATGGTGTATGGCCCATATCCAAGCGGGCGAAGCTTGCTGTGGGGTCTATTGAGATGCTCCTTCTGCAAATGTAGCCAAACTTTGTCACCCACCTGGAAGTTGTGTGGCACCCGATGTTGATCATGCCATTGCTTGTACTTAGATTTGGCTCTGTCCAATATGTCATGAACCTATTGTGCAGATGTTTGGACTTGGAAGACTAAAAACGAAGGAGACACCCTTCTTGACATGAGAAAATCAAAATGGAAGAAAAATGCAGGGAAGGTCATAAGTGCAAGGGGCTCCTTAGGTGGAATTGCAACTGTGGTCGGAGAAAAAATTTCAATTGGAGAAATCCTTCGAGACCCAACACTGGATTTTCATTGAGCTAAAGCACTCCAAAAGTAAGTTAACCTTTCCTCTTTTTAATATTTATGTTCCCATGTTGTACGTTGAAAAAAAAGAGATTGTTGGCAATCTCTTTCTGAATTTTTAGACCTTCACTCTCCCAAGAACATCATATTAGCTGGATACCTAAATATTGTTCTGGAATTGAAAGAAAAGAGAGGAGGTAGTAGAAGTAGGGACCAAATGCTCCCCATAGTGGAAGACCTTGTACTCCAATGGGATTTCCTGGACTTTAAACTAATGAGAGGACTATTCACTTGGTCCAACAACAGAGTAGGGGAAGATGGCATATTTGCACACGTTGACCGATTTCTTGTACAGAGTTCATTGCTGCTAGAACATAGGCTAATATCCTCCAAAATCCTTTCCAAGCTAACCTCTGATCACAATCCTATCCTACTCCTCTTAGAAGAGGAAGAAAACTTGGGCCCAATCTCATTCCTGTTCAGCCCTTTTTGGAGTGAGAGAGACAGGTTTCTCAACACGGTTCATTTGGCTTGTTCCAAATCTATCATACGATCCTGAAGCTATGTGTGGGAGCATAAACTCAAGGACACAAAACACGCGCTGAAAGAGTGGATCAAAAAACCCACAAATACCCCAACCAGTTAGAGAAAAGAAGCAGTCTAGCTGTTGGAAGACCTGCAAATGGAAATAGAAAAAAGAGACAACACCTCTATAGAGCTTGAAAAGGAACATATTACTCAAAGAAAATCCTATCGCTATTTCCGTACTGAAGAATAATATAGGAGGATTAAGTCCTGCAGCATGTGGCTAAAAGCTGGAGACCAAAATATTTCTTTCTTCCATCGAAAGTATAGAATTTTCCTCTCACACAGTCACATCTTGGAAATCACCACACCTGAAGGGTTGGACTGCAAAGGTTTTGAAAAAATCAAAGCAGCTGCAGAGTCTCATTTCCAAAATATTTATTAGAAAAGAGAATGATGGTAGTGAAGATGACACAAATAAGTTCCTCTCTCACATCCCCTCTCTTATCAGTAGAGAAGACAAGACTAACCTCATGAAGCCTTTCACTAATGAAGAAATCTGAAAAGTCATATGGTCAATGGAACCAGACAAGGCCCCTAGGCCTGATGGTTTCTCAATCCATTTCTACAGAATTTGTTGGGACATTATCAAAGTCGATCTGCTGAGAATGATCAAAGGTTTCCATAATAAATCTAAGGTGGGGGGTGGCACCAATTCCACCTTCTTAGCCTTAATCCCTAAATAGGTGAATACCAGATCCTTTGAAATATTCAAGCCCATCTCCCTCTACATTGCTTTGTACAAAATCCTCGCCAAGCTCTTAACCAATAGAATCAAGCCATTGCTAGGGAATCTCATCTCCCTCTCTCAAGGTGGGTTTGTTAAAGGCAGACACATCCTAGATAATGTCATACAAGTACAGGAAGAAATGAATTCCAGCCATCAATGGGAGGAGCAGGGGATGTTGATCAAGCTTGATATGGAAAATGCCTTTGACAGGGTTAACCTTTCGTTCCTCTATAAATTCCTTCTTACCTTTGGGTTCTCCTCTGAATTTTTCAACCTAATCAAAGCCTACACAGATAAGCCTTGGATTGCCCTGATTTTCAATGGAATACCTACCAATTAATTTCAAGCTTCGAGGGGATTAAGGCAAGCTTACCCTCTCTCCCCATTCCAATACATCCTAATGGCAGATACCCTCAGCAGAAAACTGATAGCGGGAAAGCACGCAGGGATAGTTCCAGGCATAAGAGTGTTGAAAGGTTTGGATCCATTACATTAGACAAAATTTCTGATTTCAAAGACAAATATTTTAAAAAAATACAACGCTTTGCTTTGATATCCAAACATATTGATCATCATTCTTCGCTGGAACTGTTGTCACTGCTCGAGATACTTCCATGACTTGGCTTATTTTGAGGAATTTTTTTTCATTGTAGTGATTGTTTTCTTCTTCTTCAAGTTCCATCTACAAACATAAAAATAAAGTGTAATGAGTGTATATAAATTAGTGAGAATAATGAAAATTGCAATATTAAATAATATACATCAATGTAAATAGAAAAGAAAAGTACCATAGCAAGAATTGACTCATCAACTATACACATTCTTTCAAAACCAAATTTCATGCCATCTTTCAAGAATTCATTTGTTGGCGTAGTTCCATACTTTACTTCCTGCAATTTTTATACCCCATAACAATTCATATATTTAACATAGAAGTTTTCTTTGTTCTATTAATTATAGACGGATCTAAGTAAAACAAGATAGATGCTTACAAATTCCACAATTAATTTATGATATGCCAACATATACTGACAACCCATATTTAACCCAATGTCAATCAATTCTTATGATGGTTCTTCTTTGTATTTTCGCACTTGTTTGAAGACATTCAATGACGATTGTTGTAAAACAACTTAAAATATACAAAAATGAAATCTAGTTAAGTTATTATAAGGAAGTAACAATTACTCAAAAACGGGTGTGATCATACGAGGGTTAATGCACCGGATCCCATTAGAACTCTGAAGTTAAGCATTCTTGGGCTGGAGTAGTACTGGGATGGGTGACCTCTCGGGAAGTCCCAGTGTTGCACCCTCCCCATTTTAAATTTATGATAGTTGTTAAATTAGTAGCGGCTCATCGCTTTTTTCACGCTCTGCATTTTTGAACAGGTCGAGTGCAGGCTGACCTACCAGCGACCTCCCAGCTACCATGGCATCAGGAGGGGAACCCGAGGCTCCCCTTCCTCCTCCTCCATAAGTCCTTGCATTCAAGAAGCTGATAGTAGTCAGCAGGAAATGCCCTCTGACAGACTCTCAACAAAAGTTCGTGAAGAAGCTGGATAGCATCCATTCGGTGGCCCTTCCAATCGAAGAAGCTTGTGGATCTGCATTAAACTTGACTAAAAGAGGGCTTACTGGACATTTTACTAGCCTCTGTCCCTCTCCCAAATCTATGGAAGACTGGGTGCAGAGGAACTAGATTCCTTTAGTCTCGGAAGGAATCAAAAGCCACTTTGTAGGCAAAGGATACTTTGTTTTTGTTTTTGAGAATGTGGAAGACATAAGCCTCATCTTCAGAAACGACTCATATTTTATGGGTCCTGAGGGACTATACTTAAATAAATGGACCCCTGACATCGATCCCCTCAAATTGTGCCTTCAACTGTTATAGTGTGGTTATGCCTCCCACATCTCCCACTGCATTGCTGGAACCAGAAGTCTCTCCAAACCATTGGCAATTCCCTCGGAAATAATATTGATCAAGTAGTTAGAAAAGATCAATACTCATGTGCACATATATGTGTCGAGGTGGATTTGGAAGTTGGGCTACCTAAAACTATCAAAATAACGGTTGCTGATTGGACCCATATCCAGAAGCTGGATTATGAGTAACTTCCATTTAAATGCAGGCACTGCCATGGCTATGGCCATTTTGCAAGGCACTGCAAAAAGAAGGCGGAAGAAGTAACTAAGAATTTGAAAGGAGAACAATGGACCCTGGTTCAGAAAGTAGCCTAAAAAAAGCTAAAGGAAAAGGAGTCACAAAATGGACTAAATTATTAGCAGTAGGGAAGACTCTTGGGGTAGAGAGCTATGTCCCCCCATCGGTTGAAGCCGAAAAAACTATTGAAGAGCTCAACACTTCTGTAGACCCCTCAATAACAACTTTGGAAGCCATAGAATAGTAGAATACTCCCCCTCCTTGGGAAAAGGTAATGAAGAAACATCCCCCTCTGGAGTAATCCTAGGTACCTCCTCTCCTCCCTCGTATGCTAAAATGATTAGAAATAAGCCATTGGAAAACTCTTGCTCCTCGGAGGATGAAAACTTTGAGAGGCGTTCGAAAAGAGTGGGAAGAAAATCACATAAAGAAGCCAGGGAAGAAGAAGTAGAATGGAAAAAAACTCAAGGAATTCAATCCACAATCGAAATGTCCATCGGGAGAAATACTAGAACAAGGCCTCCCAAGGGAGGAGCTACCAACCCCTCCAAAAGTAAATAATGAGATTAGTCTCTTGGAATTGTAGAGGCTTGGGGAACCCTATGAAAGTTGAAGCTATCAAAGATCTACTAAAGATGGAACGTCTTGAAATCCTCATGCTCCAAGAGACTAAAATCAAATGGGACACCCTTCTTGACATCAGCAAATCGAAATAGAAGAAAAATGCAGGGAAGGTTGTAAGTGAAAGGGGATCCTCAGGTGGAATTGCCACTCTGTGGTCGGAGGAACAATTTCAATTGGAGAACTCCTTCGAGACCCGGAACTGGATTTTCACCGAGCTAAGTCACTCCACAAGTAAGTTAACCTTTTCTCTTTTTAGTCTTTATTTTCCCGTGTTGTACACTGAAAAAAGAGAATGTTGGCATTCTCTTTCTGAATTTTTAGACCTTTACTCTCCCAAGAAATTCATATTAGCCGGAGACCTAAATATTGTTCTGGACTGAAAGAAAAGAGAGGAGGCAATAGCAGTAGGGACCAAATTCTCCCCATGGTGGAAGACCTTGTACTCCAATGGGATCTCCTGGACTTTAAACCAACGAGAGGACTATTCACTTGGTCCAACAATGGATTAGGGGAAGACCACATCTGTGCACACCTTGACCGGTTTCTTGTCTAGAGTTAGTTGTTGCTGGAGTAGAGGCTAAGATCCTCCAAAATCCTTCCCAAGATAACCTCTAATCATAAGCCTATCCTGCTCCTCTTGGAAGAGGAAGAAAACTTGGGCCCAATACCGTTCTGGTTCAGCCCTCTTTGGAGTGAGAGAGACGGTTTTCTCGACACTATTCGTTTGGCTTGGTCCAAATCTGTCATAGGATCACAAAGATATGTGTGGGAGAAGAAAATCAAGGCCACAAAACACGCACTAAAAGAGTGGATTAGAAAGCCCACAAATTCTCCAATCAGTCAGAGAAAAGAAACAGTTGGGTTGTTGGAAGACCTACAAATGGAAATGGAAAAAAGAGACAACACCTCTACAGAGCTTGAAAAGCAACATATTTCTCAAAGAAACTCCTATCGCTCTTTCCGTACTCAAGAAGAATATTGGAGGATTAATTCCCATAGCCTATGGCTAAATGCTAGAGACCAAAATATTTATTTCTTCCATCGACAGTATAGAGCTTGCCTCTCACACAATCACATCTCGCAAATCACCACTCCTAAAGGGTTTGTCTGCAAATGTTTCGACAGAATAAAAGAAGCTACAGATTCTCACTTCCAAGATATTTGTAGAAAAGAGAGTGACAGAAATGAAGAGCACAAAGAACTTCCTCTCTCACATCCCCTCCCTTGTCAGTAGAGAAGACAATACTAACCTCATGAAGCCTTTCATTGATGAAGAAATATGCAAAGTCATATGGTCAATGGAACCAGACAAGGCCCCTAGGCCTGATGGTTTCTCAATCCATTTCTACAGAATTTGTTGGGACATTATCAAAGTCGATCTGCTGAGAATGATAAAAGGTTTCCAGAATAAAGCTAGGGTGGGGGGTGGCACCAATTCCACCCTCTTAGCCTTAATCACTAAATAGGTGAATCCTTGATCCCTTGAAAGATTCATGCCCATCTCCCTCTGCACTACTTCGTACAAAATCCTCGTAAAGCTCCTAGCCAATAGAATCAAGTCATTTCTAAGGAATCTCATCTCCGTCTCTCAAGGTGGTTTGTTAAAGGCATACACATCATGGATAATGTCATACAGGTATAGGAAGCAATGCATTCCAGACATCAATGAAAGGAGCAAGGGATGTTGATCAAGCTTGATATGGAAAATTCCTTTGACAAGGTTAACCTTTCGTTCATCTATAAATTCCTTCCTACCTTTGGTTCTCCTCTGAATTCTTTAACCTGATCAAAGCCTACATAAATAAGTTTTGGATTTCCCCACTTGTCAATGGAAGACCCACCAATTAATTTCAAGCTTCGAGGGGATTAAGGAAAGGTTTCTCTCTCTCCCCATTCGAGTGCATCCTAATGGTAGATACCATCAGCAGAAAATTGACAGCAGGAAAGGAAAACTCCATGCATAAGAGTGCTAAATTTTTTGGATCCAATCAACCACGCTCTCTTCACAAATGACTCTCTTTTGTTAGTAGGTGTCTCCATGAGGATCGCAGCTTCCATCAAATCTATTCTCCATAGATTTTGTAATGCATCAGGTGCTCTCATCAACGACAGGAAGAGCACGGTTTTTGGGTGGAATGCTAACTATCAAACCATCCATAGAATCACACTTCACCTGGGCTTCGCTGGACATGCCAATTGGGAAAAAATAAAATACCTTGGGATTCCCTTAATGCACAAAATTAATAAGAATGTGTTGTGGGGTGATGTCATCTGAAAATTAAAATAAAAAATTGCCTCATGGGGAGGCCATTGGATCACCAATGCCGGAAAATTAATCCTCATAAAATATGTTCTCTCAGCCTTTCCAATTTATCATGCCTCCTTTCTGCTGGCCCCTAAGTCAATTACTGATCAGGTATCTAAGCTTATCTGAGACTTTCTCTAACACGGTGGAAAGGGAAATCAAAAGAAATTTAATTTGGTCAACTGAGATATGGTAAAATGACTCATTCTAGAAGGCAGATGTCAGATCATAGACCTCTATTTTGCAAATATTCCTCTAGGTTGTAAAATCCCGTGGAAGTTATACTATGATCCTAAGCATCCGGTCAGAAAAATCCTAAAAAATATGTATGTGACATGAATTCCTTTGAGATATTTACAGATCGAAAACACCTTAGAAGGCTTGCTGATCTAGAATCTCTGCCAGAGAGGAACATAATCCTTTCAAAAACACCTCTACCACATTCCAAGAAATGGGAAAAAAATTTGGTTGTGGCAAGATAGTATAATGGGACATCCGCCCCTTGCCAACTCTGAAGATTTAAGAGGGATCTGTGAGTGGCTCTCTCAACAAGGCGTCTTCAAAATTTAAGACATATCCACTTGGGATGAGACTGGGAATTGGCACTCCTGGTCCTTTCCCAGAGTCTCTGATTACCTGCAAAACCAATAGATCCTGGTCAAATATTAGCTAGCCAACTCAACTTCGATCCACAAGCAGCCCCCCGATTCCTGGAGCTGGGGAAACATAGGAACTTACATAGAAGCGAATGGACTTAGGTACCTGCAATCACACAGAGAGACAAATCATCCTGCCATCTTTTGGAAACAGGTTTGGGATCCCTTTTTCATTCCTAAAATTAATTTATTTTTTTGGGTTCTAATGCAAAAGAAGATATTGACAGGGGAAAATCTCATAAAAAGAGGTATCCTCGGACCCCACAGATGTGCACTCTGTTAGCCACCTATAAATTTTTGACAGAGAAAACAGGTCACTAAATATTTTTTTGAGCCTTCAAGAGACACCTTTCCTCTGAAAATCTCTCATTCTTGAAGCCTCTATATGTCTTGTGCCTTTGAAAATATCCTCACCACTGTTTCCATCAAGAAAGCCTCATTGTTTGTGAAAAAATTATGCTCAAGAAAGCCTCCATTTGCTCCCTTGTATCCCTGCAAATTCCCCATTTTAACCCCTTTTTTCCCTTCCCAAAATTTCCCTTTTTAACTCTCAAAATCCCTTACTAAGTCATCTAATTCATCAAATTCCCCCTTTTAAGCCTTGTGAATCCCTTCATTTGGTGTAAAAATCCCTTTATTCCTCTATCAAAACCCCTTTTTAAGCCTTAAAAACTCTATTTTTAGGCCTAAAAACCCAGTTTTTACCATGTATCAGGCCTAAGCCCCTTTCGGCCCGACCCTTAGCCCCTTTCCGCTTGAAACCCGGTGCCAGGACCAGGTATTAAACCCCATGGTGCTAATCGCAATCAAGAGTTGGTGGTGAACGCTTTTCCTTTGTTAAATGTAAATCTCCGATGCAATTTCCTTTTGTTCTATTGGCCGCAGATGTAATATGCACCGTTGATCTGTAAATATCTAATAGTCCGCGCTAATCTCACGCCGCACCAATAACATCTTCCATTGCCCCCCCCCGATTAAACATTGACCATTGATCTCCTCTTGAGATCCAACAGCTGGCGCAAAATTGCATCGCGCCGATCCAATGAATCCACCTTTATTTTTCCCCGATTGGCCAATCTATGATTCAATCTTGGCCGTTGAATCCACAAGAACCAACGACCAGGATTCGATCACACACCACCCCTGTTCCCTCCATCAGTTCCCCCTCCGAACAATCTCCACCGTTGATCTTCTGCCGATCCAACGTTCCAAATGTAATCGCAAGTTCAAAACCATCGGAGTTTTGGCCCCTGCCTTCTCCGATTACGATTTAATCTCCGCTGTTCGTTCCCTCTGATCCAACGACTCCCCTTTCTCCCACCCATTTCATTTGACCCTTTTGCCTCCACTTTCTCTTTAAATCTTGACCGTCCATTATCAGATTTGACGGCCCATATTAAAACCACCACTGACCCTGTCCCACCGTACTGACCTCACATCTTCCCGTATTGCGCTCCATCCTACACCGTCGGATCTCCCGGTCCCACATCACGGTGGAGGTGCATATTGTGTTTTTCCTGTGCCCGAAGGTTAATGCTTCAAAATTACGCAGTGAAAGTGGTTTTGGGAGGGACACGTGTCGGGCGGTAGAGTATATTGCGTTTTTTTGGGAAATTTTCAAAACCATCCTATTGATGTGCGAAAACAGTGGTTTTCCTCCAGAAAACTGCCCCTCCCTTATATGATCTCTCATTCCATTTAGACCATTGATCTGACCCGATCAATGGCTCATACTGCATCGCATTCTCATTCGTGTTTCTTTCATCGGGCTTCCACAGAGTTTCATTGAAAGATCCCCGCCATTGATCTCCTCGCAAGATCCAACAGCCCACAGTCAATCACCCTCCGCCATACCGGTCCCACCACTAAATCACTCTGATTTCATTCATTTTCATCCACTTCCTTTGAAAATATACCCAAAGGTTTAACTGTGTGTTTTATTCTAAAGTTATAATTTCTCCGTCTGACCTTCTAAGGCCACTCCACCAGTAAATCTCCGCTGTCGATCATCATCCCACTGTCTAATCCAACGGTCGAGAATCATTTTTTCACCAGACCTTCATCAGATCGACTTCTCCACCGTTACACAATAGTTTTCACCATTTTCTTCGCTACAGTCACTGCTTTCACTGCTGAGCTGCCATCTCCATAGGCTTCCACAACATCCGTCCTCCCTCCCGCATGGATTTCTTAATATGTTTTTGCGTTTTGCAGGGTTACAGATGGAGAGAACCGTTATTTCTCACAGTCACTGTCACAGTGACACAGAGCGCAGAGAAAGCTTATTCCAAGCTAGAGATTGCAGAGGAAACGCCTGGGAAGGTTTTGAACGAAATATTTCATTAAGAGACTAGTGTTTAACTCTGTTGAACCTCCAACGCCATTAAAACTGCATTTCCACAGACAGTGACAGTCAACAGAAGCGGAAAAGAGTATCAGTGAGGGTTTAAAATGATTTAAAGGCTTATTATTGAAGATTTAATGCCTTAATCCAATGTTTAAGGGAAAATGTACAGATTGAATACCTTATGAATGACACAGAAAGCCTAATAAAGCCTGAAGCACATAAAACAAATCTTATTAGTGTTTCACATCAGCAGAAGTTTCTTTCCCAAGAAAGGACGAGTTCCCATAATATTTCATTCTCCATCAACGTTCCTGAGAAGACCTCCACCCTGATAGAAATTCCTAGATAGCCAGAGCATTTGTTGCATAGTATGGCAGGCCTAAAGTCATTTATCTGCCTTTTCTTGTCCCAGAGTACTACATAGTAAAAACAATCAAAAAGTACATCAAATAACATACCTCTGAAGTTATTATCAGCCTGTCGAAGACCACTCTTTCATCCAAAGAGTACTGAAGTCAATGCAGAGATAATAAAAAAGAATGGGCCTCGAGCTCACTTCTTCCTCTGTTTTAATTTTTCATTTAAAACTCTATCTACCTCCACTGCCTCTCTTTTAGCTATAAAAACTCAAGAAAATTACATGTAAGGGTTGTTGTTTGGATAACCGTGAATTGTAAGTTGTTTCTCTTGAGATAGAGTTCTGTGTGTATTAGTTGTAAAATAGGTTGAGGAGATGATTTCAGACTGAATATCAAGCCGTTGGACAATGTTGTATATGACTGGTGTTTCTCTCTAATATGAAAATCATTTTCATTGGATCCTGATTTAAAGCAGCGGTGATGTGTTCTATCTTTGTCTCTGTTTTCCTTCTGTAATTCATCATGTTTCATTTCTCCGATAAGAATAAGAAATCTGGCTTAGGATATACCCTCGCATGGTACCCTAATGCTTCCTTCTCTTCTTATGTTTGATGTTTTCTACTAATTGTGCCATCTGAGAACTAATTCAAGATAATTTGGCCAGTATAGTAGTTGGTTTTCCCTGCTTACTGATGCATGAATTTAGGATCTATTCTTAGATGTTCTTGTCTGGTTTTAATTGAAGGAATTGGGATACTGGGAGATTAGAGTTGATTCTATCTTGCTAGGGTCCTTTTCTAATAGTTATGCTTTTATAAGATCCCTTAAGTTGAATGTCAAAGCATTGAAAGTTCAAAGTCTTTCTCTGATCTCAGGCTTCACCTTTGCGTTAAATATTTAATGTTTTCCATTGTCTGAAGAGTTAGCCTCATTAGGAGTTTGATCACAGATAGTTAAGGCATGCTCTGTCCCTGGATTAGCTCTTAAGGTGGTCATCTTGGAAGGTTTCCTTGTCATTCACTTTCATTCCTTATCATTTCACCCCACACTATCATCTTTAAAGATCCTATGTTTTAGATGAATAGCCCATTTGAAAGCCTTGGATATTGAATTGCAAGTAAACCTTTTTATGACTCCATTGCCCAATGGTCTTGAGTTTCCTTTGAATTGTCTCCCATTTCCAAAATCCTTCTTTGCTCACTTATTTACCTTACATTGAACCCTTTTTTCATGTTTCCCAACAACCAAACAAACAAAAAAAAGAAAACAACAACCTTTGTGCTTCATACCTAGCCTAATACCTCATTTTGAGCTTCAAGGATATATATCATTCTTTGCATTTATATAGAGATCCCTCTCTGGATCCAGGAGGCCTAGATCCTAGGATCCCAAAGTGGTTCTAATGTTGTCTTGTCTTTTGGTCTTGCCAATCTAGCCAAAACATAGGAACCCCAACATAATGGTGACTCCACTAGGGAGGAATATGAGTGTTCTTAATTGCTAATACCTGGTCTTGTGTCCCATTGTCATCACCAACATAATGGCGACTCCACTGGGGATCTTTGAGTTAAAAACACTCCTTGAAACATCTCTTAGAACTCAAAGAAGACCATAGTAGCCTTGGTTTGGTAGTAAATCACTGTGGTGGACAATAATCTTTCTTAAAACATTCTAAACCTTCCACCTGGTGACTCCACAACTCCTAAATGACCATAAGACTTCACTGATGATCGGTAGGCCTGCTAATTATTTGTGTTTTCACAAGACTCCACTGGGAGACCAACTTTCATTACAACATCAGCCATATTAGAAGAAACACATAGGATTAAGCTTTGTGGTTTGAAGATAGTTTGCCTCTTAAAGACTGTCATACCTGGCTCACTTCCTTCGTTGAGGCCTAACATACTAGCTTCAAGATCAATCCATACAAGAGCTTATCCTAACCCGAACCCACCTGAAATATTTGACAACCCAGAGAACATTCTTAGGAAGTCTCCCACCCCTAGAAAGCCAACTATTATCAGACCCTTTCATAGAGCTAACTTTTCACCAAAAAAATTTGCAGCTCTATCAGACACTCATTTTGACTTAGACTTACCAAACAGCTTACCAATAACTAAGTCATTTAGTGCTTTAGATCAGTTAGACCTTGAGCTTCCAAGTTCACCATCTCTTAGTGGTAAACATATTAGGGATAGAGAGACTCCTCCATCTACACCTCTTGATATTCATTTCGTTCAAAACTTGGGCCTCTATCACCCTAAATCAGCTCAACAATTTGTTGTTGGTCCTAGAATTTCTGTCATCCATATAACTGCTACACAAGCCAATCCTTTAGCTCCAAAAAACACCATCATGGCAGCCTGGTATGCACCTATAGTGTTACCACAGCCTTTGGCTCCACTACCCAACGATTATCAATCAAAAATCCCTGATTTCATTGCCAAAGAGTCTACCACAGCTCAACATCATGTAGATAGTATGGAAGATGCCTTTGACTATATGGAAATCGAAGATGAAACCATTAAGATGAGGATCTTTGCTCAGAGCCTAGGAGGAGAAGTGAAGAAGTGGTTTAAGGGCCTACCTCCTAATAGCATCAGTGACCTTCCCTCCTTACACCAAACTTTCATAAACAAATGGGAAGTCAAAAGAAACCCTCTCCAAATATTAGTTGAATATAAGAACCTTAAAAGAAATCAGGGAGAGAGTGTCCATGACTATTCTACTAGATTTAATAGTGTCTACAATGCTCTTCCACCTCATATGAAACCTCTCCAAGGAATGGCCTTAGTGAAGTACCCCGAGGATTTGACGCTGACATGGCCTATCAGCTAAGGGAGAGAGATTATAACACATTGGAAGACATGCAAAAAGGAGCAGTGAGTGTAGAAGCAAACCTGATTGAAAAAAGAGCTAGAATGAGGGTTGATAAGAAGGTAACCTATAGAGATGACACATCAGCTTCCACATCTGATCCCAAAATTGACAGTCTAGCCAAAAACATGGAAAGGCTAGAGAAAATGGTGGAGAAAATGGTTGTCACAGTCATTAATCAGAACATAAACCAAAATCAAAACCAAAACCAGAACTTTAGGAGAAACAATCCCCCAAACAGACAGTGAGACTCTGATCAACAAGTCATACCCCCATTTCAAGAGAATTTCCTTGATGAGGATGAGAGGATAATAGAATAGTTTGAGGGAACCACAATAAACATGGTGGAAGTATACAACTCGATCCACACCTGTTCCACAGAAGATAATCAGACCTCATACTCACATTGGGATGAGGAAAGGTTAGAATATTAGGATTATAGGTTAGGATTTGAAAACGCCATATTTGAAAAGGTTAGAATATTAGGATTATAGGTTAGGTTAGGTCAGAGAACAATATGAACTTACAAGCAAGAAGAGCTTAGGCAATTCCAAACCAAAAGCCTCTAAGATTACCATTAAGAAGAGATCTAAGAAAAATTCTAAAGTGGCTGCCGAAGGTAACAAATCTGCAGCTAAGAGTTCTGGGAAGAGCAAAGAGAAGGACAACCAAAATACTGATAAATAAAGTCAAGAAACTAGCAGCACTAGCACTGTAGCTAATGCTCCTGATAAAATAACTTCAAACATTGTACATAGTGACAATCAACAAGATGATTTTGTCAATAAAATGGTGGCCAATAGAACAGAATTAAGCCTTTCAAAGAGTCAATCTCCTTTCAATTTAGAAAGTGAGATAGCCAATATCAAAATTTCAGTGCCTCTCACTTAGTTGGCTACCCAAGATGCCTACAAGGGTCAAATTTTGAAAGATTTAAATCTAGGAGAAAATAGTGACACTATCAATCTAAGTGATGATCAACCAGCCCTTCTGTTTGGTCCAAAGATAGAAGGGAAGTTTCAGGAAGGGGTAGTACCTCCTTTCTATATCAGCCTCAATATCCATGAAAAAATCCTTCACAACGTAATGCATGACTTTGGGGCTTCACACAACCTTATGCCTAAGGTAATTATGGAAAAGTTAGGCCTAGAGATAACCCGAACCTATAAGGATTTATATTTGTTTGACTCTAGCAGAGTGAAGTGCCTTGGCCTAATCAAAGATCTCTGTGTGAACCTGACCCAAGTCCCAGCCAAGTGTATGGTTATGGATGTTGTAGTAGCATATGTGCCTCCTAAGTATGGCATGTTGTTGTCAAGGTCATGGGGTGCCAAGCTGCAAGGTACAATGTAGATGGATGGGTCATATGCCACAATCCCTATCTTTAGCCAGCTTAGGAGACTGTATAGAGAGGCACAAATGAAGTTTATGGTTAGCAGCCCTGAAAAACCTAAAAATTCACCTCTATACTCTGTCCACACAGATCTGGACTCTTTTATCCTTTTCAATAATGAATCCATAGATGAGTCAGAACTAGAAGACAGAGGTTCAAACAATAGAGTAGAGCCCATGGATCTTAACATAATGGCCACTCTAGATATAGAGGAAAACAAGAGAGAAACCTTTGAATAGTGTGCTGAATCAGAAACTCAGAGTGAACAAAATCAAGACTGAAAACTGCAGATTACTCATCACTCTGAACTCCATGAAGATCCTAAAGAACAAAACGTTGAACACCCTAGTGCAGAACCCATAATACAACATAATGGTGAACACAACATTAGGGATCAAACCGATAGCCAATCTGTAAACAATCCCTTATGGAGAATGAACTTTGACGGGTCTTGCACTAGGAAGAATGCAAGGGCTGGAGTGTGGCTACACAATACTGAAAGTAACCATTCTGAGAGTCTTGCTTTCAAACTGGATTTTAAATGCACTAACAATATCGCAAAGTATGAGGCTCTCATCCTAGGACTGAACCTATTCAAAAAAATAGGAGCCCGAAGGATAGCTGTACATGGAGACTCTGAGTTAGTCATCAAACAAGTGAATGGAGAGTACATTGTGAAGCATCCTAGATTGAGGGCATATAGAAACAAAGCCATGGATTTACTGAAAAACTTTGTAGAGTATGAGCTTGTGTTTGTTCCTAGGAGTCAGAACATTATCGCAAATGGATTAGCCTGCATAGCTAGTTCATATCAGAAATAACCTAGTAACAAACAGATCATCATTCAAAAAAAAATATAGACCTGCAGTGCCAGATAATGAGAAATATTTGCAGGTCTTCAAGGGCGACAAGCAGATAGAGGATTTCCTGCTTGGCAGGAATGAATTTGAATTCTCTGATTCAGACTCTAAATCCGATGAAAAATTCCTAAGTGAAGAGCCCCTTGATGAAGAAAAATCACCCCATAATGTAGAAATAAACATGTTAACTAAAGAAATTGGAACTCAAACCTAAGAATACAAGAACGCAGAAAAAGAAGAAATAGAGGTGTTTCAGTCCAAAGACAAGAATATACCCAGAGGACTGGCAACCCTAGAGGACCTTTTTTATTTCAACGATGTGGCAAAGAAACCCACTATAGAACACACAGAGTCTGATGTCGAGGAATGCAACATAGGCACTGAAGATAAGCCTAATATGATTAAACTAGCTAAGTCCTTGCCAGCAGACATGAAGAAAAAATACATTGATTTATTTAAGGAGTTCGTTGATGTGTTTGCCTGGAGCTATGAGGACTTGAAAGCCTAAGATACCGAAATCATCCAGCACAAGATCCCACTGAAAGAAAACCAAAAACCATTCAGACAGAAACTGCGTAGAATTAACCCAGTACAACTGCCTCTAGTTGAAAAGGAAATCAAAAAGATGTATGAGGCAGGAATCATAGTGCCTGTGAGGTTTTCCGATTGGGTCTCAAACCTTGTAGCTGTGAGGAAAAAGACGGGTGAGATAATATTGTGCATTGATTTTAGAAACCTTAACAGAGCTTCACTTAAGGACAATTACCCCTTACCAAAGATGGAACACATCCTTCAGAGGGTAGTTGGTTCAAAAAGGATCTCCCTGTTAGATGGCTTTTCAGGGTATAACCAAGTTTTAGTACTCCCAGAAGATCAGCTTAAAACAACTTTCACCACTCCCTGGGGCACTTTTATGTACGTAAAAATTCCTTTTGGACTAATGAATGCTGATGCAACCTTCCAACGAGCTATGGACATTGACTTTTCAGAGGAAATAGGGCACTTCATTGTCATTTATCTTGATGACATAACAGTCTATTCCAAGACCGATGAAGAGCACCTTAAACATCTGAGAAGAGTGTTTGAGAAATGTAGAAGGTTCAGTCTATCTTTAAATCCCAATAAGACAGTATTCAGGCTTCAATAAGGTAAGCTTCTTGGCCATATTATATCAGAGAAGGGGATTAAAATAGACCCGAAAAGAGTTGAGGGAATACTGCAGATTAGTCACCCGAGAAACATAAAAGAA